>VXBX01009446.1:492743-564081 GCA_013400415.1 Scytalopus superciliaris
TTTTTTCCATTTCATAGAAGAAAATACTTTATCTGACAGCATAACAACTGTGTATGTTCTGGTCTATATTAATCACATTTAGATAAGTTTCCTCGGTTGAAATAAGCTGACTGGTGTTAACTGTATCCTTTTCAAACGAACATTTGCTAAAATACATACTAGATATTTCCATTTTAATAAAATATCACCTGAAGAACTTACCAGGACTTTATTCTGGGTCTCTCAAAGAAATAAACACTACCTCCTGAAGAAGGGGGTTTTGAATAGCTTATTTCCTAACAAAAAATAATCATTTGGCACAGCAATCACACTGTTCATCATTCTGTCTTTAGCTGTTTTCCTAAAATACTTTAGGAGTATCCATGACATATCAGGGAGAAGAAAATTTTAAGTTACTAAATTTTCCTTTTGGTAACAAAGACATTTTGACTGAAAAGCCACTTTCCTCCTCAGCTGAAAGAGAACACTCCTCAGCATATTTTTAAATCAAAATCCTTTTTTTTTTTTCCCAAAGAGAGATTTATTTTACCAGTTTGCATGTACAAGTTTATTTGGCTTCCTCTTAACCAAAACATAACAGCATAAACAACACACATGCTTTAGCTTATCATGGAAATTTCTAGTCAAAGTTTAAAACAGGAAGCCAAAGATGCCAGCAAGTACACTGGCTATCTGCAAACATTAATGGCTTTAGAAGCATGTGATATGGGCACTAGTTTTATAAGAAATATCAGGATACTTCTTCATGCTGTATTATTAAGTTAAATTCCTATAAACTGCATAAATCCACTGTACATACTTATATCTATTCACACATAGTACTTTCCAGTTTGCTTTTTCTTAAAACATACGTTACACTGAAAAGATAAATCATGATATCAAGCATCACTAGATTCCACAAGCAGCAATTTTTAAGGAAACGTGTTTTAACAAACCTGCAATAGAGACATTAGGAACAGATCGAGGGGAAAGGATGTAACTGCAGTAGAGGAAAGTATTGGCATTCAAAGAATATACACCAAGACTAGATGACCAACTGTGCCGTTCTTCTGAGTTTAAAACATGTTTTGGGTTACTCACCTCCAGACGGCTGCCGAGTTTTTCGGGGAGATCGTGGCTCCCTGCGATACGGATCATTGGAGCCGTACAGCTCAATAGTGCCTAGATTCAAGAGCACTGTCTTCTGGAGGTAATCGACCATGGCAATACCATTACAGTTTCCAAAAACTACTCTGGAAAAAGAGAAGTGGAAGGAAAGACAGTGCTAATTAAATGTTGGTAAGTTTTCACATCAATATTTTTTGCTGTTCAGCATTTTGATTTTGCTGTTCAGTTTCCTAATTTTCATGAATTATCCTAGATCACACACATCTATAAATTACTATTTTAGGGTGCAGTATTGTTAATTGCTATCTTGTAAAAACATGGCAGAGTAGCACAGATCACTGTCATTGTACTTGCCAACCCATCTGACAGAGCCCTAAATGACACTCTTGGCTGTGCAGTGCCAGGTGAGGAAGAGTGATGTTGATTTGTTTCTGCTGCTAGCATTATCAGGATCTGCCAGAACTTGAAAGGAATTATCTCCTAAGCACAAGAGACTGATTTACTTCTCTGTGTTGCTGTGCAGCTCATGTGAACACACATAGAGACTTAATTTTAATAGATAATTTTAAACCCCTTTGACAGAATAATGAAAGAAACTGTGTAGAATATACTTACAGGCCATATGCTGAGTTGATTGCTAAGCTGGTTATCTGTTGAGGAGGTTCTCCACTCACCCACACTAGCTGGATAACTAGCTCAATTTGGTAGCCTGGAGACTGCTTGAGAGGAGAATTTTTAACTCTGCAAAATAAACAAAACATGGTGTCTTTTTATGCCTCTCCATTTTTAACTTATGGGCTCAGAGTTCATCATATTCTATACCACACTGGACTTTAGAAAGTTAGAAAACTGTAAAAAATAAGATCAAAACCACACAAAAGAAACCAGAATAAAAACCTACATTGAAACTGTTAATTCATGTCTTTAGGGGGCCTTTTGATTCACTACCTAATTGAAAGTCAAAACAGTGGCCACAAATACTTCGTTTTTCCCATTTTTCAGAGGAAGGCATAACAGAGCTATTATGCTGTATTGCCTTGAACAGATAATGCTCAGTCAGCATCAAAAAGTAAGGTGTTACCCATTTTTTTCCAGAGTTCCCAGAAGAGTTAGAGAATGGAAGGAGGTGAGGGCTGCATGCATTATAAGCATACTGAAAAGGGAAACAGAAGCACAACGCATTGAGACAAATGCAAAAAATGTTGATGATATGGCAGAAAGAAAATGAAAACAAGAAAATTATTGTAATGGTAGACAAGTTGTATGCAATGGATGTGGCGCTTGGGGAATTGAAGCTCCTGGAAAGATTTTTGTTTGCATGCTGATGAACAAACTTATGCATGTCCTGCAGAAAGGATTACGTCTTGCATTTTTTAAGATGAAAAAAATTACATAGAGCTTATGTTTCTCTACTTCCTAAATTCTTACTTTACCCATTTGTTCTCACTAATGCGTATTTTGGTTTGCCAATATTTTACAAAAATTCCCATTTTTCTACTTGAGTTTTCTTTAGAAATACACCTCTGCAACTTGGTACAACCAATACAATATGAAAATCCTCACTCAGATAGATAAAGAAATAACATCAGAATTATTTACTTTCTAGATAAATGCTCTCAAAGAATTAAAATGCAAGTTGGGATGTTAACACTTCTGAAAACAAAAAAATACACAGTTAACTTTATATTTTTAAGATTTACAATATATATTACATTCTGCTACAAAAAGTGATGGCCCAGAGATCTCACACTCTTGCAGAAGAGTTAAAAAAAGGATTGTCTTCTTTTAACTTTAATTTCCCAAATGAGTAAAAGCTTAGAAGCTTACAGAAAAATCTCACAATTTAAAAAGACTGATAAATTGGCCAAAGATCTACATTGTAAGCACTATGAGGCATTGTGCAAAGTGAAGATCCTTGGCAATGGAACGTTTATTTAGTTTTGTTTCCAAAATATCAAGTGGTTCTCTTGGAGAGTTTTCAAAAAAGAAATATATTTATAAGCCTAAAGACTTATTACTCAGCTAGATATTTGTAAGAATTTTCACCACTTTTGATTTGGTTCTAAAACCAAAAGCTCTGGAAAACTAACAGATGAAATGTATTCAGACATTCTTGGCCTAAATTAAAGAGAGCCATGAAACATCAAGTTTCTTATTCGCTTCAACAGACAATAAGATACCAAAGTGACTCAAGTGCTACTATTGAAAAATATTTGCTCTAAAGCATGATCATCTCTAACTATGCTAACATCTATGACAAATTTTCCCTAAATCATAATGTAAGGATTTTCAGATTTTTTAAAAAACTCAATTTATGAATTTAAAGAAATTAAGATTGCAATATTTGTTTCTTAAAACAGAGCTCAACTTTCAGATATTTGGAAAACATTGTTATAAAAATAGAACATTTTCACCAGTAATGCCATATCTTGTGTGTGGCTAGCCGTCGCGAACGACGATGCTTTTTATGCCTGCGCGAATGGATTTATTACGTGGAGCTCAGCGTGCGCGGAACTGGCCCCACCCCCTTTAGCCCTGGGACACTCTAGCCTTGGCCGGGGCAAGCCCGGACGAAGTTGGCAGAGCGAGACCCGCAGGACTCGAACCGGCGTCCTTCCGAGAAGGAGCACGGATCCAGGGGCGGCGGCTTTACCCACACGGCCACAGCCGCCGGCAATGCCATATCTATAATAATATCAAAGTACATATATTCTAATAGCATATTCTTGTAAAGTCTCATACTCAATGCAAGTGTAACAAAATATACTTACTTTAAACATGGGACATTATCACGAAGTCCATCAGATGAACTGCTACTAGTAGATGGGTGAGACTGGGGAACAATGGATTGAGGATTGGAACCTGTGCCTGGAGTTGATGAAGGTGGCATCTGGTCACCATCTGGAGTTTCAACATCGTTTATTTCATATAGCAGACGTACTTCTAGCATCTGTGAATTAAAAAATAAAAATAATAAAACAAAAACAAAAAACCCAAACAAAACAACAAACCAAAAACCCCCCCACAAAAACAAACAAAAAACCAAAAAAAAAACCCAAACAAACAAAAAAACCCCCCAAAGAACAAAAACAACCCAGTAAAGTTTGCCTTTCAAAAAACTGGATATGAAATAGACAAAGTGCAGCTGAAGACTGTAGTGATAGTGACATCCAGGACTTTTCAATTTTTAAAATTTTCTAATTAAAGGTGCAACCTCAAATACACATGTAGTTTTCAGAAACAGAGTTCTGCTACTACAGACTGAGTATCTGAGTATTACTAAAACTTGAAAGTCTGCCATATTTCCCAGTTTTTAAAAGTTTGCTTCTTAATACTGAAAGAGATAAAATACTGGATTGAAAACTCCTTTAATTATCATTCTGTTGACATATATCCTCAGTTATGAAGATGACTTGGTTTATATAATTCAGAAACGGTAAAACTGAGAGCTAAAGGCACATAGACAGCTATCCTTTGTACTGATGCAACACTGTATACATGGGACTTCGTTCAGTGTTTGATGTTGTGCTGAACTAGATCATACATTTTAAAGTGCAAGTTCATCATTACTTCAGATTTCCTTCTGCTGGATCTGTAACAATATTAGTATTAATAGCAGTGAAGTGTAAAGAAAGCTTTCCACTGTTTTATTCTCATCATCTCCAAAGTAGACTAAACTCATGGACTGAAACAAAAAACTATACAGTACTTTTAAAAACTTTCCTAGTACTGAAAAATAGCTTGCTAGGTACTGATTCATAAAAATTGTTTAGAAAAACTACTGCCCCAGAAAGGAATGTACTTGTACACAAGTAAACACCCCATGAAGGGTGAAGAAAAAAAACCAACCATGTCTCAGGTCCTTAAACTAAGACTTATCAAAAGGGAGCAGAATAGGCAGGGGATGGGGTTTGTATGTTTGTGTATGTTGTGGGCAAGAGGTGGGAGGAAAAAACAACTACATTACAATTAACATTTTACTTATATGACATGTTATAATTAAACAGCTTCAAGTTAGCTTTTAGCTCATACATTGAAATACATAAACTTTCACGTGGGTGTGTGATTTAACAAAAGACTTCTCAAACTCTTGTAACAGAATCATTGTATCTTATAGAGAATAAAACAGTGACACAGCAAATCCCTTAACAGACTTCAGGGCATACTTCAGTTTTGACAGGACAGGTGATAATTATTAGGAATCAAGGAAAAGGAATCATCTCCCCTAAAAGCTTAGAAATTCTTCAACTCCATACCTCATTCTTTTCTGTTACCATTTTACTTTTGATACAGCCAGGTTTTGATCCATTATTTGTTTTGATAGATAGACCAAGAACTATTATTGGCTGCAAAACCTGAAAAAGCTACTGAAAACCAGTATCTTGGCATGTAATATTTACTTCTGTTGAATTTTGTCTTTTTTCTTTTTTTTCTTCCAAAAACCCACATCTCTTGATTTTGAGACAACTGGTTTTGTCCATTTCACTAATAAAAGACAACCAGGCAGTAAATTGCTATAACAGTCTTCCTACAGCTAAATCCTACGAAGTGAAAAAATGCTTGTAAGTAATTACCGGAATGACTTCTGTTGTCACTTCCTGCTTGCTGAACCTGTAGATAATGACATGTGCAGAAACACCAGCTATGCAGAGCATTCTGCTTTCTGGACACCATGAGATGATCTGAATAGCATATGGATCTTCATCTACTATATCTGTGCTTGGCCTGTCATCTTTATTCCGTGATTTTTCAAATACTTTGGCTGTTTTTAGCTTATAGAGTACTTGCAGCGTTACTAGGAACAAAACACAAGAGAAAAGTTAGCTTTGATCTAAACAGATACTTTTTTCTTGTCAATTTTTAAAAAAATTTATTTATTTGTCTTCATAGAGAAAGCTATTATACTCATCAAAAGAGGGCAGGGTAGAAGCAATGACTATCTGTGTTGCCCATGCAGTGCACCACTTGACCAACACAGGATTGGTTAGTACAAAAACATACCCCAACACTCATCCTGAGAGATATATACTAAGCTACAGTTATAAACTAAGTCCTCACAGCTTCTCAAGGCTTTACTGTACTTAGGGATCTCTTCATAACAACATCTAGTTACATATGCTATATTCACAACTTCATCTTATCTCTGGCAGAGGAAATAAATCTTCTTTTGTTTCCACAATATTTCAAATGATGGCCTCTCACTTGTGCTCTCACATGTAACAACGCCAGTTCCTCCAATTTATACTTTATTTTGTCTGATCATTCAAAAGTGCTGCCCTCTGATGAGTCCATATTTTTGTTGATAACAGGTTTTGCAGAACTGTTCTAATGAGGCCTTTCCAGTTTTAAATAGTGAGTTATTCCATGTTGGTTTTACAGACATTCCCACTTACTTATTCCAGTGATTATTTTTTCTATGCAACACAGACTGCAATTCATAAGACGTTATTTTTTTTCTCCCAGAAACTAAGTTCTGAGTGTACATCATTGATACTATATTTAAGTAAATTGTCTTTGATATTGCTCATTCTTGAATAGTATCCTTCTCAACTGTAATTCTAATTCTGTATTAAATTTGCTTTGAACTGTCCTCATGCTGTTTTCAAACTCCACAGGCCTATTCTCTAGTCAATGGCCCAAATCACTGTTATGAATACTAATCACAATATTAGGAAAACTTAAATTATAGCATCCTTTCTCCTCTTCCATATTGCAGTGATTTTACCTGAATCACATTTCCCTAGCTCACCCTCTTAGAGAGATCCTTGCAATTTCTCCCTTAACAGGTTTATTTATCTATTTTAGAAACAAACTAAGTGTCTTTAGCAGAACCTCCTTTGATAGATCTATGCTGAATAGAATTTTTAAGCACACAGAATCAATCAGGTTTGGCTTCCTCCCCTCCTCCTCTCTCTCCCAGGTTCCACTCCCACCCCGACACTGGAATTAAAGATCTATTACATTCCAAATAGTCCTCCTCCCAGTTTTTAAACATATACATTGCATCTGTTCCCTCCCACAACCACACATGCCTTAGCATTTTGGAATCTCACCAGTTTTGCACAAGTTTTCAAAGACAACTGATGACAATTCCAAGATTGCTTTAAACAGCTTTTAAGTACCAAGAGTAAGGTTAGTCAGAACTAGATCAATTAAAACATCTAACTCTATGCAGTCATTTCTACTTTGAATTCTTACTGCATTTCTCACTGTGAGCTGTGCACGCCATCAGATGCAATTGACCCTTTGACTGAAGATGAGAAATGTAAAACAGTATCAGACTCTTCGGGCCTGTTCAGTGTTCCAAAGAAAAGTGTATTTATTTTACTCTTCTCCTGCCTTTCTTCATAAATGCATAAATCATTTTATTAGCACAAATTTCTACTGCTTCCAATTCTCATTTTTAGATACAGTAATTTATGGACAGCTGATGTCTTGAACACATGCCTCTCTCCTGTCTAAAAAGACAGAAATAACTTACTGAAAATCAATTGTATTAAAAAGGAATGCATTTCCCTGTCATGCATCTCTATACTCAAAAATATTTAGAAGTTTTAGAATATTTTTCAATTTTAGAATTTTCCAGTATTAACTGGCCCTTGGAACTACCAGTACATTTACTCTAAAGTGGTAAAAAACAGGAAGCACCTAAGAAATAACTTTAACTATATTTAATTTTAAATCAAAATTTCCTATGAAGTTACTTACTCTAGAGAAGGCAACAAATAATGAGAATGACTACTTTGCATTTATATTCCATTAGAGAAATCAGTTTAGAAAACTCCTATTGCACAGCAAAAAATCTCTACTGAAAACACTTACTTGCTGAGGCATCCCAAAACTTGATTGACCCATCAGCATGCCTAAGAAATATTCAAAAATTAATAAGATGGTAAAATGGTTAGTTGGAGTGCTAGACCTCTTTGTTACTGATTGGAAAGTAAATGATTAACATTCCATTTTTATTAGTATTCTTAGTGACACTTTATTTTCACAATTTCTTGGAAGCCAGTATTTTATCAACATGTGCTCCAATGACTTTGGACAGAAGGGATCAGAAAAACACTTGGAGGCCAACTCCCTGATAATTCCACCGTACTAACATACCTTACCATGTGCTGCTTCTTAACATATGCCCTTATGTTAGGAGCCACACTTGTAAAGAAGTTGCCTAAATATACAGTATCCCACTGTAAATGAGTCACCTAAGTTGTTTTTTAGCCTTGAAATTGAGAATCAGATGACTATTATTTAGGACTGTCTCCCAAACTCTCTGCAATGTGTAGTATAAAGTGACAGTAATCCTCATTAGGGGTAATGGGCTGTTCTAAAAAAACTTCAGTAGTGCTCTCACTTTCAGTGATGCACTGCACAGTTATAAATTAAATTTTGCTTATGTTCCTTATAGTAGTATTAGAAGGATCAATCTCAAAAGCATTATTAGGTTGTCCTTTTTCAGATAAAAAATTGGCTTCCCTTTGAGAACTGAACTCAGTAACTACTTAACTTCCTGTGCTTTAAAACAGTATTCAACTATTATCCAAAAATTAAAGAATAAAAGATAAGTTTGATCCGGGATACTTAGATAAGAAGCACATATAATCACATTACCACATCAAAATAACAGTCTCTGTAAAACACCTGCTATCGTTTTGTTTCTAACTTCTTTCCACATTCTGCTTTACTTGCTCCGTAAAGCGCCAAGGACTTGTTTGGTAAACATAATTTCGTAATCATTCAAACCATTCATAAAAAAAGTGTTCTAAATGAGGAACAAACTATTCTCAATTCTACTTAATCAAGTAAGAAAATTATTACTACACTGAGGTATCACTTACCCTGTAATAATTATCTCTGGGTAGCTCTGAGTGATCAAACCCCAGTTGCCTCCACTGATAGGCCATTCCTGGAAGATTAATAAATACACTGAGGAAGAAAATATCATGCAGTGCAAAGTTAAACCATTGAAATTACTGCACATACTGCAGAATCCAGAATTTCACATGACTTCAAAAATTAGACATATCCACTGCAGAGGGAAAAAAAAAAAAAATGGACAAGGGCTATAAACACTGTCCTGGGAAATCCCTTAGTTTCCAGTGATATGGCAATTGATGGGAGCACACTAGGAAAATGTAGCTATAAGGCTTGACACAGGCTATATGCTCCCCAGACATCTGCTATAAGCCACTGCCAAAGACAGAATGAGTCAAATGGAGCTTTGGTCTTAGTATGGCCACTCATGTTATTCAGAGCTGCTGATCCTCAGTATTTTGAAACATATATCTATGTAGTAGATGTTGTACCTTCTTACTGTAACCTTGACGTTTCTGTCGAGCACCAACAGAATAGAGTGCAGGTATGAGGTCCACAGGACAATCAGCAAAATATTCGCAACAGGTAACTGGAGATTCATGTATAGTCAAAGGATAGGGATTCTCAAATATAGGATACCTTTAATGGAAGAAAGGGGAAGACTGTTAATCTAGGGAAACCCCTTTTTTTTCCTAAATGCAAAATACAAGTGAAATGCTAAAGACTAGGCTGGCATTCTTTTTGTACAGAGAAAAATAAAGGAATATCAAATTAGATTATTAACAAATATACAACTTTACTGCTCATTAGGTACACTATAAAGATAGTATAGTACTCTAGATGGAATCTGAAGTTTGTACTGTTTCTAGAATACTTCTAGAACACCACTATTCCCTATAGCTTTATATTTTCAAAAGCTTAGTAATTTAGTGCCCAGTGAAAAAAATTAAGTTACCAAGTCCTAACTATAGTGACGTGAGCTTAGAATTTATTTGCAACTCATCATTCTATTCTTCTTGGGAAAAGAAAGGCAGGAAGACTCTTGTCTTATTTTGCATTAGTATACCATTCTGAGACAGAAAGTTCTCCAGCACTTTTCATAATCTACTTGCAACTCCAAGATCACTCTGAAAGTTACAGATAGCAACACTCAGTTACCAATAAGAACATGTACATATGTGCTCCCCACCACCACCTCCATCAGAAAAGTCAGTAATACTAATAGAGGTAAATGTATCTATGTTCAAACAACATTTATCTCCAGAGAAACACATGTTATGCATATGGTTCTTTCCCCTTTTTATTCCCCCTTTTTTGAGAGGTGAAGAGAGACAATGTCTCAACCCATCCTAAGGAAAAATTGGCAAGAACAAATTCAAATGTTCTGCATACCAATAACTTTATCCATACCTATCTGGAAAGCTACAACCTTTTAAAATTGAATGAAGAATAGGCTTCACTTTAACAAAATGTGATGAATCCATATGAGAACAAAAGGTAAAAGGAAGCCTGTAGATTTTTTTGGTATTAATTATTTTTGCTTTTTCAGGTGTCAAACAATTAATACTTTGCAAGCCAATCATAACAAAGACCATTATAAAAGTCTTCTAAAAGCATAACTGGTCAGGATTTTTTTAGCATGAAACAGAACAAGCATTAACATAACTTCAAATTTCAGGCACTGCAAATTAAATATGAATGTTGGAAGCTTAATGCTATTGGTATATCAGAAACAAGTTTTGGGTACAGCATATGGCCATGTAACACTGGGAAAAGCTAAATGAAATTGCTCAATACCTGTAAGATATTAGGACAAAACTTGATCTTCTTCTGAATTCCATAGAGTCTTCATTATCTCAGGTATCACCATTGACATTAAGGATAAACATTTACAGAGCTTTCTTTTACCCTAGAAGGATGTTCTTCACAAGGAATTTCTTTTCATTGACCATTGGAGATTTTTAATCATGAACACTGCCAAGATATTACTGACTCCCTCTGTTCCTAATCCCTTAATGTTTAGTTGTTGCTGCCAACACCAAATAAGAGTGTATTGACTGTTCATGGACAAAGAAACAAGAGGCTCAGAATGTGTTAGGTAAGTATTATTTCTGAAAACTGCAATCCGATACTACTTTTAAGCAACCTCTTACCACAGCTGTAAACCAGGGAGAGATGTTATCATTCACATTTTATGTATGTGATAGTTATCACATCAGTATTAAGTTAGTTTAATTAATACTGATAGCAATTTATTTAAATGATGATAATGGCCAAAATTACCTGGCTTATCTGATCAGTTCTTCTCTCTGCTCCCTTCCCCAAAACTACAAGTTCCCCTCATAGCACTAAGAAATCAACTTCAAAATAAACTGTGATACTTAAAAAGCAGCAATGATCTATGGACAATTTCTGACAGTCAATCAAGCCTGGAAAAAGTGACATGATACTCTACTTTACTACCTATTAAGTGGAAAGTTGATATTTAAAGATTCTCAGTTCAGTCAATGAAATTTTATATTTTATACTAAAGATTTCATGTTGTGGACAGGGAGTTATGATGGTAGGTTAAAAAGCTATAGAGCAGAACAACTGGCTGATCACCACAGTCAACCATTGCTACAGAAGATTCTTACCCATTTTGTGCAAGGTCAATCAGTACTAAGTCTTTTTCTAGGAGAACAACTACAGCATATGGTTCCTGAAAGTCTGAGGGGAAAAAAAAAAAAGAAAAAAAAAGTTACATATTGGTAAATGGAGCTCATGAGTGTACAGCCTCAAGAATAGGATCAGTCCTTGCACTCTAGTAGTTGAGATTATAAAAAGCCTTAGATGACTACAGTTGTTGAATGTATTTTATAGGTTCACCCTCCTGAATACAACAAGTTAATTGTTCTTGCTTTAATTCAATATTCTCAACAGTTCAAATAACAGAAAAAGGAACATTCAGAATAACTTGTATAAGTGGGTTATATGAGAGAAGGAGCTAATTCCTGAGCAACATCTTCCTCCCATCCCCAAACTCTTTTCCTCATATTCAGTAGGGTTTAAGTTTTAATCACTTACAAAATGGATTAGAAGACAGCTGACTTGACAGTAAAATAAGAAACTTAAAAAGTGTGTGAAGTATATATTGCCCTCTTTCAGACAGACCTTAAATTCTGAGCTAAGCAGTTTTATATACTCTGATGGAAGTTGACAGCTAAAAACACTGGAGTCATCAGCAATATAATACTATTCATCTGGGACAACTACCTAAACTATGGTAAAAAAAATCTCTTGCTGTCGAAGAGAGATTACAAGTCAGCAATGAACTTCATATAAGTAAATAAAATCACTAAAAGATAAAAATAATACATAAATGCTCTTCATGATTTAGCATTGACTGAAAAGGTCTTATGTGCTCAAATATATACTGATGAACACGACTGCTGGAGTAACTACAGCTTAAAGTTGCAATGTTACTTTTAGTCTGCACATGCTTTTGGGATTAGAAAGATAAAACATGCAGTGAGTAATTAGCTTTCTTCTAGAAGCAAAATAGGTTTTATAATAAACTATTTTATTATGGTACTTTGGGAAGTAAACCATACTTCAGACAAATAGGGATAACAGATGTTGTTGCCGCAGCCCAATCCCCCGAGACAAAACAGAAAGGAAACAGCAGACAATATTCTGATAGGTTAAAACTCCAGAGATTAGAAATCAAGGTACTGAGAAAAATCTTTACAAAGCCTACCATTAGGATATGGTGTTTCACAGAGGGTTAGGAAATCAACAATAGAATAATCCATTTCTAGCACAGCAGTACTTTTCCCATGCATAACTGTTAAACAGGGTCTTCTTCCTACAGTGTCATATGACAAGCCTCCTGAGAGAATGATGAAAGGCTCCCTGGAACAAAGCAGAGGCATTTAGGATCAAGCCAAGATAATACCCCAAAATATACTGGGTAGGTTTTGCAACCTTACAATAAAGTTCAGTGAGATCATTAAGCAGAAACAAAATAATAAAAACAATGCAAACCAGCTCTCCATGCAACATATAGCCTGGGTATGTGTTTCCAAACTGAAGTTATTGTCTTCTAACCCTGGTTTTAAGGCAGACATCTCCAAACTTTTCATTTTATACAGTTTCTTTACCAATCTTTGCAAACTGCTTGGCAAGATGATATGTTTTAAAATTTTGTACTTTAGAACTGGGGATTTTTTCCTACGGAATTGCAGATTAAGATTTGCCAACAGTCCTATTTATCTGTAATATAAAACAGTCCAGCAGAAGAAACAGTCCCATTTACTTGATTACAGTAATACAAGTGCCTTGGAGAAGCAACCAGCTGCTTGATAACCTTCAAAGACCTAACATCTTTTAAGTAGCACTGCACATTTACTCTAGATATTTTATCCATTGCCCCCGCCCCAACACTACACACAAAATTCAGGAAACTACTATGTCATAGACTACTCCTACCACATAGTCCAATAGTTGAGTAGACCTAAATAAAAATATGTTTTCCAGTTTTGAGAAGAGATTAGAGGCTTCCCTTGAAAGATTTTTAAAAAGCTTTACAGAAACATACTTTTAAATACATCCATATTTTTCCAATACGCACATAATGTACAGTGTACTATGTAATTTATTGAAAAACAAGAGGAAGTAAATATATTCATTTTACTAGGTTGGTTTTTTTTACTTCCTGATTATCAAGAGTCACTTATTTTAACACTGTTTATGTTTGAAATAGGACATAATATTTTTTAAAGAGAAGACTATTTGTAAGCATACAGTTCAAGGTTATTACATCACCCATTACTGACTATTGCCTCAAATTCCACACTATATTTCAGAAGGAAAAATAGGCACTTTAAATGCTTATCAGTTACCTCTGATCTACCCTTCTGCCTGCTTTAGGTAGAAATCCTACCCTTCATTTGTGTCTTTCTTGGAAACAGCTAGTATGTCAGTATCTGGAGAATATTTCTAGGGAAAAAAGCCATCCCGATACTTTGCAAAAAGAGATGCTAAAGAGATGATTTTTTTTTTTATCCTTTTCTATCCTTTCCTATAGCACCATATTTCCCACACTGTCTAAATGGCTTTCACTAGTTAGCATCTGAAACATTAATGAGAGACTAGACACATCCTCATTCTTGAAAACTGTCTATGAAGTGTTTGGTTTGTCCAGATGTTGCCCTTCATGAACTTAAGGCTTGGCTGAAAGGTACTCTGTGTTTGTAGCAGTGAAGGCAAAGCAGACTGAGACAAGCTTCCAGCTTATACAGTTATTTCACAATATGCCTGATCCTCCAGAAAGACCTATGACTGAAGGTTTGATAAGATCAAAGAATACTGCTGGCTGAGGAAGAGACCTCAAAAGAATGCCATAAATCAGACCATACATCCATTGAGTTCAATATCCTGCCTCCAACAGTAGCACAAAGTGTATTTCTGGAAAAGGACTTAGTTTTCTCCAAGTTTTCATTTAATTTCAGCTCTTCATATTGAAACTTCACACAATCTTTCATGGTCAGGTCCATGAAATAATTTCAAGAAAGTTACAAACTTGAATTTAACCTGATATTTTTCAGGATGTCAGTGAAGAGAAAAATACTGATGTGATGTATGTGCTGTATCTTGTTGTGTTGGAATGATTTATTGCAGTACTTTTTTGTCCATAGAAATCATTAGTTTTTTTAAACCGTAATGTTGTCAGGACAATTTGCAGTAATTATTAGACTTGCAGGTTCACTGAGATCAATTGACAATAACAAAGTGACAAATTTCAATTTTTCATTTTCATACATCATGGTGACAATTCTGTGTTGGCTTCCCCTGGTTTTATTTCTCAAGGTAATCAGAGTGCTTTGGGCAGTTGAGAAGCAAGGAATGGAGGAGTTAAGAATAGATTGAACTGATCTGTCACAAGAATTTTTCATAAATGAATCCAAGATTAAAATTGACTTTAGTCTGACAGAAAGACCACTACAGGTTTGTGTATGAATTTTTCATGTTTGCATGAAACCATGAATTTACCATGAACACAATCTGTGCATTTTCTAACTAAAGTGTTGTTCTTCAATTGTGATACATATTAAAAGTTAGTGCACATGAATGTTATTAGAAATACTTAATTTAAAAGAAAAATTAAAAATATTTGTACTTTACATAATAGATGAGATTGATTCCACTTTGGCAATTAATGTTTTACCTACTGAAACATTTAACAAAAAGCAGTGCTCAGATCTTAGATAATTGTTATGTAGCCTTTTTAGCAGCTGTTCATACAGCAGATTTGGAAGCAATCCCCTTACATGAATTTCCTCATCAGTTAAGTCTGTAAAATCACTTGGAGAACACTTTAAGAAATTCACTACCAAACAGTGTATGTTTCATCAGAGGAAAAAAAAGTAATCAAACACAGGATTAGGTCTTGTATATGAAAGCATAATACAATCAAGAACTGAGTGGCTCCAGAACCCTGGAGTTTTAGAAGTAAACTATGTCAAATGTCAGCCAGTTTCTGGCAATCCAGAGGTGTGAGAGAACAGTATGTACAGAAGCCAAGCCATTGATACCATCCAGCTTACTTTTCAAACCACAAGTAAATTTGTCAACAAGTTAATCCTAGTATAAAGATGGAAAGGACTTCAGGAACTGGTTTACTTAAATACTGGCAATCTTGTAAAGACAAATTACAAATTCATTTGGGGAAGTGTGCTTTTGAACCAACAAGCTCACAAAAGAAAATAGCACTATTCAAACTAAATTAACAGATCAAGAACTTTTCCAGGAGACATCATTACTAATCTAAGTTCTGGGTGCCAATCACACACACTCATCTTGCCAAGAGGTACCGCTCTACAGTTAGCCAATGACAGCTGCATCAGCTACCAAGACAATACCTTATTTGACTTTGTTTTATGGGAAGACTTTTGAGCTCTTATTCCTACTAGACAAAGCACTAGTAATAAATAATAAGCTTGGACAATTTTACCATAATGCTAATATCAACAAGAGTAAATACTATAAGGTACTGAATCTGCAGTGGTGGGAAGTGGCATTAGGAAGCTGAAGAGCTTCTCTAGATTCAGTAAAAGGCAATGTGGAAACCATTTCAGAAAGCTCAGAAGGTAACCTGCCTTTGGAATTCATTGCTTCAAAAGAAGATGGGAGTATTTTACATGAAAAACAGCTGCAGTACAATGACATAATGCTCTAGGATTGTAAAATTATACCAGTTGGCTTAAGGAATATAACAAGAATTTGCCTTTTTGACCCCCTAGCTGTCAACAGTAACCTTTCCACACATAGTCTTCCAGAATTAAACCTACAGGTATGCTATTGTTGTAGAGTAAATTACTTTGGCTCTGGAGACTTCACAGGCATTAGACTGGAAAAAACAAAAATAAGCAACAGGAAAACACAGCAATTCAGAAAATTAATAGGTAAAGACCAGAAAAAACTCATGTCCTCCTGTTTCCCTGACTCCAACTTCACAATATGGAGAAGATAATGGAGGGGAAAAAAAGTAAGAAGGGATTAATAAGAGTGGCAACAGTAAAAAGAATAGTACCCATAGCCCTTAAATACAGTTTGTCATCAGTTATGTTCCTTTGTTTTGTGGGGTTCCGAACACCTTTCCTCCAAAAAAAAAAAGGTTATTAGACTTAGAAACAGTAAAATAATATCAATGAAATGTTTTCCACAGGAGGAGATATGGAAACAAACATAGACCTTTGAGCACTCTAGATAAGGTGGAAACAAGAAAGGGGTGACCAAAAGATGTTAGAGGTCAATATAGAGCATGGAAAAAGTTAACTTGTTTTCACAATAAAGAAATTAAATATAACTTAAATATAGTATTAAATAGTATCTCTTAAATGTAAGCTTTTTTTGTTTTGCTTACTCCTGTGTTGTTTTTTTTTAATTTCTTTTTAAAGAATAGTTATAGCAGACTGCTACAGAAACAAGTTTATTCAGTTTGTTTCTTACATTGTTTCAGTTGCTAGAAAAAATTTTGTCCTGCCCAGAAGTGATTGTCCTCTGTGCTAAAGAAATTAAACCATGAACAAGAAACGACAGTGCTGTAAATAAAAGTTTTATGTTTATACCTAACTGATTTCAAATGGTAAAGAGAAAATCCATCAAAATTTTAAGTATTAAAAGGTGGATCTGCCTCACCTTAAAATTTTTATAAGATTACAAGTGAAACTGAAAATCGAGGTCCAAACTGATATACATGTAGCCGTAAATGAATGGAAATTTTCAGTGCACTGCTTCACCACCACTGTACAAACTGGTGGGGTTTTGTCTGTTGTGGTTTTCCCCCTCCCGTTCTTAATCAAAGTTCAGGAAGACTACCAACAGTTACAGATTTAACTGTACACTGAAGAGAGAAAACAATAGCTAGGATATTAAATTAAAATGTACCAAAATATTCCAGAAAATGAGAGGTGTAACAGAAAACAAAAACCCTAGGAAAAGGTAGTCTCCCCAAAATCTCATGTACTCTTAGAAATTCTACTTAGAAAGTAGAATAAGCTCCTCTTTAAACTGTGTGAAAAGTCAACCAGTTTTCACATTGTAATACTATAACATCACAGAACAAGCTTCAAACTAATCTTCTCCTTCAGAATGACTATTCAGAATAGAAGGCTTATGATTGCAGAAATTGTAACTTGCTGAAGCTGAGATTTTTGATTATTTCTCTTTCTTTAGATCAGCTTTTGATCTTTCAGTTGAGAAAGGATTATGCAGACAGATGTAGACTTCTGCCAGTAAAACATGGCTTTCCAGCTGATCATAGATTTTCATACATCTGGGAGCTAGCCACAGACTTGATTTTCTATTTATCTCACTTTCAGCAGAAAATAAAAATACATAAAGCCACTGATATAAGTATGGGAACACCAATATGTAGCAAATCATATTGCATTACTTAAGTAACAATCTTCTACAGATTTGAATGCCTGGAAAGCAAATAAAAATGATACACAACCCCCCAAGAGTAAAAGAAAACAAAAAGCCAAATAAAAATCCCCAAAAACACAAACAAAGCAAACTCACAAAAAAACCCCAAACAAAGAAAACCAAACAAAAAACCAACCAAAAAAAAAACCCCAAACCAAAAAAAAAACCCCAAAAAATGAAAAACCGCATAAAAACTAACTAAAACCCCCAAAAAACCCAAACAAACAGACACACACAAAAAAGTCCAACTTTTGCAAATAGCAAAAAAAGTTTCCATGAATATTGTCTTTATATCATACTTTTCACTCAAGCACTTTAAAGCACTTTAGAACCACAAATTAAAAAAATTCCACAGAGTTCATGAAATCCATCCTAATTGCAGTCTTGGTAACATAACATGCTATCTAGATACTGTAATTCCATTTGAGCTTCTTATTGCAATTACTGCTTTGTTAAATTCTCAATGTGCATAATTAGGCACATTTCACTGTGTAAATCACTGCACTTTTCTAGAAAAGCTCCTGCTAATAACATTTCTTGGGGGAAGGACATGTATTCAGAATTTAGAAAATTCACATCAGGCCATTATTTGTTGAAGTTCATTCATCATGCTTCTGTTTTGGTGTCTTCTGTGCTTTATCAGCCTTTTTTTTTCTTTAATAGTCTCAAAAATTGAGCAAAAATACATGCAAGTTTTAGCAGCATGGAAAAAGCATGTAGTAATGCAATAGCAGTATCTTTACCTAAGTTAAGGTTTGTGTATAGTATTTTATTCACATACATGTTTTTGCAGTTTATTCATCAATATCTGATTTATCAAAAACAAAGCTGGTTTACCGTAGCTCAGTACCATCAGACCATTTATCCCACAAAACAAGTCTTACCCAGCTCTAGTTGTTTTATATTCCACCTTAAGAATGGGTTTGCAGGGTTCTGGCTTCTTTCCATCCTTCAGCTGCTTTCCTAAAGTAAATTATTTCCATATATTAATCTTAATTAAGTTCATTATGGCAAGTAATGAAATTCACTGTACAACTTGAGAAGTAGAACTTGCATGTAAACATATATTCAACAAATTTGACCATTACAAAGTATGCCTTGAAATAATACAATTAAAAATTTGTTAAAACTCTTAACAGACCAACCTAGAGTATTTAGAAAAAGCAACCACCAATCCTAAACCTAGAGTGTTGTAGAATATTTGTTTTCAAATATATAACCATCCCCTAAAGTGTTGTTTTAAGTAGCACTAGGAGATTTAAAGTTTATGTTGTGTCTAGCATTTTGAAATTAAAATGGGTTGGCTTACAAGTAAAGTGAGGTTTATCCTGAGCACTATGCTTCAGGGCTAGGACTTCAATTGAGCATGAATGAAACCCTGCTGTTCCCTAATCATGTAATATTAGCAACTGAAGCTTCTATAGATCCAATTTTTCAGTCACTAGAAATTAAGGGCACAGCGTAAATATGCATCTTCTCTATCAGACTACTGATAAAGTATGATAAACTATGAAGTTCTGTAGAAAATTTATTTCCAGCCCATAATAAAAATAATGTTCCTTAAAAGAGGTCAAAACATATTAGTCTTGTTTAAGCAGCTTTACTACTACAGTAATAGTAGTATCTTTCAGCTGGTACAGGATCATATAGAAATGCACAGCCTCTTTTTTCCACTCTATTCCATGGTCAGTACAGGAGGACTTGCTGGAGACTCAGAAAAACTGGGAGGCTCAACTATAGCATCCTGCACTACAACTGTAACCACACAGATTATCCTCACTGTTGCATTCACACTTAACAGTCTGAAGTAAATAAGTTGCTAAGACACGACTTAGAGACATGCACACCATGTAAGCCTGGCATTTGTGTAGAGCTTTGGTGAAGAGCAGCAACATATTTCACAGCAGAAAACATGTGATGTTAATTTCCTAAATTAACATTAACACAAGACCTCTCAGAAGCAGGAACATCTTAACAGATGTTAGTTTTATTCTGTTACAAACCTTTTCAAGAATGTATGTGGTAATTACACAATTTACATAAAACGGATGCTTGCTTATATGTATTTTAAACAACATACGGGATTGTAATGTCAAGCAAAAAGCAAGCCCTGCACTAGTTAACTTTGAGATCAACATCACTGTGTGAAAAGCAATCTTGAAGTTCAGAGATTTAGAGAAAACTGCACTAATTTGGATTCTTCTTTCATAAAGAATTTTTTTAGTGAAATCTATTAGAATTTGATAGGACAGAGAAAGGTTTTTACTTGCATTGCAAGTGCACTTTTAATACTTGGTTTTTTGCAAAACACACTCCTAATTAAAAACAAGTCCTCTATGTTTTAAGACCTGTCAGTCACAGTGGGTATCCATTTTCATCTTACCATGTGGAGTGATTGTCTGGAATGGTTTGGTAGGAGATTTTACATTCCATATGGTCAGGGTACCATCTGAGTGACTACAAATAAATTGTTTTCCTTCATGATGCCAAGCTACAGAATGGATAGCCTGTGCAAGAGAAGAGAAAAAACAGAACAGTCTAAATTGTATATCTTACTATCATTTTATCCTTACACCTTCCTCAATGACATTAGACAGCATAAGCAAATTAGAGAAATCACTAATTAAATAATACTGCTCTTAGTATATACTAGTTTGCCCATGGTAAGTTTTCTGTTCTTAAGTAGTACTTTCTGTCATATTTTATACANAGGATTTCTCGGTGAAGGGTAGCATGCAGAGAATAACTGCAAGCAATTATTTGAGCTTTGCTAACCAGAATTTTTTATGGGAAAAACATACTGTATGTAAAAAAACCCAAAACACATGGGATGGGATTATTATGTTCAAGTATTACATGTCATTTTGAGATGTCTATGTGGATGTGTACAAGAGACAAGCATGGGCTGAAAATATAAGCAAAACAAGAACAGAAGTAGCAAGATTTTTTTGAAATTATGATGATGAAAACAAAGTCTTAGCCTGAGTAAATACTCTAATGTTGCAATGGCAGTTTTGAGGTGCAGGAAAGTGCAGGAATCTACTAATAAATCTTTCCATAAATACAGAATCATCTTTATATACATAAAATTAGGAATAGAATGGTTAAGCCATGCCACATGATACTTGCAGAAGAAAAGCTGACTAAAGAAAATCTAGTTGTTGCCTTCAGGCAAGAGGAAAGTAAACAATGACACAGAGTACAAATAAGGCCAAAATATTAACCAGCCTGACAAGATCGGTGTCATTTCTGTTGCCAGCATCTCATTAGTACATGGAGACTTTATGAAACCATTAGGTGATATTCAAGGGAAATTCAGTCATAGTATGAAAATACCAATAAACAATGAAGTTTCAAAATAATTCTCTACTACCCAGAAGGAGCAGAAGGAAGTATTAATCAATACATTTTACATACCCTCCCATATGAAATCTAACTCTTGACAATCGTAGGCAGCCCATAGTGTAAATGAAACAGTTTGATATACATTTATGTAGAAATAGGTCTTAAGAACTAGTAAGAAAGCAAGCTTTATAGAACAAAGGAAGGAAGGATAAAACTCCAAAAGGACCCTACTTCCTTTTCTTGAAAAAGAATCTCAAGAGGAAGGGAGCACAACAACATGTTACTGTTGAAACATGCTTAAGAACATAAAAAGATCTGATAGAGCACATAGGAGAAGGATGGTTGCTACCACTTTTAGTGTCTTAAAGGAACATGGAAGGATGGAAAAAATCACTGAAAGAAAATAATGAGCCTTTTGGCTCTGTGGCTGTTTATTGTCCAGTTTTACAGAACCTCTGGTTATATTTAGTAATGCAGCTAAATATTGTTTAAACTGTAACAAAAATAAATGTTTTTATGTTTTTTTAAAGTAATCCAACTAACAATTCTATGGGCTGGGTAAGAAAGTTTTGTACAGAGCACTATCCTTTGCTATCACACAATTCACCAATTCTTGTAAGGTTAAAAAATAAAACCAAACCTTTAACTAGCTGCAGCATAATCTCCAGGTATACAACAGGCTGGTATATCTACAGTGACAAGTCAGCTATAATGAAAACAGTTCAATAACCTTAGGTAGCACTAGTTCGTTGATTGCAATAGCCTTGATCACTAAAACAAAACTCAAGAGCAAAAAAGTTTTGACATTTTTTCCAGGATTAATATTAGTGCTGGAATTTGAAGGAAAGCATAAAACAGAAAAATCAAGCAGAAATCACTGAGGCTGCAAATCTATGCATAGCTTCCTAAACACTAAAAACTCCAAGGAGTAATATAATTTTTTCCAGTATTTTACACAAAATTTACTGATCCAGAATAAAATTCAAAGTTTTAATCATAATTCTCATCATGATTTAAAACTTCACCTGTTACCCTTTTGGTACCATATAATGCAGCAGTATTCTTTTATCAGCTGGTGCAGATACAGCTGTCTCTCAAATATTCTTTTGGAATATATCACTGGTCACATAGATCCCAAACAGAAAGTAATTCCTTATAACAAGATCATACACAAGTACCACAGAGGACTGTTGCTATATTTAAGGCATTTGTATCCTTAAGTGGAGTTGCCTGCACAGGTAAACCAAGTCCTGACCTCAGCTAACCCTCTGAATCCTTCCATTTACAAACATGAACCAAATACAGGGAAAGTTTAAGGGAACTTGCACAAAGAACACTCTATTGAAAAAGCAACTAACTTTATCTAAATAAATCTTTAAATTCACTTAATTACAACTGAAGGCTTTTTATTAAAACTATTCCTACAATCCTCTTCAGTTTAATTCAAATTTAATGTAGCTGTTCTGGACTCTAAGGAAGTTTGTTTCAAAATATCCGAGACAGTTACAAGTCTTCTGAAGAGGGGGGGAAATCAAACCTTAATTTTTTGAATAACAAACACAAAACAATTGATCATACTGCCTTACATGTGCCAAAACTTTACCAGAAATTGTAGAAACATACTATGCCTGAGTATTATGTACAGGCTGTACATAAAGGTAGCCTCACTTTCACCGTCTGTTCCAGAAGGATTATCCCATGTGAAAAATTACTGTCATTCTGTTTACAGAAAAGGTGAATATGTTTGATTTTAAGAAGGAAACATTCTTGCAGTGACTGCAGCAGTTAACTGAGGTAGACTTATGTAGGACTGCGAAACACAATCACAAATAAAACTGAAAAAGTCTGAGGAACAAAATTAAAAGCATTTATATGCAAGTCTCCTACAGAAAGAAAGATCACTAGGCTTTTCAAGAGATTAATGCATGTCTAAAAAACATTTTATGAAATTCAGTTTTACTGCTGCAATAGCTTGTCTATATCCCTAGGAATCAATATTATTTCTTGGCTCTTTTAAGACGTACAAAACCTAATAATTTAAATGCAACTTTGCAATGTAAGGACCAAGTTCATCAATAAAGACTCAAGTTTTGATGGTATTTTTCCACCAGGGGAATTCAGCTGTTTTAATTCACTAAATACTGATACAAGTAATCCTGTTCCTTTCAATTCCTATAGGCTTATTTTAACCCCACAGCTGCTTACATGCATATTATTTCAGAACAGTTTAATATTGCTCTTCTCATCTGTCACAGTTTAACCCCAGGCAGCAACCAAGCACCACACAGCTGCTCACTCACCAGCAGGATGGGGAGGAGAATCAGAAAAAAGTGTAAAACTCACGTGTTGAGGTAAGAACAGTTTAATAATAGAAATAAGGTAAAATATAACTAAAGCAACAGCAGCAACAACTGCAACGAGGAGAGAGCGGCACAGGAGTAAAACCCAAGAGAAACAAGTGATGCACAATATAATGGCTCACCACCAGCTGAACAATGCCCAGCCCATCCAGCAGGCAGCAATTGGCCCCCTTCCAGGTAACTGCCCCAGTTTGTACACTGAGCATGAGGCTCTGTGGTGTGGAATATCCCTTTGGCCAGTTCACAGGTCAGCTGTCCTGGCCATGCTCCCTCCTGGCTTCTTGTGTACCTGCTCACTGGCAGTGCACGAGAAACTGAAAAATCCTTAACTTAGAGTAAGCACTACTCAGCACAACTAGAACATCAATGCATTATCAGTTTCATAGTCAATCCAAACACACAGCACTGTGCCAGCTATTAGGATGAAAATTAAACCTATTCCAGACAAAACCAGTGCGTGCAGGAATTCATTGATGTAAATACAAAAGCTATTAATTTAAGCAGTTTGTTCTGTATTCAAAAGAATTTTTTAATCCATTGTTCCAAACCCAAGTTTACTGCAAATACAGTTGGTACAACTCAGGGGGAGAAAAAGTAAGTTAACTTTTCTTTTTTTAAAAATAATATGCTTCTCATTGTTTACTTTTCAAGTATAACACAAACTTTGGGAAAATGTTTCTGCATATTTTCCCAGAGGAATGCACCAAAGACACTGATAATTCCTTTCATAATTTGGATTTTGCCATGATCCTTTACTCTTTTGTGACATTAATTGAGCTTGAAATATACTGTGCGTGACTGGCAAAGTCCATGGTTAGTTATTCTCCAAGCCAGACTGGTTATTTACCACAGCCTATCCAGATTTCCCTATCTTATTATGACAGTCATTTAATTTCCATGGACACTGTCAGTATTTTCTGTTAAATATGAATGGATGATCATACTGACTTCTCTTCTACAGGTTCATCAAAATATTTAAAGAAAGTATAGGAAAACTTGGGAGTACCTACGCTACCTCTCTTGTCAACAACGTAAGAAAGGAAGACAAAAAAAACACTGCAAAAGAAAGGAAAAAACAATCAAAACCCCAAAACAGAACAAAGCAAAGAACCCCACAACCCACTGCACCCCCTCCAATAAAACCCCAAAAATAGCAGTTACTGACATTTAGATGACAATACATAAAGAAGATTGTTTTGATGAAATGACATAAATCAACACACTTTGGTTTCTGGCAAGTCACATCGCAGGGTTGTTTCTCTTTCCCCTGTCCTCTTAATTCCACAGGCTACTTTGACATGTTTTTAATGCTGTAAAATAATCTCTTACACTCAGCCATGTACCAGAACATTGAGTCTAAAAATAGTAATCTGTAATACATTATAGTTAATGCTATCAAAGCTTACTTTACATCAGAACAAACAAAATACAAAATGTTACTTGAAGAAGGGACTTTATTATACAATTAGTTACATTTGAGGGTTTGTTGGTTTTTTTTCTCAGAAACAAAGCTTAGAGTTGAGATATTTGTTTTATTTATTTAATGAATGAAAACACAGGTTGGAAATAACTGAAATATAAAGTGTATTCCACATAAGAAATGTATAGCTTACTTTCTTTAAGTGCCCAATGTCTGATCATGAATGATGCAAAAAAAATTTAGCCTTATTTTTATATTGAGTCTGTCCAAAATAAAAAGAATGTTTTGAGTAAAGGGTTTCAAAGAAGCTTTCTAAAGAAAGGTTCATTCACAACTGCAGTTCCACAATGCAGAGATAATTTCCTTCAAATTTCTGAAAAAGAATATTGCAATTGTGCATTGTTCTAACTAATTCTAAATATGTGAAATATTACTGCTATAATAAAAATTATACACTACTTTAAATCAGGATCTTATTCGCAATATGGAAAAATCAAGAACAAACTCTAATTAAATTCCCTGAATTTTTACTAAACTAGAATGTTCTGGAGGGAAGAACACACCAGCAATCAACATTAACACTAATCACGACCTAGAGCTGTGTTCCCCAGCCATGGTTAAGCAGAAATATGACTACAAAGGGTTTAGGGATGGTGGTGTTTACCCATCTGTTCCTTAGGATGAGCATCCTAGTATTCTTGTGCTGCTACTATTAGAGCAGGGTGCTGGGAAGGCACACATGTGAAGAACATGTGGACAGTGTTCCACTGACCTAGGTTTCAACAACAAATGAGACTGCCCCACCACAACATGGGAATTGGCGTCAGAAAAGCCTCCTAAAGGTCAGGCCACTTGAAATGAAACCAAGCAGGAAGCTACAAAAAACATATACGTGGATTCAGCTTCTTCCCTCAGGAAATAACACAGATATCTTTTCACAAACCTCTGATCATGCAGGGAGTTTGGTTCTCATTATCATCTTCCTCTGCTAAGGAACAAAGGATGACATTTGGATCCCTTCACACATCCAAAGTTTTGAGCCAAAAAGGTTGCATCACATGATGGTGATAGGCTGTGCAGACATTCAAATTACATGCTCCAAGACTAAAGTCAATTACAAAGTGATGAGAGAGGAGGAAACTAATCCAATGGCAAAGTTTCTAGCAAGCATTCTTTATGATATCAATGTGCCTGGCCACCCTGATCATGGTGCCTGAGAAAGCCTAACCATCCATTAAGATGGCAAGTGTGATAAGATTGGACTGCGTTCTTACTGGTTGTCAACTCCACACTCAGATCTCTCATCAAGAATGAGTGGAGAGCCAAGGACCTAAATCCTGAAGTTCAAAATCCTGGTCCTATTACAGGGCAGACTGTCACATGCTTTCCCCTCTGTGAGAAGATAAGACACTGTTCCACCACTGCTAGACTCTGTGTGTGTCCACTCTCATGAGTAAGGAAACAACTACATTACCAGAAAGTCTGAAGACCTTCCTCAAACCTTAACTCTTCATGTGCAATGGTTTCTTCTGACAGATACTTTTCTTGGGTATGTAAGATGATGGTAAAAGAATTAATTATACTTTATTGTTGTATTGTCATGCAGCAATTCTTTTTCCAAAGAGATATTTTTCTTAAAGGGAAATCAGGACCAACAGAAAAAGCACATTTCAACTTTTAGAACTGGAATGGCCAAAACACTTTTAACCACTTTATGTATGCTGGTTCTCACCAATGAGAGCAGTGAAATTCATTAGGTTCACTCTGTAGATCTTCTTTTTTATTTCTCTTCCCTTCCAAACCATTTCCAAGTTATGATAACACACATTTCTTTACCAAAGGATCTGACCGGAGGTATTTCATTACCTCTTCTGCAATCAAAAAACCCAAACTGAACACTTGGATGCATTAAATCCTAAAGAAAATCAAAGATATAACACCTGACCTATTCATTGCTCTCTGTAGCTTCTTTAATCACCATTAGTTCAGAAAGTATTGAGACAAGTATTTAGTCAATTTTTAAACAAATGGACAACAAAATCCAAAGAAAACCAGAATAAGCAGCATAGTGTCTACCTTGGGCAAGTTTCTAGAAACTGCACCAAAACTTTAACAAAGAACGGAGTTAATTGACATGTGGGTGGGTATAATACACCAGGCCAAAGCAGTCAACATGCTTTTCGTAAGAGGTAATTATAGTCAAACAAACTTCCAAGAACGTTAACAAACATGTGGCTAACAGAAATATCAATTAAGCTGTCTACACACTGTTCAAAGATTTTCAACAATACATCCTAAAGGAAACTAAAACTAAACAGACTAGATAATTTTGAACAGATAAATAATTAGTTAAGATATCAGAAAGTAACATAAACGGGAATAAAGACAGGCTGGTACAAACAGATTAGCTCATGGATGAGGGTAATTGGTAGGGGCCCTCAGGGATCTCTACTGCTCAGTTTATTCATAAGCAACTCAGAAAATCAGAACAACCATATTAAGGTGGTAGAGTCTGCTGACAGTACCAAAGCATATTCAAGGTAGAAATCAGAATTCCAGTGGAAAAAGACAAAAATTCTTAACTGTTCAAACATGTAAATGTAAAGTGATGCATAAAAGTCAGGACTTTGACCTGAAAAGTAACACCTGGAGAATGAGAAACTACTTTTATAGTAGGTTGTTCCAAGGAAGTGTCTGCTTAATGTTTCCAGTATCAAAAATCTAATCCGTTATCAAGAGAAGAAGAAAACAAAATCGGAGCTAATTATTCTACATCAAAAATACAGTGTGCCCACATCTTGAATATACTATGTTGGCATGCTTCTGTTTTATAAAACAAAGATAAAATGAATGGTTAAAAAAAAGTTAGAGAAGAGCATGAAGAATAAGAGGTACAGGAAGAGCTTAAGACTAGAAAAAGATGATGGAGACATAAGTAAGTTTATGAAACAAATGACAAAGGGAATTAAATAGGTACAGGAAATGAAAATGAAAGAGAAAATTATTCTTCACATAACATGAATACAAAGAAACCTCATTCAGCTCTGATGATCTAAGGCTTAGGCTACACTTCAGAGACTCCCCCTCCAAAGATACTTTAGTGGTAGAACACACAAGTACTGAACCAAAACTGCCACAAAAACCAAACATACAAAAAAAAAAACCCCAAAACACCAAAAATCCCCTTGTCTTATGAAAAACTCAGCACAGGGCTAAAGAAAACACACATACTGTCAATCAAGTAAGAGGCCTAGCTGGTACTGAACAATAACACAACCATTTTACAATCAATAAAATGTAGCTGAAACCAATTTTATGTTATTTTTAAATTAAGTACATGAAATTGCACATTTTTCTGAATGACTTTTCTTAATTTCAGTATTTCAAAAAGTATATTCTCTGGAGAATAAAGTTTTAAAGAAATTAATGCCATTTAATGCCATGGTGTTTTAAATCTTCCCCCAGTTTTATTTCAAACCTCAATCTCATCCTACAGAGAAAAGATTTGTTTGTAGAAATGTAGTGAGACTATTTAGTGCTTTCTTCTCCTGTCCATCCCTCCCCCAGTTTTCAGAATATACAAGAGATTCCAAACTGCAGAAATTGCTAAAGCATCTAGTTTCACCTTAAGACTCAAGCTCTTAATATTGGTGAAAGTCACATGATTAACCAAAAAAAAAAAAAAAAAAAAAAAAAAATCAAAAAGTTACCCCCAAAAAAAAAAAAAAAAAAAAAAAAAAAATCTGAAAGCTTCACCCACAAAAAACTAGTGAAGAAATCCAATCCATACCACCATTCATTGCTTCACAAACAAACTCAGTCAACTTATTTCAAGTTTATTATCCAAACTCTACTGTTCTTTTACAGAAAACCTCAAGTACTTTCAATTTCAAAAAGACTTATTTATTGATCCACTGGTGACAGAGGCAGAAGAAGAAACAAACAAAAAAAATCATCACAATTAGAGTAGTGAATGATATCCTCAGAGTAAGTAATGCAGATGAAAACTCTTACCTCATCATGTGTGTATCTGTAATCTGCCTTCTTTGACTTCAAGTCCCATAATACCACCGTTCCAGATTCAAAGCCAATCAGAAGCTGCATTAATGAGCAGATACATTAAGTCTTCATAAGTAAAAGCAAAATTATACCATTTGCAATGTCTGTAGTTCTTGCCCCAAAGATATGCAGCATAATACTATATGCAGTAAATGAAAGTAGTTATAAAAACTAAAATCAGTTAAAAAGGTGAAGACTTCAATGTCAAAGATTTGCTTTGCACTTGTCATTCTCCTAAAGTTACAGCTAATACAATGGACATTCATGCAAAATTAGAAAAAAATGGAAGCATTCTTCTGAAGATTCCGTGGAAATAACTTTGAATTCCAGAAAGATCAACACAAAACCTTACTAAGTGTATTCCTTCCTCAGTGAAAGTGGGGGGGGTTTGAAAAAGAGAACTTCACTGTGCATTTTCCTCACTGGAATTCATTCTGCTTAAATTTGCTGGAAGAATGCACTATCTTCCCTGAAGTTCTAGGTAAGAGTTCACTGTCTACAAAGAAAGTACTATATAAGCTTTCTCCAGATGTTAATCATAATCAAGATAACTGGCTAAAGGAAGTCCAAAAAACATTACTTGTTTGTAGGAGGAAAGCTAGAGAAATTCAACAAGATAATTTCTGAAATAATCTTTTGCTAGAAGATTAAACCTTTTCTGCAGGGAGCAAAGACTCAAACTGTTCATTATAATTGGTCTAACACATTGTTGAGTATCTGTGGGTTTTGCTCTCCTATCTTAAGTGACACTTAAGTAATATTTTATAACGTCTCTATTTTAACTGAAAACATTAGAAAAAACATTGTGATTAGAAGACCAATAAAATGAACAGATTTTAAAAGTGAGTACCTAGGGGCTTCTTACAACTGCACAGGATTGTTTTTTTGTTTTTTTTTTTTTTTTTCTTAATTTTTTTTGAGCAGTATTTTCCTTATAAAAAATAAGAGAAGGGTAAGGTCATAATCTAAAACACTGACTGATAGCCTGATCAATAAAACCAGTAATTTTTAAACTTTAATTGACAATAACTAGATGTGGTGTGGAATACACCACAATGAACAGATCGTTTGTCTTTTCTGACACCTCCATACCTTCATTGCATTCATATTCTAGAGTCCATAAGCCTGGAACATTATTCAAACTTAATTCTACAGAGAAATCCATTATGTATGCACTTATTGCAGCGAGCTTCATCCTAATGAAAAAAAACTTCACTTATTAAATACTCTTTGTTGGACTGAAACCTGAGGTGTCTAGGATAAAAGTTTATAACTAGATAAAACATTCAAACCACTACTAAGACAATAGTATCTTTTCAATTTAATCTACTGCTGACATGTCAAACAAAAAGTAAACAAAAAATACGTCTCCTTCATTTGTAGAATACTACTAAGCAAAACAATTTTCTCTCTGCTTGAACATTCTTCGCACATGGGAGTTCAAAACTCCATGATGTTTGTGATATTACACTGACAAAAATAATAATTCAGTATTTAATTCATCACACCATTCAATTGCTTATTAATCTAGAGTGGTGTCACTAATGACAATGTGTTTAAAGCAGCATGAAGGGCTCTCTGGCTATGTTATAACCAGACTTTTTCCAGGGGTCTACACAGTTCTGGAAAAGGTTCATATAATGCTGCTGTTTTCAAATAATACTTTAATATTTGTCTTTATTCCTATTGTTAAAATTAAGGAAAACGCCTCCTGTGTACACCTCAGTGTGGACCAAGGAATCTGAACAAAATTAGCAGTAGATCACTAAGATGTGCTAAATAACTACATGGAGCACACAAGCTAAGCACCTGAAATCCCTTCATACAGTGTGTTAGCCCTGTGATACCAACCCACATCTTGCAGAAGAGGTCTGTTATCTGAAGAACAGACTTGGCCTTGCAACCATGACTTAGGTGGGGAATGGATGATTTGGTACTACAGCAATTGCTGTCACCTAGAGCAGACATACTAACATTTTAACTCCTCTCTTTTCTCATTTTAGCTCATCACAGTGAAGACTTAATGAATTAAGTAATGCATTGTTTTTGCATGGTCCTCATTACAGATGTCCCAACTCAAAGGGTAATACCTGTAGATTTACTTTAATACAGAAGGAACTCACAACCACTGAGTTCATAGCTCAAGTTCTTTGTGGTTGCTATGCCGCAGGACAAAAATTCCTGTCATGTGAGGGCTTCAAGAACATGTACTGTAAAGCTTCTTGTCAATATGAACAGTTGATTATGTTAATACCATCTCATAAGAAGGAAAAGACAAGCATAATACACAGCTCTTTCTTATACCTTTTAGTTGAGTTTACTTGTCTGAAGTACATAGTTGGACTACAGGACAGTTTCATTAGCAGACAGTATCTAGTGATTATATTAAATTACTTAAAATGTAAGTATGTGAGTTAGACCTCAAATTCCATAGAAACACTGCCTTAGATTAGTTAATCTAAAGACAAAGTATATGGTATTCCATATAAATATGCTATGCAAATAAGCATTTTACAATTGTGAAACTACAAAACCCAAGTGCATGATAAAGTTTAATTTTTTCCATTACATTTTCACTGTTCAGGCTATGACTGGGGTTGGGGGGGTTTTTGGTGTTTTTTTTTGTTTGTTTGGTTGGTTTGGTTTTTTGTTTTTTGTTTGTTTGTTTGTTGTTTGTTTGTTTTTTTTTTGGGGGGGGGGTTTGTAACATCTTAACTTTTATCTTCATAAGTAAAATTCCTTGCTTTTATTTTCCAGAAGTTTGGCAGCTAAGCATTTTCATCTGTGTTTTCAAATGTTTCTGATTACAGGATGAATTACTCCACTAATGTGTCCTACAGACATGCCTAACCTTGCTTCATGTTACTTTTAGAACCTAAAACCTTGATTTAGCTTCCTTTATGCCTTAAGCAGCAAGGGTATGTATACTTTGAAAATAAGTCTTGATTGAAAAACAAAGTATTGAGGAGTCTTTAAACATATCCTACCTTTCCTTCATCCATTGGATTGTCACTAATGTGCACAATAGGTCCTGGGTGAGTTTTAGACGAACTAAAAAAGAAATATTCACGTTAAAAAAAAATTGCTCTGAGCTGCATCTCAAAATTACTGCAAGCAATACAGATTCTGCAGATACAGACTCCATGGAAACAAGTTGTTAACATTTCAACATGGAGTTACTTTTATCTTCAAGCCCATAAATACTGTGTCTATTTGTAGACACTTAGTTTCTCTTTTAAGGAAAGACTTATTTACTGGCTATCAAGAAAAGACACTTTCCATTAGCTTTACAAAATTTATCTTAACATCTGTTGTTACAGAATTGACACAGCTGGATAAAGTGTTTACTTTTATTCTGGAAAACCAGTTTTGCCATTTTTCATAAAATTACCAAAGTGGCCATTATTACAATACCACAGAATTAACACTTTATGTTGACTTCTTACTATTGAAGAAGATGGACCAATGCAGGGATGTGTTTATTTCAACATGCTTTGGAAACAGATGGATTTCATGTATCTTTGAAAACAGACACACTCGGGAACAAAATAACAGCACAGGAAAGGCACCACACAACTGTGTTTTTACCCACAAACCACTACACACAAATTTGTCATTAAAAAAGGAAGAACACTGACAATAGCTATAAAATGCATTTTGCTCTTGGAATAGCCTTATTTAAATTTAGGTTTTTAGACAGTTATTTTAAACTCAGAATGTATGAGCCCTCTTAAACAATGCATATCTTTACACTTCAATCTTAAACCACAAAGCTGTAAAAGTGACATATCTGTCCAAGTACCAAGGACGTATTTTAATATGTATTATTTTGCTTCTATTTTAGCACCACATGTAATAATTTTTAAGTCTATTTCTATATTATCTATTTTGTGTATTTCTATGTGTATTCCAGATGCAATGATAAAATAGTGTTACAGGCAGAAACACATATATATTAACATTAATACTTCATGAAAACAAAAAGTATTTGACATGACTATGTACTTTGATTCTATATTTAGTTTAGTGAGACTAATATGGAGGCCACTCTAGGTAACAATGACATTTCTAATAACAACTGGGACACTTCTTTTCCCTCCCATCAACAGACAATACTGGATTAAACTCACAGTTCAATGGCTTTATTCCACATGATGACATAGCCTGAGAGAGTAAATGATTCCACATTGACAATGTGAATGTTTCCTCTTTCAGTGCCCACATATAGCCACTTGCTTTGGAAAGGCAGATGACAGAATGTTATCCTGAAAGAGAAAGCCACCAAAAAGGAATTAAAGAACTGTCTTTTAGATATCCTATACTTCAAGGTCTACACTGCCAAAAAGTAGGAAAAAGGCAATACGCAAACAGGAAGATACAAGGTAAGTTCAAGTAGAAAAGCCTAGACATGACAAAAGTATGAGATGGACAATGGACAAACTGAGATGGAACAAAAAAATAGAAAGCAAGGTATTCTAAAACTCATAAGTCATTCAGATAATAATAATAAAAAAATGCAGTCTCCTTTGAAAATTACCATATTGAATGTATCTGATCAAGATTGCCGTAATTTAGAACTTAAAATACAATATTCCTATATTCTACAAATCCCCCTTTGAAATCTACCTAGTTTCAGGTTTTAAAGAACTAAGGATTTTAAACATAGTCTTATGTAGATTAAGCTACTATTTGAAAACTTGATTATTTCTGGCCACTTGGGTCCTGATTATTGTTGACTATTTCTTCAAGATAAGGAAATAACGCCTGTCCAAACTGACAGAATGCTAGCTTGAAATAGGAGTCTAGAAACTTTCAGGAAACTCTAAACCATTTTAATCTGACAGGGTTCAATAAGAAAGAAACTGCCAAACTACTTGACTATCAAACTTGGGCTTTCAGAAATGTTTCAGTGATAAGGTAAAACAATTATTCAATGGAAATTTGTTCTGTTAGCTCTAATCCTCAGCTTCACAATTTTTTTTGTTCTTGTTTTTTCCCAGTTGGGTTGCCTTATTGCCAAATCCATGCATCACTTCACAAGCCTATTACTAAGTATTTATGCAAAGAACAGCTTTAGATCCTTTGCATTAGATGCTGGATATGTGCACCAACTTGAGCAGAAAGAAAAGGCTAACGGCAGCAATGAAAGAAATTGCTGTGGCTGAAGAGATGTTAATTTGCACTGCAGGTTTCAAAAATTAAGGTTTCTGTAGTAATACTACCTGGATTCAATAGCGTACCACTTTGTTTTTATATCACTAATTTCTACCTAATTAGCAAATGCAGTTCGCTTATGCAGATCTTTAATTTATCTAGTTTTTAACTTGATTTCTTTTCCTTGAATATTTATGCCAAAAGGCTGCACTAACTTTTTTCATTGATGTTTGACAGAAAAAGGCCTATATACATGACTTAAAATGCTCTTCAAACTCATTGAACTTATAGAGGTTTCGACACATTTAATTCAGCACACTAATCTGCAAACAGCACGGATTAAAGATTTGCATTTCCCCAATGTTCTTGGAAAAAAAAGTATTTTAATGGAAGCTAAATCACATACATTGATACACACACTTCCTAGGCAGGCAGTTACTGTATACACAGCCAAAGCATAAACATAAACCCTCAGCACTTTGCAACACCATAGCTTCTTTTTCTGCCAGCACTCCACATGCCAGAAGCAGCTGGCAACCAGATCAGTTGGATCTAAAATCATGGCCTAGCAGCCAGAAAACAAATATTCAGGAGCAGCGTTGTGGGCCTGTCTTGATTAGTAAGTTAATATTGTCAATTACAGTTGTCCAACACTTTCATTATAAAAACTTATCTATTTCAAAACATTCACAGTGGAAAAAATAAAAGTTGAGGCTGCATCTTTGACAACTATAGCACAAGGGCAATGCTTAAAGTAGTGCCCAGCTCCTCAATATTCTTGATATTCTTCTTGAATATGCAGGCCTATTCAATTTATTGTCTCCTCTGTGCAACTGAGATTAATTTTTTGTCAAGAGTTAAACAGTGAAATAATTCTGTACCAATAGTAAATGAGAACAGAACAACTTACTTCACAAAATATTCACAAACTTTCAAAGACAGGAGGTTGTGGAGACTTCAACATTTTAAAGTGTATGCATATAACTGGGTTCTTAACCTTATCCTTCAAAGCGTGGTTTTACAAGTCTTCCACAATCAGAACAAGTGTTGCATGATTTTTTTATAAAGGAAAAAATATTCTTGGAGTTTTTGTTTCACAGAACAACTAGTTAAATCCAAAAGCAATGTCCTGCTGATCCTGCTGTAAGGATCAATATTTCTCCTTGAATGTAGTAAAATGTTACCCCATTTGCAAAAAAAAAATTATATTTACTATTTCTTTATTTTCTTAATAGAAAAATTATGTCTTCTATCTTGCAGAAATTCAACTATATTTTGGCTGAACTGCTTAATTTCAGATAACTGTACTTATTTTAGCAATTTAGAAAGTAACATTTCCAACATTCAAGTTCACGTACTTAGCTTCTCTCTTCACTGATTAAGGCTTCCCTTAAACCGTGCAGATTTTAAACAACTTTGGAAATGATACAGCCCTCTTAAAAATAAAAAAAATCAGTGAAGCTATGACCATCTGAATGGCCAGTGACAACACACTAGCATTCATCATACAGGCTGCATTTGGTGGCCTTGTTTGCTCTGCTGAGAATCGGACCAAGGATTAAAAGGATTCAAATGTATTTGGGAGGATGGAAACAAAAAGTTAGTCTTCTTAGTAGTGATGCAATACTTGCTTATTTGACACTTGGCCAAGGACAGCTTTTTTTTTTTTTTCTGAAAAATGCAGATTTTTCTTTCAGAAACCTATTTTTCCACCATAGGACTAGAATAATATACTGCATCCATAATATACGTTAAGATCAAAAGTGGAAGTGGCCATTCACAAAAATCTTAATTGCTGTTGTTTCACAACATATATCAAAATAATTATTATAGCAAGTGATAGTACTCCCTAGAGTAATTTAATTGCAGAAATATCAAAGAACATGTTATTAAATTAATACATGAGTCAAAGAATTAGGGATTTTAGAGAAATATTAAGGAAGAATGGCAGCCTGTTATCTCGTCTGTATTATTAGGACAAGAGAAATCCTTCTAAATTCACCTTTACTTTTCTTTAATCTACTGCACTATGAAGCATTATACGTTCTTCAGAATTTTCAACTGCTTTAACAAAGCACAGTGACAAATACTTTGACGTATGACAATCACTGATAACAGGTTTCATTGTTAAGTCACTAAAATTATTTCTAGTGCCTCAAGCTATCATTATATTCTGCAGTTACTGTACCTACACTAGCTGCTCAGATCATTATTGTATAAGCAAAATAAAAGTTTTCTAAGAAGAAAAGCATTAAGCTACCAAAGTTGTATCCTGCACACCCTTATCTTCAACCTTTCATGCATAAGAGAGGACAAAGTAAAATCACAAGTTAAGAAGTTTAATTCTTATGTTAGCATAGACTCCACGTCTATGGTTTCTTGTCAAAGCCTTCCCTGGGCTTAAAAAGACAACAACCACTCAGAACAACATATAGAAGAAAGCAGTGGCTTTGATTCTGCCAGACTGCTGCAAAGCATCTTTTTCCATGTCTGGGAACTGCAATTAGCTTAAAACACCTACTTATGAAAAAAAAAAAAAAGCCTCAAAGACCAAAAGGCACATGCAGAGGAAGAAATCCTCTCCAATGCATCTCAAAATTGTCCCAACAAAAGACCATGTGGGTAAATGCAGTATATCATAGGAACTGAACCAGGTACTTGAATGCCATTTTATATCCCATAACAGCACTCAGTGCTTCTCCAAACATATTGACTTGAATGGCTGACCTGTAAGGCAGCTGAGAAGTACCTGTGTTCAATATATGAGTTGTGGTAGATACAGATGGTATCAAGATGGAGTTATGGGGAAACCTGTTAGACCAAGCTATTCAAGTGTCTTATGACGCCAGTGGTCTGGTTACTTTTTGTCATGTCAGACATACCAAGAGGAGTTCACAAATAGGTAGTGCTGGGTATTTCATCAGCAGTAAGAAGTCATCAGATCTTTAGGGTGTTTGGTATGAATTCCTTCAATATTGAAAAATTTTCTTAGTTTTCAAATCAGCTGCCTCAAAAGGCATGTGGGAAGTCACAAACTCTAACTTTAAAAAAAAAAAAATGGTCATGTCAGAATGTAGCTTTCCCATAGGAGACAGAAAAATTGTGCCTATCATGGATGGAGAAGACGGTCAGATATGCAGGGCTTAAAACTGCAGGTCAAATTCTGCCCAAGAACATGGCAGTTGGCCATTATATGCCTCATGCCACTGTGAAAGTCAGTGTGAAAGGAAAACAGGTAACTGAGCAACTGAGGCAATTTAAAAATTGTTTCCCTGAAATCTGAAATTTCTGAGTAACACGGCTCAGCACTTTGGTTCTGCCTCAGTGCCAAAGGCAGCAGAAGGCAACTGATGCAACTGCAGCTCCATCAGCCACACTGATATGTGGAACTCTGCACGAATGCATGGCCTCAAGGCAACATTTTTCAAAGGAATCTGATCTTTGTGAAAGAAACATTCACATCTACAGCAAATCCAGGGAGTCAGTAAGTTCCTTTTCTTCTCCTAATTTCTTGAAAGAAGATCAAACTCCTAATTACATTATCTAGTGGTTCACCACTGAGTTAAATGTTTAACCTCACCAGGTAAAGGCTACAACACCATCAAGGCAAGCAGACCCAGGGATCATTTCCTTTCACTCTGAAGGAAGTAATTTTTAAAAAAATTAGTTATGTGTGAAAAATTCAGTTGTGTTGTATATTAAACTTGCAGTTGGTATATCATTTGACTGCAAAGACTCCAAATATTTTTCAGATGTATTGTTTCGGTACGTATTTGTAACCCTGGGCAAAGGGGAAAAAGTCAGGCCTTAAAGGCTGCAAGTGAAACAGTGATATTGATACAGAGAAAGGGGAAGAAAAAAACCACAGCCAAAACCGCATAAACGTTGTCTTTTCATCACCTGCTTTCACAGGCAAGAAAACCTGTATGTCCTCCTGCTATCCACAAAGTGGCAGAATTGGTCAGCTTATCAAGTCAACGAGGTGGAAGAAAACTCTCACTACTAGACTCTGCTAATGCACAGGCTGTGTACAAAGTTACAGCATTTAACAAGGTAACATATGTGTCATCAGCAGTTTAAGGTCTTACTATTAATGAGAAGTAAATACAAGTGGATTTTTTTACTCTCTGTAGACAGAGTTTGTGTTTAAAGCACAATGTTAAAGTTGTTGTTTACAGCAAGATACAAAGCCAGAGATATTCTAAGCATAATTTTGTGACTCCAAATTATGCAGTTTCGTGTTGAGGAAAACTATTTAAGTCCCACAGCACAGAAGTCAACATATTAAAAATTAAACTGCTATCAATGCATTCAGGGATCGATAATGAAGAGCACTCGCACTAAACACTCAGTTCTATTTTTATGCCATGATTCTGACTCTTGCTTTGTGACTTAGCATAAAGAGAAGCAAACTATTTCTTTTGTCATTAAAACAGGAAATGTCAGCTCAGGAAGGATGTTAGGCCTTGGAAAACAAAACAAAATTTTTCATACCTGCATATAAAGCTGGTTTGCAGCAAGGGAGTCTCAAATTTGTCATCCCATGCTACTTATTTTTATTTTTTTATTTTTATTTTTAAATCAAGCTAGTCTGCCAGTCAACCGTCTCAAACTTGGTGCTGATCAATGACGTGAAAGGTCAAACACACATAACCAGCCAGGGACTGTCACAGATTCTGTTTAACAGTTCCTGCATGGCAGGAAACTAAAGCCAGATTAGGTATCTATCTCAACATGCTTTCAATATTTACTCTAATAAGAGGTGTTAACTACACTTACTTCAGAATTAACCTAGCCTAACATTAATATTTACTACTAAGTTCAAACAAATTTGACATGAAGCTTGCATTACAGGTTAACACAAAACAATCTTAATTAGGATATTTATATGTAGGTATGAAGATGACAAAAAAACTAATTTGTGATTCACTGAAGACATCTTAGGGAAGTACAAAACCTAGGATACTAAGTTCACACACTGAATTACGCACTCTGAGAAGAAATACTACTTAAGACACTTTGAACTCACAAGGTAAATCACACAAACAACTGCCCCCCATGTAAGCATCAGTATGCACTTTATTTCTGGCCCCTACACACTGCTTCCCACAGTCAAGGAACACTGGCCAAGTATGACATTGGCTTACTATCTCCTAATTCTGGTAACCAGAACATGAAGCAGCTGCAACCCCCTCACAAATGCAACAAACATAAGGTTACAAAACTTGCAGGACTAGCTTGTTTTGCCGTGTGCTTTTGACATGTCAGTAATACCAGCTAACTGATTTGTTATCTATATAAAACTTCACCAATTCCTGCTTCAAGACTTGCTTAAAATTACTATCACTTACCAAAGGCAGTCAGGAGTTATGAATCTATTAATGGTCATTTATCTACAGATTTTCAACTAATTTAATGATTCAACAGAAAGGAGCATCTTTCAAGACGCTTGGTTCTTGCTTTTAAAGAAATGTTTTGCTCAGATTTAAGCAGAAGAAAGATACCCAATGAAGACATCTTCCACAGATCAGAACAAAGCCTGTAATTTCATAGAATTATATTAAAAAGAAACAACTCTTTCTCATTACTCCCTGTTCTTAAAATTCACGAGTAGAAATACAAGAATTCACATTACTTTCCAGTCACATACTACAGACTGCATGCTGAAATAATTTACAGGTGATGTAATATTCCAATTTTCAGGTAAGTATTAAAAAAAATACTTAAACACATAACACAAGCATTTATAAACAAGCTATGTTTGGGGTTTATTTCTCAATTGAAAGAAGTTCATAAGACCTGAAAGTAAGGTAGCCAAACTCAATTACCAACAGGATAAAAAAATATGAAATCTATAATTTGTGCCATTAGACATTGGGCAGTAATTCTTTCACATGGTTAAAGCAGGGAAGTAGCCAGAACTAGTAAAAGGCTGTGCCAAGAGAGTACAGAATTCATTAATAAGTCTTAGCCTTACAATTTACTTTTTTAATTAATATTTTTTAAAACACAGCTCAAGAATCGTTTTCAAGACTAAAAAAATCCTTTTATCTGGATAGATAACTGCTACAGTTAGCTTTCTACGCTATGACTTTTTCACATTTAAACCTTACACAAATTCTGATGTAGAAACAAAATCTAAATAAAAATTCACCTGTGACATGTTGAAGTTCAACTCCAGTTAAATTGGACACACATGCTGCTGTTCTGCATTGTCAACACACTTCCAAGTAATCTCAGTCAGGTATGTAATTTTAAACCTTAGCATCTACAGATTCCTGGAGCAAATAATCATACAACTAGAATAATTGCTTCAGTCACACAGTCAGAGTTCCAAGACATTTAACCTCCCTTCACAAGCTGACAAAGTATCATTAATGGAGATAGTTACAAAGCTGTGTTGTAGTATTTAATACTTTGAATAACCCTTGTTTGAGAAATTAGTTATCCTTATGAGCAGACTTAATTCCACAACACAAAGTCCTTAAAAAATTGTATTAATTAGGTTTCTAATGATTTTGTGCATGTCAGCCGAGATTGTAAAGGCCTGGAGAAGCTGCCTTTAGTCACTGGATAGATTGTGATGCTGCATTCCCCTCCTCCCCCTGCCCAGGCCACACTACAATCTGAGAAATGTTCATTAGGCCTTGGCCTTGATGAACTGCACTTGGACTAAGCTCCTCTAAGGCTTATCAAAAACACTGTCTGTTCCCAGGAACTAACATGTGTTTAATGAACACCTGTTTTTAACAAACAACCTTGGAAATTGTTTTCTCTCATGTGAATAACAACCCAAGTGGAATAACATTTTTGTTGTTGAACCTTCAAAGAAAGTTACCACTTCAATTAACAGCCAGGATGGAAAATTACTATGACTAAAGCTCACTGTCTTGCAACCCTATAAAGAGTGGTCCAAACTGAGACCCTTTGGAGCTCTTAATTATAAGGGGCTAATGAGTATTAAAGCCTGCTCTCCAAAGACCTTGTAAACAGCAGTCCAAAGCAAGATCCTTTTGAGTCCCAGAAGATAAGGGGCTAATGTGTATGTCTCAAACGCTGATAACTACGTGGCTGCGGAGCCAACCAAGGACTGCTAGTAACTAACAGACAAGAATTGTTGGTAATAACCAAGGACTAACATACCATGAGAAAGAACAAGATTTGACTGGAGAAGGGAGGGGGTCAGATAGAGGTAGGGAAGCACTTTTCCTTTAGGAAAAAACCACAACACAATACAGTGCAAGCACAGGAATAAATGGCAGGCAGTGAACATGGACTACTGGGTGGTATGAAGACCACCAAAGACCCCTGAAGCCCTCTGACCCATTTCCAGAAAGGCTTGAAAGAATGGATTGTGCATAATAACTAATTTACATAAAAAGCAAGAAACCTATCTTTGGGGTGGAGAAACCTGCCCATGAAAAGGTACTCCCCCTAGCTCAGGCAGTGTTCCCAGGATCCTGGACATCTCATCAGCCAGATTGATGCAGCTGGATCGACACTGAAACCAGGATTGACATCCCAACAGCTGGATCAATGCTGGAACCAAAATTGCTTATCTCATTTTCTCTCTTTTTCCCTCCTTTTTCCTTCTTTAATTCTATCTTTCCCCCTCTATTCCTCTTCCTTTAATTTATCACTCCCTCTTTAATTCCTCTCTTCAGTTTCACCCTATCCCTTTATCCAAAACTGCTTATATAATAGGTCAGAGACTAACATACCTATTTCCATGCCAAGTTTGTAATTTACTGATAAAACTCATTGTTTTGTGGACCCTCTGACTTTTGTAATTTCTTTCAACCAACAAGCATTTACATATCTCTTGTACTTCCTTCCCCTTAAGGGTAGGTTGTCACAGAAAAGACACAGTTCTATTCATTAAAACTCTTCTCAATAAACTCAGTAGTTAATATACATCATATAACTGACTTAAGGAAAGTTCATTTACTTCAAATTCATATAACATACTGAAGCTGTTAGGTATAATTGATCTCTAAGAACTCCTAATGTTATAAAAGTACCTATTTAGAATTATTCAAGAGTGAATTTTTTGCAATTCTTTCAGGCTCAAATCAAAATAATTCCCTGGCAATGATACTACACATTATTGTATAATGCTGTATTTTATAAACTAGTTGAAGCTGACAGAATATTTGGAAACAAATAACAGCCATCCAGCATGACCTAAGTGGCTATGACAACATACAGATCTGGGATCTTAAGTGCTCTGGCTATTTTTATATGTTGCTGTGATGGATATGTTAAGATTAAAATTGCTAGAAGAATAAAACCCCCCAATTAATAACTAATACAGGCACTAAAATGACATCAGTGACCTACACATCACTGTTACTTGAGTGTCAAAAGTGTTAGTCAAAATGCCAGTTGTTTTCAGATTCTCTGACACACACAGGAACTCTAATACTGCAGAATTCCAGTTTGTCATAAAGGGAGAAAAAAAATCCAGGTAAAAAAATTTAATTACTACTTTTGTTGTCTTGTTGGTGCACACATTTTCTCTTGTTTCAAAATTCCTTTGGAGACATGCATTCAAAGTATTCTACCTCTCCACATTTTAAAGATGTGAAAATTGATGTTCAACAATGCAATATGTAAAGTGATAGAAAAGTCATCTCAGTTTAGGTGACTAGTGTGTCTACGCACAAGGACTATTGGCTCTAACAGACCGAAATTCAAACTCAGTGTAAATCCAGTTTCAATTAGTTAAGAAGTTATGAATTGGATTGCATTAATAAATCTGACCTTACAGTGGCACACAGCGTGATGCTAAGAGGGAAGGCAATAATGACCCAATCCCTACCGTTCTCGGTTGAATTTGAGCGAATGAAGTATAGCAGGTCTCTTCTGACGCAAGTTCCACAGGTGTAAGGTGTCATCAGCCAAGGCACTCACAAGAGCTCCCTATGAAAAACAAAAAGTTTTAGTCAACTTGTTTCCGTAACCCTGGTAACAACACTTATCAGAGTGAAAATACATTATGTATTTATCAGCAGGATGAAAAAAATTTGTAAGCATGTGCATCGACATGCACAGATAAGTCCTAAGTACTAGGAATGAGGTAACCGATGTGATCACATGTTCAGCTTGCTCACATTTGGTTCAGTGATATACTGAGAGGTGATGGGGAAAGAGCTTTTTCCAGTGTGTGCACATCCATTCCCTCATGCCCATCTCTGTAGGGAAATCAAGCCATGAACTCAGCTGTGAATATCTATGTGCTGACAAAGCTAGTGATGTCCCTCTACAAATCTGACCCTAGCTAGCTCAAGTACAGCACTGCTGTCAGACCTCAGCTGCTACATCCCTATAAACACACACCTGAAATTGAGAGAACATTATTCAGCTCTTATTTGAAACAGTAACTCTGTCAAAGTAAAATTAACTACCTACTGAAACTGGTAGTACTATTGAAAAAGTACCTTACTGCTTCTACAGATAAGTTGCAATTTTCAAACACATGAAAAGATATTCCTATGAAGTTCTTGCTTAGAACAAAAGAGTACTCTAGGGACAAATATATTCTTCAACAGTTAGTCAGGCATTTCCTAAAACTAAAAAAGTTAATTTACTTGTAATTGTTTTTACTGTTTGCCATTCATGACAAGTCACTTGTATTAGATAACTTTAATGCTTGCTTAATGAGAAATTAAAGAAAATACATTCTGTATCTTTGAATTACACATACACCATTTTACTAACCTCATTAATCAGGAACTGAAGCTGGATTACTGCAGCTCCACTGTCATGTTGGCAGTAGCATTCAACTCCTGGCCGACCAAAGCTGGAATTGGTACCATTAAGGAATAATTCTTGCTTGTAATAGAAACAAACACACACCATAACCAACAGTTTTCACTTTCACTAATAGCACATTCACACAGGCTGACATACTGCTTCTAGCTAGTGCACTCAACATATTTAACCACACAGAGCTGAGTGGTCACCAAAGCACTAATTTATAAATGTCACAAAGTAAAACAAAGAAATTAAAAGGCATACCTTGAAATACAAAAATTATGTGTAACTGCTTAACTTACAGTTATTTAAGGGATTCTTTATCAAGGAGAACAAAATGGAGAATGATGAAGCAGTTATTTTAACAGAACTAGAATAACAGAGAGTTAATCTAAATAAGCATCATGAAACAAATGATCACATTTTTCAAGTGCTTTTCAAGATCTTTCTCTCCTTTTTAAACATTAGTTACAGAAAGAAGAGTTAAATAAAGCAAAGCATGTTAAAAAAATTCTGCTGTGACAGAGATGAAAAGATCAGTAGTCAAAATATGGAGGAGTCAATGGGAAATTATGCATATTGTAAGTTTCCAGGATCTCTGTATCAAGACCTCCTGGATTCACACTATCTATGAGATAACAAAAGCTTGCTCATTTTCTCTCTCACACTTGAATCAATCCTATACTTCCATTATGAGTATTTATAGAAGCAGCAGTAACACAGATTCTTTCAGTTCTCCGTAGTTCATTTATGAGTTGCTAATATTATGTGTTTCAAATGTTGTTATGCACTTGCTTCTGATACAAAATTAAGTTCTCTAACCTCTGGGAGACAGAGCAGAAATAAGACAAGTCCAGAAGAATTAAGCAAAGTGGTCAGTATTCCATCACCAGGGTTTCTGGAGATAACTTCTCAGGGCAGAACACCTCTTGTTCTAAACAGGCGCCTTAGTTTTTGGAAGAAAGGAAATCATCCCAAAGCTGCGTGCAAAACAGGGAATATTATGTACAACTTTTTCTCTCAGTATATACTAGAAATTAATAAACCAGTACAATTTGCATCCAGTACAGTTCCGCAAGTTTTCTGTTTTCTGAGAAATTGCTGATCAAAACAAAAGTGGATACAAATACTCTCAAAAAATATGTGCATTCATGCTAGAAACACTTGAAAGGCTGTTAGGCTACATGCAAATCAAAACTCAGATATCTAAGCTGGTGAAATAAAATGTAAGTAGAACAACAGTGGGGACAAGTATGCTTCAACGCACTGTGATATTTTAACTTTTAAACTTAAATCATTCTTCTAGAATTCTAATGAATCTGCATAACATCCAGCTAAGTGATGAGATGTACACTAAACAGATGTTGAATAATCCAGCAAACTTAATACCAGCTTTCTTCCCCAAACAGAATTAGTAATTCAATTTTGTTCTGTCATGGAAGACTTAAAGAGTCAGCTGGCCTCACCTGTTTGTTGTTGTTTGGGGGGATTTCTTTGCTTTCATTTTACATTCTTATCAATATGTTTTTTTTACAAAGAAGTCATCTACATTCCAGTCACAGTTTATAGCTTTAAAAAAAGAGCAGAGGGGGTGTTGTCCCCATAAATGATACCTTCCTACACAAACTCAGAATACTTTTAATGTAAAATTGTTGCTTTACATTAACTATGGATTGACTACACAAATTGTCAGACTGGAAAAAACCCACAAGAAATACCAGAAGTTTCAGAGTTGATTTGCTACAGCCTTGCCCATGCATCTGCATTCACTTGAGTTAATAATTATATGCAGAAATACATGAAAAGCAATTTCCACATGTGAAATTCCAATGCTTACAGAAATTGAATACTAAAACTTGTAATTTATCTGCACTGACACAAGGAGTTTTCTAATAAAAGAAGATTTTTCCAGCCCCGCCCCGAACATCAGCTTCCAACATAATTAAATATAAACCTTGTTTGTTCACCCACTCAGAGTTTATTTGGAATCGAGGCTTTACAGCTACCTTGCCTCAAAACCAGTGGAGTATGACCCAGAAAGACAGAGAAGCCCATAGATTCCTCAAGTTATTTCTCCCTTCAAACTCTATCCCTCAAATATTTCCTGTAAGCACTTATGATGCAAATATTTCTAGAAGCATTGTTATAAGAATACTTGAATGTTTCCTTTCAGAAAAATTCTTTAACATTTTCCAGGACACCTGAACTGTTTTTCCAGAAATCAGTAAATATGCAGCACCAGGAGTCAGGTTACACAAGGTTTAAATATTCAGAGCAAGTTTCTCTTTGACAACTGAGTGCAAACCTCACATGCAGATATGAAAATAGTTTGGCCTCTTCTATAGTGCTTACTGCTATTAAAAAAAAAATTAAAAAAAGAAACAAAAAAACCACCACCAAAACCCAGTCCTTGCAGCTAGTCTTATTTAGTTCCTTTGCTCAGGGCTTATGTCATCTTCACTTTTACACCTAGTAGCTAAAATTATTCTCCTCATCTCAAATTAATATCATCCTCCTAACCAGCATTAATCTTCTTTTCTAAAGCAATGCAAAGCCTCCCAGTTTTGTGGGGTATGATGAGTTGAAAAAGCACGTCATTTAAACACTGACTGTAGAAGGATAATACATGCCCGTTTCAGTACATGTGAAGCACTTCTCAACCACACAAAACATGCAGCAAGCCAGGGAACACAGTTTGCTCAAATCCTCTATACTCGTGCCTGTGTGCTTAAGGCAAGAGAGCTCACTGTACTAAGAACTGATCATCTACTATATAGTAGTTCTCAAAACAGGCAAAAATTATAATGAATAATGACAAGATGGGCAAAGCACTTTAATTTTGTAGACAGAAAAAAACTCTCTGCTAAAGACCTAGGGTAGCTCTGGAGGAAATACTCTGCTCTGAGCAGTTTTCTAATCAAAGACCCATCCCTCCTTCTCCACTTCCAAGCAGTTCATTCTATTATTTCTGCTTCATCCCCTACTTCAAATATTAACAAATAGGATAAATTAATAGCTTCCCAGCTGTGCTTTTGAATACTGCTTCTGTGTTTCCCGCAAACATTTGGAAATTAAACCTGGAAAACACTAGTATTTCATTGTCTCCACTGTATGTTTTTTGAAAAAAAAAGACAACTGCTGTGCCTGAGAGAAGGAAGACATAACATAGTCATGCTCTAACATCAGTGTTCATTTTCATAACTGCTGGAAGTGCAGGTCATACGTAAGAAAAGCACAGTATGACCTTAATTTAATATCATGTAATAACACCAATTATACTTTCATTTATGAGAAAAAGCAAAATTTACAAAATATATTTTTTGAAACAAGCTTCAGACCTAAGCTTACACTTTAAGTATTTCAATTAACAATATGTCAATTCCCTTTGCAGAATACTCTTTTTTTATGACTCTTATTTATAGCTGGGCTACACAGGAGCAACTTAGTGCCCATCTGCCCTTAGAAATCACATTTGAAAGAGAAAATTAATTCTAGAATATTTATGAAAACCACATAAGAACCGCCTTTTTTTTTTTTTTTTTAATTCTCTAGTTACTCTAAGAAGACCTAGGGGATATTGGGGGATTCTTCAACTGTGGTTGACCCATCTGACATAGGAAACAATTGCAAAAATTGTAGCTATCAATTCAATCATTAGCATAAGGCAGTTGCCACAGAATCACAGAATCAATTAGGTTAAAAAACACCTCTAGGTTCATCAAGTCCAACCTTTGATCACCACCTTATCAACTAGACCATAGTCTAAGTGTCACATCCAGTTGTTTCTTGAACATCTCCAAGAATGATTCCTCTACCACTTCCCTGGGCAATCCACTTCCATGTTTAACAACCTTTCCCATTATGAAATTCCTCCTGATATCCAACCTGAACCTCCCTTGGGGCAGCTTGAGGCTATGACCTCTTGTCCTGTCACTCATTGCCAGGGAGAAGAGACCCACTCCCACCTGGATACAGTCTCTTTTCAGGTACTTGTATAGAGTGATACGGTCCCCCCTAAGCCTCCTTTTCACCAGGCTAAACAACTCCAGCTCCCTCAGCCAATCCTCACAAGACTTGTGCTCCAGACCCTTCACCAGTTTTGTTGCTCTTCTCTGGACCCACTCAAGCCCCTCAATATCCTTCCTGTAGTGAGTGAAGGGCCCAGAACTGGACCCAGTACTCAACGTGTGGCCTCACCAGTTCTGAGCACACTGCCTTGGTCCTGCTGGCCACACTATTGCTGATACAGGCCAGGATGACATTGGCCTCCTTGGCCACCTGGGCACACTGCTGCCTCATGTTCAGCTGGCTGTCAACCAGCACTCCCAGGTCCTTTTCTGCTGGGCAGCTTTCCAGCCACTCTTCCCCCAGACTACAGCACTGCATGGAGGTGTTGTAGCCCAAGCATAGGACCTGGCCCCTGGCCTTGTTGAACCTCATTCATTGGCCTCAGCCCACTGATCCAGCCTGTTCAGACACCTGCAGAGCCTTCCTGCCCTCCAGCAGATCAACATCCCCACCCAACTTAGTGTAATCTGTGAATTTACTGAGAGTACATTCAATTCCCTTACCCAGATCATCAATAAGGATCTTAAACTGGCCCCAACATGGAGCCCTGGGGAACTCCATTAGTGACTGGCCACCAACTGGATATGACACCATTCTACACTACTCTCTGAGCCTGGCCATCCAGCCAGTTTTTAACCCAGCAAAGAGTGTGCCTGTTCAAGCCATGAATAGTCAGTCTCTCCAGGTGAATGCTGTGGGAAACAGTGTCAAAGGATTTACTAAAGTCCAGGTACACAATACACACAGCCTTTCCCTCATCCACTAGGTGGGTCGGTCACCTGATCATAAATGGAGATCAGATTGGTCAGGAAGGACCTCCCTTTCCTAAACCCGTGCTGACTCATTCTTGATTGACTGGTTGTTGTGTATGTGCCATGTGATCACAGTCTAGATGAACTGTTCCATAATCTTTGTGAACACCAAGGTCAGGCCAAGATCCTGTTTGGCTCTTCCTGTGGATCGGTGTCACACTGGTCAATCTCCAGTTTACCTTCACAGTTAGCCAGGACTGATGATAAATTATGGAGAATGGTTTAGCAAGCTCTTCCACTAGTTCTCTCAGCACCCCTGGATGAATCCCATCCAGTCTGATGGATTTATGAGTGTCTAAGTAGCTCAGCAGATCACTAACTACTTTCTCCTGTATTACAGGAGGTCTGTTCTGCTTCCTGTCCATTTTCTAACACCAACAGATATGAGTCAAAGCACTTCTTAAACTTCAAAGCATTTCTTAAACAGCTACAAAAAGTGTCAGCAAATTTTCTATAAAGGCTGTATTTGGTAGAATTTTCTCAGAGTTGCCAGTGAGAGGCAATCATTCATTGGAACAAGATGTAATTGAGCAGTACAAATACAAACAGGATTAAAAAACCCAAAAAAACCCCAAAAACCATACCAACCCCTCTGAGTTAAAATTAAACAAGAAACAAGAGTGGTTTCAATGATAAGTTTCTATATGCACAATTCACAGATGTCAAAGCATGCCGTTAAATGAAGAGGTAAAAACATCATTTTAGATCCAACAACAAAAAGCTAAAAGGGCTACAGGCTTTCCTTGATTTTACTCAGTTTGCTTTGTGATACAGGTTCTACTACTTCAGTCTAAAAGCTGTATTTCATCACTCACTATGCAAAGAAGGTAACTAATCCAGTACTTTTTCTGGGTGGGATGGAAGAGAACAGCAGAGCACATGTGGAAGAGTAGGAAACTGTTATAAATACTGGTTCCTCTAGTACATGAGATGCAGCGATATAGGTGAACTGCTAATTCACTGAAGTTTTTCCTAAGACTGCATGCACAAGAGTAAACCCAGGAAATAATTATCTACTTAGAAAGAACTTCATCAAAATTTAGAGGTAAAAATCTTTGTATTCTGTTACATGCTTTCAAGTGCTACTCATCTGTCATCCAATTGATCCAGTTAAATTTTCATGTCAAATTTTAACACATTATTATGAATATCCTACCTCATCCATCCTTTAGGTAGCACATACTGTGTCATAATACTAATAATTAACAAGGCTTTTGCTCTTATGTCCATAGTTTCTTGGCCAAGAATGAAGGCAAGGTCTTTCTATGCTCCTAGAACTGAGGTATACCTGGAGTAAGAATGATATCATTTCCCAGAGTCCAGATACTTCATACAGATATTGCCAAAAGCAGCATTATCAAACATAACATTCTAGAACTAGATGCTAAGCGAATTTATATCCTTATTTAACTTATGAAAACATAAATAACCATAGAAATCATCTAATCAAAGGACAATTTAAGATTTTTCAAAGAACATAGCCAATCCTTGCCCAATCAATTATTGTCCATCAACATCAATTTCTGACTGCAAAGAAATTCTTTGCCAAGTCCAGAAATCTTTCTTCATTCACACATCATGATCTAAAATACTTTCCTTAACTCTTGTTTGACAGACAAATTCTCTTCAGCTGTTTTCAAGTCACCAACCACTGGAGATTCATGACAAAACCCACTAACTGTAATCCCTAGTCATTCTATCTTGACTCTGTTCAAACACAAACCCATTCTCCAATCCCCTCCCCATAAACTACACAGTAGCTAGTCTAGTCTCCCAAGTCAGTTTCACTTGTACCTCATTAAGCCTTTACATTATTTGGGGGTTATACAGAATAAGACCACAGTTATGATTACAACTAATCTAAGCTACAGTGTCATGTGTGTGTGTGTCCCCTCCCACTTTTCAACTATCACTCGGGAGTTGAGAGTATCATTCAAATGCTGCTTGCACTCTGTCAGGCTTGGTGCTGTGACTTGGTGCAGACCTCAAGGTCTGCAAATTTGGTCACCACAGCATCAGAAAGATATTAAGCTATTAGAAAGCATACAAAGGAGGGCTACAAAAGTGGTGAAGGGCCTTGAGGGGAAGTCGTAGGAGGAGCAGCTGAGGTCACTTGGTCTGTTCAGCCTGGGGAAGAGGAGACTGAGGGGAGACCTCATTGCAGTTACAACTTCCTTGTGAGGGGAAGGGGAGGGGTAGGCACTGATCTCTTCTCTGTAGTGACCAGTGACAGGACCCGAAGAAATGGCTTGAAGTTGTGTCAGGAGAGGTTTAGGTTGGATATTAGAGAAAGGTCCTTCACCCAGAGAGTGGTTGGGCACTGGCACAGGCTCCCTGGGGCAGTGGTCACAGCACCAAGCCTGACAGAGCTCAAGAAACATTTGGATGATACTCTCAGGCACATGACGTGACTGTTGGGGATGGTCCTTTGCAGGGTTAATGATTGGACTCGATGATCCTTGTGGGTTCCTTCCAACTCAGCATGTTCTGTGAAATTTCTCTCCTTTTACAGAAGTTGTTATTCTCACATCATCTTTCCTTCTGGCACCAATGCCTTATTTCTCAAATTAGCTATGAATCCCTTTAAAATCTTCTATCTCAATCCAGGTTCTGCTCCATCACCTTTGCTATTCAATTTATTACTCTTCATATAGTCACTGTCACTCACTTGCTCTGATAAAGGCAGCAGAAAAAGCAGGTGACTAAAGCACAGGAAAAGGTCTTAAAGACCACCTCAAACTAAAATAAAAATTGATCACATGTATGAATTTCTCCCCCAGATTTTGCTGTGGTTTATGTTTCATTACCAATATTAGCTCCTTCCTTTGGACACATTCCTTTAAGACTCAGCTTGTGTATGAGGCTTAAATCTACCCTTCTGCTTATCATACTATTTTGCATTGTATCAAAGATGGAAATAACTTCCTCTTCTAAACATCCTTTTGAAGAAAATTCAGTTCATCACTGATAGTTTTATCAGTTTTATAGTGATACAGGTATACCATGATTTTGCTTACACAGCTTTTTTAAGTAATTACCAGCAAAGTCACTTGTTGAAGCACTAAGATGGTCATGGATTAGAAGTACCAACACTACCATGGTACAGACAAGAAGGAGAAACTTAGACCCAAACCAAGGTCATAGGTACAAGTTTAACTCTTCTGTCTATGCCAACTTGATATGATAATCTGTCCTCAGAGTAGTCACAAGCTGTAATATCTTCCAAATATGCAAAGTCATGTTCACAGGCAGTACTGCTGCTATTGCTTTTTAAGTATTTCCACTAGCAGTGTCTAAATTTCAATAATTCAAACAAAATGCAATAAATGGGTCTTCGGAGAAGGTTTGCTTTGTCTGCTTAAAGGCAGAAGTAGAGACATCTTTAATATCCCCCACTCAAAATGACACTAAAAATTTTAAAACTTAGCCTCAAGCATAAGCTAGCAATCAATTTAATTTCTATTGTAAATACTGTGTAACACAGTTTAAGACCAGTGTTTTTCATTTTCTTTTAAGCCTCCTCAGGTTACTCAACAGCATAATGTTTAGTTTTGCCTATCATCAAAGGACTGAGAAACTTACAGATTCACTACTATCAAAGTAGTACTGACAGTTTTATAGGTTTGCTCAAAATTACCACCACAAATAAAAAACTGAGGTACAATTCAAACAATTCAGTAGATGGCACTCTTCCACCAAAATCAAAAGAGGAAACTATGCCCTCACATAAACAAGGGGTACCAAGGAGCTAGAACTCTTATTTTAAATATGGAAAACCAGTGTCCACTCATTAGAGTGTCTTGTTTTGTGCCTTTCATAGAACATGGAAAAATACATGCCAAAACATTATAAGAAATTACTGTTTTGTTGAAATACCTGCAATTTTACTTAGATATTTGTGTTATTACATATAGCTCACATCACAAAAATAGCTGCATTATCAGTATTGCAAGGAGTGGTACTTTTATGGCTTGTGTTTACCAGAAATCCAACTTGACATAGACTATTAAAAGGTTGACTTTGTCCCTAGAAGTTGCTTACGCAACCTTAATTCGCATCTCCTCAAATGCACGATGGTAATTTCTTTTTAAGAGATAATGCACTAGCTCAACAACAACTGTAAATGTTTTGCAACATTTAGCTTAAATTTTATCTTAAAGGTCAAAAAGATAAGGGATCATCAGTAAAACCTCCATTGCTAGATTAAAAAAATGGCATTAAAACCTGCAGTTCTTCAATATTATTAAGACATAAAGCACAGTCTTAAAAATAACACCACTGCCCATTCCATCTTAACTCTTCTTTTAGAAGTTGTTGCAGGTGCCACCTTAGATACTGTAATTTGCTCTTTCTCAGTGTACTTGAGGACTTCAGATAGGTCCTTTCTTTGATCCCAAGAAATGCACCACTCAACGGTGCTAAAGAATTCCCCTGAGAGTATAAATACAAAACTACTGTTTTGTACAAGCTGTGAATGTCAGAAACAAAATGCTTTTATTAGCAGTGGGAAGGGAGTAATTCAAACAGTGTTACAAGATTTCCAAGTACCCACAGCCCAGTTTAATACTACAACAAGACGGAAAACAGATCATCAACAGAAAAGCACAGTCCAAGTTAGTTGTCCTATACATCCTTCCTGCATTTTTTCTTAATAGGCACTTCATTAGGAGAGAGGGTGTTACCTTGCAACTCTAGCTTCAGTGATTTTAGAGAATCTGCTCATCTCTTATCCTGTATACTCCCAGTTCCCACCAGATTCCAAGTGATGTCTGATACTCCAGGCAGTGCTCATCTGCCCTGCTATTACAAGAATGTTTGGTTTACTTGTTTGCCATCTGCTAGTAATCTGACTCTGAAGAGCTATTTCAGTCAACTTTGACAGAAGGGAAGAAGTCTTGTAGATAATATTTTGCTATAAATTTTATGCAAATAGGAAGCTGAGGAGAGGGGCGAAACCCAGATTAAGCCCATATCCATCCAAAACATTACCTCAACATCCTAAAATAGAGGCTCTGTAAAAAATGGTGCAATCACAGGAAGCATTTCAAAAGTTACAATACACAATAATACTACAAGATTAAATCATATGATAGCAGGTTTCACAGACAATGTCTTTCCTCTACACAAAAGTATCCAAATTAATGAATATTCATATGTTACGACTCACTTCCCATAACTGACACTGTTCCAGTTCCAAGGGAAGAGGAAACCTCCATTCTCTTCATGTGATGGCTTGAAGGAAGTGCCATAAACAGCAAATTGTTGCCTCAAGCCCCTCAAAGATGCAGAACTACACCTGTTTATGCTGCTCAGCACTTCTAAGTCTCTTCCACAATCCTGTAGCTTAACAGAAATATCTAGCAATATTTCTGCATGAATAAGATGATCTTATGAAAAAATACAAGCACTGAAATTTAATAGTTAGTTTGACGTCTGATTTATTAGGAGCAAAGAAAGTGCTTGGGGGTGGTAAAGCAACCTGAACATTTGTGTACAGAAACACAAATGTGCTGCAGGAACAGTAGGGCTTTTTTTTTATAGATAGCACTTCCATCTCCTTCACTACCACCCTGCTTCCCAAATGCCAAGAGAAGACATTGATATTTCCACTGTTCCTCTCACTGTTTTTTAAAATGGTAACGAGAAAGCAAGGTAAAGAACAAATCTGCACAAAGATATGCTTGAAGAAAAATACAGCCATATTCTTCATAAAATTATTGTCTTCAAAATTACTGTTAAAGTATAAAACTAGGAAGTCTGAACTCTTTTTTAAGAAATTTGGTTCCCACTGGAATCCTCAGCTACTTATGTATACAAGAACCACTTCAAGAAAGTGAAATGACAGCTGTTTAGTTAAAAGATAAGAGTATTAAAAAACTTAGCCATCACGCATATTCCAAAATAATCAGCACCTCTATCAGCACCACTAGTCACAGTACTACCCCTACAAAGAAAATTAAAAAAAGATTTAAAAAAAGGTAAAACACTTGTTGTTTGAGGCAGACTAGCACCACAGTCCAGAGTTTTACAGTTGAATAGATGGGGTTTCCCACTTTCTCTGGAGAAGCTTCCAGCTGTGGAAAAGAGCACTTCAGGAAATAAAATGCAAATATCCAGGGGCTCAGACAAAAGTCTGGAACAGACTTCATCCAACCTCAAGAGAGTTTCTAAGCAGCAAATCCAGATCATTAAAATTAATGTGGCATTACAGCCTCATCGGTTCAGACCTGCTTTGAGCCAGGAGAACCTGCATTTTTACAGTGTAATTCACTGCTTAAACGTTTTGATTAAAATATTTGTTTTAATGTTTTGAGTGTGAGACAGCTTTTTCTACTCAGCAATAGTGAAAATTAAATTAGTTTTGGAAGTTCACTTCTGTAGCATCTTCCATCAAAAATACAAGAGGAAAATAGAGATGTAATAGTCAGCCAGCTACTGCAACTCACTAGAAGCTGTAACCTGTGAAATTTTATACATGCTCTGCATGGTGAGGAGTAAAAACACTTGAGGCTCAGATATAAGCTGAAATAGTAAGCATTTAAGTAAATATCTGTCAAAGAAAAGTAAACTGCAATGTTCCTCTTAAACATGCATTAGAAAGAAAGAGAAAAAAAAAGGGAAAACTTATTTCCAAGATTTTGCTAGAAAAGTTTAAAGAGAATACTGCCTTTACAAGGTACCATACAAAGTTTATTTTTTCTTTCAAATGTTAGCATAGCAGAATGGCAATCTTAAACAGGAACAAATAATCCTATTGTATATTTACAGTGGTCAATGGCTCTGTGTGAATTAAAAAAAAAAAAAACAAAAACCAAAAAACCAAAAAAAGACTGAAGAAAAGTATTTGACTTCCTGATGGTAAGAATTCCACCAGAATTAAATTCAGGTCACATATGTATTACAAAAAAAACTTAAGTGTATTTTTTCCTTACAAAAAGGGAACACTTTCTGGCCAACTGCATGGAGATTCACTTTAGTTCTCTGAAGCACTACAAGTCCGGAAGTGTTTTGCCTGCAAAGTATCCCAACTCTTTTGCAACAAAGGACTATAAAACCTCCCGATTGATACACTACAGACTGCAACCTGAAGTCTCATCATTGCTCAGGCTTCCCCCTTAATGCTCAGGTTCCCAACTTCAGCCTCCAGGTACAGCTGAAAGAACTAGGCTGTTGAAACAAATCTCCCACACACATTCAGCCCATTTGACTCTTTAAACTTTGTGAGTTTGCAGAGAACAGACAGCCCTCAAACTCGCTGTGAGCTACAAAACCACAGAGCAAGGACAGAAACACTTCAACAGAATCAGATCTTACCACTTCTCACAAACCACATATATACACAAACTGAGTTTTCTTGAAGCAAAGAAGAAAGAGGAAAGAGTTAAATCATTCAGCCCAGATTACCAGAGATCCAGGACAGATATTCTAGGAAACTATTCCTGGACAACAGCTACAATTTACACCACTAGAAACAGCACTGTACTCTAAAGCACACCTGAAGGACTGTAAAGCAATACTTTTCAAGAATTATTTTCTGAGAAAAAGAAACCAGATACACACAGACACTGAGAACTATATATGTTTAAGATAAAGACAGATGAGATTTCAAAAGACAAGCAGAAATTATTTCTATTAACAAATAATTTCCAATAAGTCAAAATAGCAAATATAAAAGAAACAGTATCTTCATAAAATCTCCTCAAATAAAAGTGAAAAAAGGGACACAACTAGTGGCTTGTTGCAAAAATCCAGGATGAAGTCTATTTTACTATAAACTATTACGATAGACCAATACATGTATTCCAGTCAAGCATCAAAGAAACCAGTACATTGAATGACATTTATTAGTAGTCACATTAAAAAAAAAAAAANAACATACCAAATAACAGCTGTGACCAGCACTGAGCTACTAAGATACTTTAGACTACTAAATATTTCTTAAAGTTCTTGTTAGGAGCTGAAAATTATATTGATAGTGGTTCAGTATTGCTCATACAGAATGCACTTAACTGATCATCTTCAAAGATTCTGCATTAAAACACTAAGACAACACTAGCAACAATGTCCCTGAGTATAATTTCATCAGAAGTGAGCTATCCCCAAATTAAGGACAGTTGTATACTTTACAGTTACTGTCTGTACTATGGCAAGCAACAAATGGTAGAGAATCCTCCGTATTCTGAAACTTTGGGTGGTATTTTTGTAGAACAAACTATGTGGATAAAGTTTTCAAACTACGTTTTAAAATATTTTACCTGTATTGCAACCAAAATCTATTAAATTTGGCAATAAATATCAGAAATATTTTGCTACACTCTCTGTATGAGCTTTTTTCCAGCAGCTGAGATTACACTCCTAAAAATGCCTGTTGAAACACTGTAGATTGCAACAGCAAGCATTAGTAATATCTTATTTGTCAAATTGGTTACAATTACTCTAGTAGCACACTGTAACATCTGAAGAACAGTACAGAGTAGCATTGCTTCTTTAAAACTTACTCAAGGCCATTGCTTTCTGAACTTGCCCAGCACTCCCTTCTAATCGCAACAGTAACATCCATTTTAGACAAGAAAAACTGAAGGCAGGAAAACATTATCAGATCGAAGGGTGCTTACCACACTTAAGTTTGCACAACAGCTTCCTTGATGTTAAAATCACCACTTCAGCAGTCTTGGCATGTTATGTTTTACCAAAGAAGTTTCCTTGCTAACAAACCAGCGAAACTAAGAAATTTTAAGTTGTGTCTATAAAAATGATTTTAGTGTGAAGTATTGAGTTGAAATGAAGAAGTCTATGCAACCACACCATTGAACAACTTCCTAGTTAAGGAATTCTTTCCTTTGACAGGAGTCTGTCAGACTAGAAGAAAAGGAGCCACCATACTGATTCAGGTCAGAGGTCCATGCTGCTTAGCACTGTCTCCTACAACTGTGATTAATGTTAACATTGAAATATATTAACATTCAAACATTGATCACTTAGCTCTCTAATTGTAGTCTTGATGTCTACTTGCAGATCTGTAGAAGTTAAGTTTCTCCCTCTATAGCTGTATTTGCCAGCTGCTCTAACAGGGGCCTTTATGGCTTTTAACACTAATACTACACTGAACATGCTACTGATACTTTACCTGCATTAAGAGAGAAGTTTCTGTTATCCATAAAAAACTACAGGAGGTAAAAGAGGCTGAAAAATGTCATAAAAAAAAATGAGTGTGGAAATGACAGAATACACTGGTACTTATACACAACATGACTATCAAAGGACTGGAACTACTTCTTGTTATGATATGCTAAAATATAAAACTGCAGTTTCTAAATACTTTGTAACCAAACTTCACTGTTAGCACCATCTGTTATGCTGCTTCTCTCACTGGGAATTGCCAGCAGAAAGAACATTTTAATCCAGAATGCTTTTATTTGATCTGGAAATTATTGGCAGAGTATTCATACATATATATTTAAAAAATTCTTTTAAACTTCCAGAGTTCAAAAGTAGTTTTTGTCCTTTGTTACTGCAGTAAGAAAAGAAACAATATTATAAAAGTTTGCTACTGCTGCCTCTCCTGTAAAACACTTATAAATCCAATTCTTTTTTTTTCCTAACTCTGACTATTAACATAATTGGGACTACATTCACAATACTTCCAGGGGCAATGTCTGTAAGAAAACAAGTACTGCCACATCCTAGGCAGCCACATAAACTGTGAGTAACTGGGGGAAAAAAAAAAAAATTGAACCTATGTATTTACTTATGTTTTTTCAAACTAAAACATAGAGAAGTACAGAGTAAGTTTAAGAAAATAGAGTATCCTTTGTGAGTGGCTGCTACTTGAATACTATTTCCTTTGATCAATAACCCTTTTGAAAACATGGGGACTTTACTAAGACCATACTTTTAAGTGGTAGACTACCTGATCTCTTTTCCCAGGTTAGTAACTCATCAGGATTTCTTTCTAAAATGTTAAGTTACCCATGCAATTATTTTAGACAATGTGGGGATATTCACAATGCCAACAAGCTTATAGTTTGTTTTGTTGTTGGGGGGTTTTTGTGAGTTTCCTTTTTATCTGACATTTAAGGGTGGATGTGAAGCTAATCTTACTGCATCAGTTTACTATAAGGGTTTGGAACACATATAAGAGGGAATGCCAGGCAAGTTATTGCTCTGCAGTCCAATCTGCATATTAATAAGCATCACTAAAGCATAGTAACTGTACTTCTAATATCAACATTACAAAGTTCAGTCAAGAATGTTTTTCAACTGTGAAGATGAACATCTGCTCTGTTTAACAAGGTAGTATGACTGGAAAGAACATATGCTAAAAAAGACAGGCATGCTAATCCTATCAATTTAACATTAAGTGATCACAAAAAATTAGCATTCTATCTTTTACCCTAATGAGCAAGTAGAAAAATTCAAATTGCTCTTGTCCATCTGCTGCTGCTGACTACAAGTCAGTGTTATTAGGTGTGAAAGAAGGAGGGCCTTTAGTAGAAACTGTTATCAAAAACATTGGACACCAGCTGGATTACCTCTTTAGTTGGCTACTCTTGATGTGTTAAATTTATCATCTTAATGTGAAACAAAAATCTAATAACATTAATTCAACACATACAGAGCACAAGCCTGGCAGCAGCTTCAAGAGGCTATGCAATGTAATCCCCTACTTGAAATAACACAAATCATGCAAAATAAAATAGCTTGCTAAGCTGAAGTACAAAGGTCTTGCTTCCTTTGGATCTGTATCTTCTTTTTAGTTCCCTAGCTTACAAAGTCCCAAAGTGAAACTCCTGTGAAGAGTTTCAGAAGAATATAGAAGCAGGAGAAGACAATTAATTCTTGGAGAATCCATGGGAGATACCTTATAAAAGGGTGAGTTTGATTTACAGCTTTCTTGGTGGAGAACCTAACCTTCACTCTGCACCAGCACTGCTTCTAAACTGCACTGTGTGGTTTGAGCAGGACAGGCTGAGACTAACTGTGAACAAGAATGCAGTGGCCACTGTCATTATATCATCTCAATCTTTGAAAAAAATTAAGCTTCAGGTTTCCCAAACAGAAACCAGGTTTTGTTACTACCTTATTAAGATGTTTCTGAAACAAAATCCCATGACGTTCAGCAAAATGTGTAAATAAAGTAGCCTCAACTTATTTCTATTGAGATATAAACTTCTCTCTGTACAACAGTGATCAAGTAATTGATTTGCAAGCTGCAACAATTCAGAGTGGCCTTTTTTAACTATTACAAGACCAGCATAATTGTTATTACAAAAACTTTTGGTTTCATGTTTTAACAAAGCCATCTGGATACAATCCTGAGTAATGTGCTCTAGGGAGCCCTGCTTTAGCTATTGTCATGTTGTACAGATCTCAGACACAAAAGCAGTTTTAGAATCTCTTAGCAAGAAGAGATTTTAAGTGTAAGACAAAACAGTTCTCATTTGTGTCAGAAAGTCTTTAAGCAAACATCAATGTGTCAGAACAAACTAAATGATAGCCACAGAAAAAGTAATTTCATGAAAGCATTGTGAATAAACAAGAACAATTGGGATACAGTATGAGTCCCCAGAGGCTGACAGAACTGCTACATATTTTAGAAATTTACTAAATAAGGAATTATACCACTCTACCACTCTGCACTATTGAAATATTCAGTTGAAGCTGTTTCCAAGACCTTAATGATTTTAAACTGTGTCTAAATTCAGTGATACAAATATCACTGACAGATTTAATTTATGTCATTAGACTTTCACCTGTATTTGCACTGGAAGTCAACAGTAGTAGTAACTTAGTGCTCCCTTTAATAAACATGTAAGCTGTACAATTATCAAGTGCCTGTGATAGAAGCGTTGACATGAGAAAGGTCACTAAGGTATCACCAGTTGAATACTAAGAGGCTACGCTTGACTAGCATTCAAGTACCAATTACAATACCACAATTGAAACTTATGGTTCAGCAAAATAAGGTAACTTCAAAAGCTGCTGACAGACAGCATACTCACAGTGGGCAAGCAATGCAGTTTTGTATGGAGTTTTGCCTCACAAATAATACAACTTTATTCTTCAGGCTAGCAAACAAATAAATCACTACACATCAAACAATTAGATCTCTGGAAAAGCAGTCTTGTCTACTTAACAAGACGCACCTCGCAGGATTAAAAATCTGCATTTTTCAAAAAAATTATAATTATCATTTTGATGGTATGCTCCAAGACAAGCCACACTGAGAGCAGCAAGGGAAAAAGATATGACACATGAGATTAAAGATAAAGACTTACCACAGTATTAACTCTTTCAAAACTACTAAGAACTCAATTTTTTCAAAATGTGAAACCTTTACCAGTCAGCTAAGAACAAGGACAAAGTTCCCAAAACCCACATCCTGCAGTTTTCTTTAACTTCATATTGAATGTAACAATTTACATGTTCTATTGTGTTTTTCACTGAGCTTCTACACAAACAAAGCTACAAAAAAAAAAAGCAGATGTGATAAGTAATGTGTGTTTTTACAGTTCCATTAAACTAAGAAACAAACAAACAAAAAAACAGTTCTAAAAGGGCAATAGTAATAAAAATAACAACTCAGAGCACTTTGAGTTACCTTAAAGTTATTGTGTAAGAATGCTTACCTTTGCCTTGTGAAACCTTTGTACAAGAAAGAAACCTGGACACTTAGAAGTCCAATACAGTTCAAAAATTTCTGTCAAACAAAGTTTTGTTAGGAAGGGTTTGCAACCTTGATTTTTGCTTTCAAACTTTCATTATCACATCTCAAATCTTAAGGTGCTTTTATTTTTCCCGACATGATTTCACTAAAACTGCTCATGTCATCTCCTCCAGCAGTAATGCTACTTCAGCTCTAAAAGCCCTTCCACAGTGATCAAGAAGATCAAATCCAGTAAGATGTCAAACTAAGATCCTAGTGATTTGAACAGTGTACCACAAGTCTGAAAACCTAAGCTGGGTCTCAGCCATCTAATTTCCTGTTACAGTTTACCCTAACATCATCAGATCACACTATCCATATCACCTCAGTGTTTCACAAATAGCTAGGCTGTACAAGGAAACAGACTATCTTAGTGCTACAGCAACCTGCAGCCTTGTAAAGTTCACATGCTTTCCAAAGACTTCCTTTCCTGGGCTGACCATGACCCAGCAAGTTTGAAGCTGCAAGGCTTTATCCACTAAGCTTCTGCTCTGACAGTGAAACACTTACATGGAAATTTTTATTGTGAAGTTAATTTTTATAAATTGCAGTATGAGTTTCAATACAGTTATACTTCATGTATTTTTGAACAAAAGCAATTACTACTAAAATCTGCTTTAGCAGAATTATAGGCAATAATGCTACACTACAGACTTCCTCGCAGACACAGTGGCTGCACGGCTTTACCCCAGGGTCACAATGCCTCGAGAGACACCCCTGCTCCAGTACGTCCTTGCCCACAGTCCCTTCAGAAATAAATCTGCTCTAATATGGTTTTACCCATAGCTGCAGTTCTTTCAGGGTAATACCTGCTCTGTTGTTGCCTTTTCCAGGCTTTATCCAACACTTTGAGGTGTTCCAGCATGACATCACGGCACAGCCACTGATGCTTCAAGTGTCTGTCCTGCTGCAGCACAGACTTCTCTTTGGGCCTCAATCCCTTCAGAGGTATTCCTGCTTCTGTGCTGACTTAACCACAGCTATAGAAGCTTCAAGTTCTATCTGCTCTGGCATGGGTTTATTCACAGACACTTCAAGATTTAGCTGCTCCCACATGGACTCATCCACAGGCCTCAGTCCCTTTTAGTTCACACTGAAGTTGCAGCCAGTCCAGTCCAGCAGCACAGACACAGCAGTGAGTCCCTGGCCATCTGCCAGCCCAGGCTCATCGCCACTGCTGGTATCAAAATGTTCCCAGGCACAGCACAGTAAGGTGATAAGCAGCAAAGCACGCGGAGAAAGCAAAAACCAACCACTAATGAGCACTAGACTCTAATATACAGTCAGGCAAGCAAGGCTCATGACAAGCACCTGCCAATTAATACTTAATCAGCAATTACAGCTGTAAATTCAATCTAGCGAATTCCAGTCAAACCTGTCATTATTTCAAACCCTTTCAGCTGCACATTGGGTGTCCTAAAGGACTGCTGTGGTTTAAACTCAGCCAGTAACTAGGCCCCACACAGCCACTTGCTCACTCCCCCCAGTGAGATGGGGGAGAAAATCAGAAAAGAGAGAAAACTCATGGTTTGAGATAAAGACAGTTTAATAAATAAAGCAAAAGCCATGCACACAAGCAAGGCAAAACAAGAAATTCACTCACTGCTTCCTGTGGGCAGGCAGAAGTCACCTCCAGGAAAGCAGGGCTCCATCATGCATAGCAGTGACTCAGGAAGATAAATGCCATCATGCCAAACATCCTACCTTCCTCCCTTTTCTCCCAGTTTTATACGCTAAGCATGACACTATATGGTACAGAGTATTCCTTGGGTCAGCTGTGCCGGGCTGTGTTCCCTCCCAACTCCTTGTGCACCCCAGCCTGCTCACTGGTGGGGTGCACTTAGAGACATAAACGGCCTTGACTCTGTGTGAGCCACTTCAGCAATAAGCAAAACCTCACTGTACTATCATGAGTGTTTACAGCACAAATCCAAAACACAGCCCCATACCAGCTACTGTGAAGAAAACTAACTCTACTCCAGTCAAAACCATCACACCAACAAGGAAAACCATATATTTAAAAAGTACGCCATCCAAATTACTTTGAAGAATTCAGTCCAAGCTTTCTCTGTGTAGGACTAAGTAGTAATTCCATACACTTTTAAAAGACGCATGTCTTATCATTACATTTCGTCCTTATTTCTTTTCAGAATACCCAAAGGTAGCTATTTTCTTCATTTTGAGAATAGGCTAATGATGCCCACATGAATTAAGTGCTGGAAGATACGAAAAGAAATGCAGTAATGTTAAAAGAAACAGAAACTTGACAAGATTAGTGTGTGCTTTAAGCTAAGTAGTTTTCTTGTTTGTGAATTGGGTGGCAAAGCAGCCAATAAATATTTTTCTATTAGTAAATAATCACAGAGTCTGTCCAGCATGACACAACTGCAATAGCTTTACCAAAGTATTCTTCTCAGAACAGGGATACTTGTTCAAAGTCCAGAACACTACTGACAAAGACTGCGACCATTTTCTTCAGTGTACAAATGTCAAAAGATCCTGACAATCCACAAAAGAGTAGCTTGGTTCAACTTTGCCATATTCACAGAATAGACAGAATTACAGAGTAATTTAGGTTGGAAAGGATCACCCAAGTTCATCTGGTCCAGTGTCCCAGTTGAAGCTGTGCCAACTTCACTTTGAAAAAGTGAAATCTTTGCTCTGCATACTGTAAACAACTCCAGCCACTGTCCTACTACCAGTGTAGAGCTACTACAGAGAAAGAGCTGGTGTAGAACTACTTCAATAAAAAAAAAAAACACCCACAAAGCAAAAAACTCAACATGCAATATCTGAAGTTTATGCTTCCATCATACAGAAAAAAAAAAAAAAAAATCACAGTCAGACTGCCTTTCATAGTCTGAATGATCCAAAGGAAAAGGATATTTAATGGATACCATCACATCACAAGTTTGAAATGGCATTTTGTTAAAGGTTGAGAGAATTTACTGAATTGCTTGAATTTTTTAGGATATGTCTACAGCAAAGCTATCCAGATAAACACTTAATCAAAAACTGATGGCATGGAACTACACACACATTTTTTGAGTTATTTTGATTTAAAAGAAAAAAAGTAAGTTGTGGGTTCTCACAAAGGCCACAAAATCACAGAAAGCAAGTTTCATACACCTCAAATGCATAAAAACTTCAGCATTTTTCTTACATAAAAGTCATCTTTTAGTGCTGAAAAGACTGTGGGGAAATTAACAGATACTGACATTCAGAACAACGGGAATCTTCAGATATTTAATGACAGAATGATGAACAACCTAATTTTTGTCCTACCTGTGAACTTGGTTTGCAAGAGGGAAAAGAAAGCCAAACTTTAATTAAATAACCTATTCTGCTTGGGAATAAAGAGTCTCAGGCACAATTTGATCTGTGTGGAAGGTACAACATTTATTCTACAGGTATTCCCTTTATTCTCAAGGATTTCGAGTGGCAATGGTCTTCCATTCTATCAAGAGATAGGCTGTGCTTCATGATGCAAATATGTATTTTTACGGAATGAAGCAACAATAAAGATATTTTATTCATGTTGGCAGACAATCACAATATGTCTCATTTGATGTATGGTCCCAGTTTTGCTATTGAAAAATTAAAACACAGAAAAATTAAGAAACTTGTTTAAGATGGAGCAGTTAAACTGCACAGTAGGAGAATTCCCTCAGTCTTTCTGCTTTAGCTTCAAAGTTTATTCTATGTTACAAAAGTACGCAAAAAAAGCTCAGCTGACTATTAAATTACTAATTATACAGGACCCTGGACTTAAAGTTCTGAGGAAACACCACCCTAAAGACAAAAAAAAGTCTTCAAAAAGTCCATTTCATCTTTCTTAGGCCTCTTTGGAGTTTAAATACTACCCTGCTCAGATCACATTAGACTTCTAGAGGGACTGTTAAGTAGAAGAGAGAAAGCAATGGACAGCATGGAAGTAGGTCTATTACCTGTGACAGTGAACACGGCCAGGATGTCACAGGGTGAAGTCTAACCAATTACAGCAAGTTAAACCATGAGTAGATATACTAAGCTAACTCATTAGAAGGCTTTATATCTGCTGAGAAAACAAAGCACAGCCAATTATGCACACAGAAAAGAAGCAAAGCATAGATGAACTTTTAACTACTTTATATCTCACATGTTGCAGCAGCAGATCAAACAGTGAAAGCCACCCTGGTAACAGCAGCTAAATACCTTCAAGTATGGCGAAAGCCAAAGATATTGACCTGCAAAGACAAATGAGGCTGGCTGGCAGCAGCTCACACTGCCCATAGCAGTTTGAAATCAATAGTGAGCACAACTGCTCCCTGTGGGGATCACATCCACAAAATCCAGCATTGTGCAGAAGGAGGGGAGCCTGAGGCAGAACTGCCACACTAGAGCCAAGCCACCAGCCAAGACTCAAACACCTCAAGCAGCCAAAACAAGTGTCCTCTAATCAGCATCACAAGCTCACAGGAACAACTGGATCAGCATGTCCAGGTGAGTGCAACTGCTTGTGAAAAATCGTTTGAGGTTTTATGTCACTCAGCACTGTGCTTCTGCCCTTGTGTCCATCTCAACACTCAATTTCCCCTGCAACTGGGAAAACAGAATCAAACAACTATTTTCAACAGAACCTAAAATCAGGCAGATGGTCACATCAGCTGGCTGTCCAAGGTTTGTATTCTACTAAGCTACTCGCTTTGTAACTTTTCCTCATACACAGTATTAAAACGAATATAAGGGATATACTGCTCAAGTTAAGCTAGTGAATAAGCCCAAACTAAATTTGATGATTCATAAGGTTTAAGTTTTACACTAAAAGCAGTCTCCTCCTAGTCTTTTTATGGACTTCTCTCCCTCCTCAAACAGCAAGATCTTGAACCGACGGCTGCTTATGGGCATAGAATGGCAAAATTACACCTCTGGCACACTGAGTGATCAACTACACAAAACCACCATCCAACTTTAACCCAGTGAGCCTACAGGCAAAGAGTATTAACAGAGTACTTCAGTCCAATTAGTGAAACATGACAACTATAGTTTAGGTACTTCCATTTTTACAATTTCTTTGTGGATTCAGGGAACTCAATACAGTGTTGATGTTATTTAGTATTTATTTATCAGAGATAAAGAAAGACAAATTCAGTGAACTGACAGTATATTTGTATCCACAGATTTTGTTTTTTTCATAAAAAGTTTTAGTTCTATTTTTACACATCACTGTAACAGTACTAGAGACAACCTTTAGTATTTGTGTATTAGAATTCTCTTTGTTCTTCCAGTAATGGTTACAGAGTCCTCATGAAGAAGAATGAGATGAGAGTGTGATCAAGAAAATTCTGCTCACATTAACCTGTTCTGATCAATATTGGTTCTGAATTGAAAATACTCAAATTGAAGACTGACCAAATACAGAGAATCTCTGGAAAGAGGTTACCTGATAAATACCCAAAGTCAAATAAGGACTGTAACATTAATTTCCTCACATATTATTGAAACCTCAAACAGGTTCTCATTCCTTTATTTAAGAATATTTTATCTTTAATACCTTTTCTAAAAAAATACTTGTTTCCCAATTCCTCAGATCACTTACTTGCAACAGAAAAGCAAAAGTTTGAAAAGATGCACCTATACGTGATGACACTAATACCCAGTTCCCATTATCATTAGCATTATCATTACTTTACTTCTATACTCTTACATCACGAACACAGAATAAAATGAGGATTGACTTTTACCCCACTTTTAGGATTTATTTGTCAATGAATATCACTTTACTGACACTCAGTCTTTCTAGTCCATTCCTCATTTCAATTAAAAACACTCTTGCAAGTCTTACTCTTAAAGAGTAAGTGGCTCCCACTTTAATGAACCCTTCACATAATTTATTATTCATAAAAACCTTAGCAGGCAAAGCATTCTGAGAGTCAACAAGCACTTTTTGTCTCTGTTTTTATCTCTGAGCAATAGAATGAAATAAGCACTTCTTGCGAGCTTCACTCTTTCCCAATGAGTGCTTTTCAAACTGGTTTCATTAGGCAGAAAGTGAGGAGCTGATTTTATAGTGAATATGTATTGGGAACCCAAATCTATTCCTTCTGCCTGCACTCCTCCATCACAAAGAGGAAGTAATCACATGAGATGCAACTTTCTCAGTGTTATCTGGTTACAGGTTAGGTTGAGGGCTTTTAAGTAGTTCTTCCAAGAATCAAGAGCTGTATCAAAGTACTGAGAAGCATATTCATCATTAGGTTAAGGGAGCACTAACCTCTCAGTCTCTGCGTGAAAACTCTTCCCTGTCTTTAGAAAATACATTTTCTGTCATTTTCTCATGGTAACTGTTTCTTCCCCAATGATTTTGCAATACCTCCCTTGACTATTTAGAAAACAGTTCACACTCCAAGAATTCATAGGTGTGTGTAATCATGTAAGAGTGTCCATAAATAGTATTTGTTGAGTCATCGTTATCCAAACTGCAACATCATGTTGCCCAAAATTACAGGTGAGTAAGCTCTAAACAGGTACATTTTGATTTCTCCTTTTCCTTCAATCAAAATCCTTACTTTTAGGTCTCTTTTTGCTTTTTCACTTATTTCTATCAATATGAGAGTAATTAAAAACACCACCTACACACATTGTTCTCTTCATTTACATCCACTTTATGAACTTATCAAGACAACAATTTATGGAGCTAAGGGTAGTTTCAAACACAGCATTAAGAACACTGCACTGTCATCACTTCATCACATTTTGAATTAAGAAATCTAGGTAGTTCATAATAGAAATTTACGTTTTCAGTTTTAGTTTTTCCACGTTTAGAAGTCAGCCCTCTTAAGGCAATTCACCTAAGACAATAGTGATGTTCCAGAAAGAAACAAAAAAGCTCTACTTGAAGACTAATATAAGCAGCAAAGGGAAAGATTAGATTTACCTACAGTTTAAAGATGATTAAGTCAAATTTTCTAGCAAGATAGCCTAAGCCTTCCCCATAATGTTTAGAGTTCAGTCAGTTTCAGGACAACAAAGAAATCAATTATCTGACACTGAAAAGCAAAGGTTTGGGCAACAGCAGCATGGACTGAAGAATCTACAGGACATCGTCTTTTAAAAATAAAAGTTAAAACACATATGTTGTTACATGGCTTGGATAGTACCATATGGCTGTGGTACCATATGGCTATGAACATATGGGTAGTTCACTTTTTAGTGAACAAAAAGAAACAGGGTTACTGGTGCTTTATTTCACAAATTCTTTCTGCTCATCTCAGTCACTTGGAAACTATTAGTGTGATACAATTCCTATACCCTTTACTGTCCCCACTTGGAACAATGATTTATCAGCTCAGAATTAGCAGCAGGTAACTTACAGCATTACAAAGCTTATCTCAGGAACAAGCCCAACAAAAGTAAGTCCACCACCCAAAAAAACCCTGAAACAAAACCAAATCAAACCAAAAAAATCCCACAAAAACCCCTTAGCAAGCAGCAGAGAATGTTTCAATCCCCAAGGACTGAGCAGAACAACAAAACAGTCCTCAGCCCACATCTCTCTTTAGATTTGCAGTCAGCTGCTATAAACTGTCAGCACACTAATAACCCTCTACAAAATGTATATATTAACTTGAGATAATGGGGACTGAGCAGCCGTGCCTCACGTCATTAACACAACTTGAACTGACACAAAAAAACAACCATAACAGCCAAGCCACCCACCAACAGAAAACAGAGCTTGCTTTTTTTCCTCCCCTCCTGCATACCTGGTTCCCACCAGATTTCTGAATGGTTCCAGCAGCTGAATCAAAACATCATTTGCGTAAGGTGCACTAAATCCGTTTCAGAATACAAAAGGATACAGCCTTAGTGCTCCAGTCTGAGTCCCGATGGCCAGTATTTTCTGAACCGGATCAAATGCCAAGGCTGAAGGTTGATAGGGGAAACCATGGCGTACAGTCTAACAAGTCACAGCATCACGGTAATGATGGGTCAAGCAGGATACCAAAAATAAACAGAATCAATACGGTATGTTAGAGAACAGGATTCAGTGTTAATCACAGTTTTAAAAGGAACTACAAGGCATTTTAATAACAGACTGAGAAAATCAGCTGTCTTACATGAACCAATTATAAAAGACTCTTTCAGTCATAATTACTCATTCATCCCTGAGCATCAAGTGACAGTCAGACTTACTGAAACTTAATTTGAATCCTACATTTCTTCTGTACAAAGACTGCATCAGCTCAGCATTTTATTTTTTCATCTACTTCATTCCCTGAGTAATCATATTTTTAGCTCTAACAAAGGCACTAAACTATTAAAATCTGATGTGTTCCTAGCAAGTTTGGCAACAAAGCCAGACTTGTCATCAGAACTATTACAAATTACTAGACTTGTTTTTCTGAGAATCATTACAATTTCAATCCAACAGGCCACACATGACAGTGCAACCTCTCTTAGAACATTATGGGTTAAAAAAGATAACCTGAGTTATTGACAGAATGAATCTCTCACCTTCTGCTTTCCCCAAAGAGAACAGCCAGCCCCAGAATTAACAAAACCAAAAAATACCCCACCTCAGCAATGGGATTCTTTCCTAATATGAAGCTATTGGCACATTTAACTTCTTGGTTAGCCAAGACTAATTTGGTAATTGACCAAGCAATAACTCCATTACGCTTCTCAGGCTGCAATTAATCAGAACTGAGAACATAATACAAGTGTCACCTACTCTTATTTCTGCTATAAACACACACAGCATAAGCCATACAAATTATGGCCTTTCCATTTCAAAACCTTCAGTTTAAAGCAGAGGTATTTCAGGACCTCATAAACACACAACAAACTTCTGATATCCTCCTTTTACTTCACTGAAGTTGCTGTCATACCCCGCAACTCTCTGTATCTCACAAGCAAATAAGGTCTAACTGGTAACAGCTCAGGTCTTTTCCATATCATTTGTGACCAACTTGCTGCAGAAATTCCTGCAATACTGAAAAAAAAAAAAAAAATAGTAGAAGAATCCATAAACAAACTCATCGATGTCAAGCTAGGCCATGGGTGCATAGCAAAGATAAAAATGGGTATTGATATTCAAATTAGCTTTTATTCCTCTTGGTACAGCTGGTGGTTAATTCACTGCATCATTTTCTGAAGTGTGCAGACACAAACTGCAGTTATTGTATCAAACACAAGCAAATAAATAAACAGGAACTTTGTCTCTCGAGAAGATATGCAATAGCAGCATCAGCAACTTGGCAACACACTGCAGTGAAACCACCACAAACGTCGACAGCCCTTTTCAGGCATAAAGAAACAGTATAAATGCATTTCCAAATAATGCAGAGCGACAGATCCCCTGTCCTTCCGGTCCATTAGCAGAGGCTTCTACTCAAATGCCGCGATAATCAGATCTGTACTAGACCTAGGTATCACTCCTATCCCAATCCATCCAACTCTTTCTACGAAGCCTTCGTGAACAGGGTCAGTATTACTCGCACGAAAGAGCCTGGAAGACGACAAACCCTGAGACTCTCCAAGAAAGATGACTACAGAAATCCAGCAAGACCTGAACAGCTACACCCACCGCCTTCTTCCCTTCTTCGCCCCCCGAAACATTAAAATCCAACAAGTAAACAGGAGCGGCGGGCAGCCTCGGCGAGGTCGGCACGGAGGAGCAAAGCCCGCAGCGCCCACCGCGGCGGCGCGCCCCCTTCCCCGGCCGCCAGCCGGCTCGGGGCTGCAGCGCTCATTCACCTTGCAGAGCTGGAAGTGCTCGGACTGGAGC
>VXBX01009446.1:564769-586720 GCA_013400415.1 Scytalopus superciliaris
ACCCGGATGTGGCGCTGTCTGTTCCCCTCGCCGCGCCGCGCCGCGCCGTGCGGGGGCCGGGGCGGTGTGCGGGCCCCGAGAGCCGGGCTCCGGCCGGGCGGAGGCGGCGGCAGGTAACCGGGGCGGTGCTGCCCCGTTTGGCGGCGGGGCTGGGGCCGAGGCGGGGCGGGTTAGCGGAGGGGGGCGAGCCCCCCGTATCTCTCACCCCCCACCGTCGCTACCGGTGAGGCCCGGCCTGGGAGCGCGGCCCGGCCCGGCACAGCCCGGCCAGCACCGCCCGGGGTTGCGGGGCGAGCGCTGGGGGTACGAAGGCGCTTCGATTCATTCTTACGGCAGCAAAAACAACTTAAACAGGCGGCACAGAGTCAAGCTTTTCTTCCGATAACTGCTGTTGCACAGTGTTCTGTATTCTGCTTTTATTTTTCTTTTAGTTCTAGCTTACAGTTTTCAATTATCTAGTCAGTGGTCAGGTAATAAATATTGCTCTTGTCTCAGTTGTTACAATGGTGCCAATAATTATTTGTAACTCTTTACTGAACTTTATTTTGAACTAAAATGAACTGGAAGATCAATCATCACTTTTGGGGGGAAAACTTGTAGAGATGTGATTCGATACATTGGTTCACAACTCCTAGCTAATGGCATGAATGTCCTAGCAGTAAAAGGCTCTGCACACTCTAAAATTGTCCTTTCAAATGGTTTTTCCAGCCTGATAGACAGGTACGCTCTGTTAGCACAGTAATGTCATAGTGCACAGAGGGGTAATCATAACTGGAATGCAGTGAAATAGCTGTGATGCAGCCATCATCATAATCAGAAGGAGAAAAATCCCCAAACTCTTCCCAGACCTGTAAGACCTTGTTAATTTGCAGCCATATTGCCAGCAAGTATACGATGTATAAGCATTTGGAAAAAAAACCAAGAGAGTTCACATATTTTTGCAAAGTCAACTTACAGAGCTGTTCTTTTGTGTTACCAGGACTGTTGGACATCTCCTGAAATCATCTTGGTAAAACATGAAAGAATGCTTCCAGAGATGGCAAAAGTCCTAGAAATAAAAGAAGGAGACTTAATTAAGTTTCAGTAAATATCTGATTTAAACATCAACTGAATTTTAAAAGATAAATGTGTGAAGTTTCATTATGTCTTTAATTATCTGTGACATATTTTAGCTAATGTATGTAAGTTACAGAAGAAATGTCTATTTTCCCATCTATTCACTCACACAATAACTGAGAAGAAATCTTGGCCATGTTTGAATGCTAAATACAGACTGTTACAGGTAAAGACGTGTACATGTGTAACTTTAAGAATATAGTTATAGACTATTTGAGTCCTCCTGTCAGTATGTGTTAGGCCAGGCCCTGCAAACACTCCGTCTTACAACTTTGATAGCACAACCAGCCTCATTATTTATAGTAATATTAATCATGGCAATACCTCCCTCAAAACTGGGTGATGAATTAAAGGACTTGAAAAGCCCTCTTTTTATATATTACAATCTCTTTCCTTTCCTTACCTTCTGTGTACTTGGCCTATGAATGCATTCTTTAATTGGACTGTAGATTTTTAGAGCGGAGGTATGATTTGATTTTCTGTTTACATTAGCACCTAACAGGAGAACCCCCATTCATTGTTGCAACATTGTATCTATATTTGCAAACATTTAGGCAAATGATACAATATACACAAGGTTGAGACCACCTCAGTTCTCTTCACACTTTCTGGTTGTTGCCATTCAGAAAAAAACAATGCTCCCTGCAACTTCAGAGCTCTTCCCGTAAAAATTTTTAGACTAATTTCCTCCAGAAAAATAGTGAAAAAAATCTCTGGATTCACTGGGATGTCAGTGGGAATAGTAATAGGACTTTTGATTTTATGGTTCAGCGAACATCCACATTATATCTCAGGATTTAGCTGCTGTGTTTGAGACCTTTTTTGGGCCCTCCAGTTCTTACACAATAACCACATCCTGTTTACAAATGAGACCATTCTGCTTAACCTCCTTCATGTTGCCCACTCAGACCTTCTGCCCTCTGGTATCTGAAATCTCTTTGCAGTGTTTTATACCCCTGTCCAAAGTCCAAGTATTTTGCATAGCTGGACAAGAAGCAATCAGACCCAACTAGTTTGCAACATTTTTGTTCTCAGCTATGAGAGAGTGTAGTTGTGACAGTGTTAAATGTCCACAAGTCACTTAGGCCCCAGCAGCACCATGCAAATCCCTGCAGGTGAATGAATCCACTTGGCTCTGGGTCTTCTTTGCCTGCCTGTTCTTACTGATTGTGTTGGTTAACACTGCTAGAAAAGGAGAGAGAGGATCAACTGCTTATTTCTCAGTCAGTATCCTACAGATACCACATAAATAACCACTGTTCCTAATAGGTATTTGAGGCAATGGGACATGGACGGTTGGCCTACATACCAGTGTGATCCCACAGGTTCAGGTCAGACTTGATGGGTCTTTTGCTTCAAGATAATCACAATAACTTCACAGATAACTGCAGAGTACAGTCATCGCTGTGCTTATGAGCCTTTTTGTTTTTTTTCTTGACTTGTTTTTTTTGTTTGTTTTTTTTATGGAGTAGGATACCACCGGTGTTATCCAGAAGAAAGAGAATTATAGTCCCACAGAAGCCAGCCTGAGTTAAAGCCCACCCAGTTACAATGTATGCTAAGATTTGGTGGAATAATTCAGAGCAGTGGGTAGGTAACTAAGTGACAGGTCCACACATGGTGTTTGTCATTAGTTGGTACATAAGGCCCAAAAGTGTTACCAGTTGTATCCAGAGAAGGCAGTGTACTCCAGGTGATTGGCACTGTAATAATTATTGCAATACTCTGCATAGATGAGAAATAGACCATCAGAAGTGACATCAAGATCTCTGCTTGGCCTCTAACTGCACTAAAGCTTTTGAAAGTCAGTCAATCCACGCTTTGAAGACTAAGAAAGATGCTTAGCTTTCCCGAGAACTTCTTAATGATGCTTAGTCACTCACACTGCAGTAAGGATCGACTGAGCCCTAGCCAAACATTTCTTTACCATAAATAGAAAGAAGATGGGAAACATTTCTGGACGAATCTTATTCAGGTTGTTCTACTCAAATGTATTGGACAGGGCAGCGTAATCACAGCTCCAGTGAGTTTTGGAATCTTTCCTGACTGCTGGGAAGCTGCTCAAGCTTTCTAGACTCAAAACTGCTGCCAAACAAACATCTGTGATTTTTTCCCCCCAATAATCTGCATTGGTGACAAATCCTAGGGAGGACTTCCCGCTACAGGTGACTGTACAGTATTTCTGCAGCTTGATTTGAATAAGACATGAACAAGAAGGAAATTAAGAGCATGTGTCAATTAGCTTAACAGCTCCTGGAAAAAACCTACGCTAGTGCTTGGGATAACCACAACTGGAGATGAACTGTTTACTCTTTGTAAATTCACTCATTTCAGAAATGTTGTGATTGACCATGCCTACACTGATATGATGTGTTTCTGCATTTGAAGCCTATGTGGTCTTTGGCATGCACACAGATCATGGGACATCCTTAATAAAAGGCCTATGGAACAGCATGACTAACACTCTCTGGTTGCCATCAGGCTGTATGGATATGCATGGCAGAGAGGGCACATATCCTACTGCTGCTGAGTCTGCACCAAGATTTCTGCATGTTCAGCTCAGGTCCGCAAATATAGCACCAAGTGCATGCGTTGGTTGGTGAAATATGAATTTGAAGGGCTCTGAAGCATTGTTCTGCACAACCAGTATAGTTAATAATACACAAGCAGCAGAGTAGCTGTTGGGTGTTGAACTACAGTATGGCAAAAAAAAGGAGGCATAGCTGTCTTGGAACAGTTGAAGAAATTGTTACCAGTTGACCACTGTGGGTGTCTGCTGGCCACTACCAGTGCTATGTGACAAGAGGTAAATAGCTACAGGGAGCTAGCAAGAGAAAGTACATAAGGCAAAAGGAAGGGATAACAGCAGCACTAAATGATGGAAACATAAGACTTGAGAAAGAGGCTGTGCAGTGTCCTGCTCAGCATCTCATAAGCCTCTTTGCACCTTTGTCCCAGCCCTGTCATCTTGGACCAGACAAAGGCAGTATCAGCTACTAAACTGCAGAAAAATTTACTGCATCTAATGAAAATATGTGTGTTACTTATTATCTGTTGACTTATTTAGATATTATTCTCATTTGGTGATACACAGATGCTTCAAAAAATGTTGTACTTAAGCATCCATCTGCCTTTTTTCATGAGATAGAAGTTCTTGCAATAAAAATAAATAATGTGGAGAAAATATTTAAAAAGGATGTTAAAAACACGTTTTTTGTTTTCAAATTTATTTTCATTATTTTCAGCCATGCCTTTAGTTCCTAAGGTTTGGTTGTTCTAGCAGCACAGTCTACTCTCCTGATTCAGTCAATCCCTTCCTTTTAGTACTGTCTGAAGGAGTAATTTATTTTTCTGCTTATCCAAATCTTTGGCCAGTGCAGGCACTTAATTGATTTCATTCTTATGTCATACTAAAAATGCACACTTCTCTTTTGTTCATGTAGTCTGTTGATTTTTTCTGCTTTCTATGTTACATTTTACTTGAACCTGGCCCAGGTCTGAGTTAAGAAGAGAGGTGTTTCAGTGCTAGCAGCTACACTGCTCTCCTGCTTCATTCTTTTAGTTACAACTTCCTCAGTTGTCCTGTACTGTTCAAGGTATTCTCCTGTGCAATCAAAACAGACAGTGTTGGTGACAGTATTTCTTCTTTTTTGTCCATGATTTTCTAGGTTATAGTGCATAAACAGTCCTAGGGGGAGGGTTCGCAATTCAGGATGCCAGCCTTCCAAGAGGATACTCTGTAAGCAGCAGGGACTGTCTCCTTCTGTCACCTACTTTGTTTTTTGGGAAAAAAAAAAAAAAAAAAAAGTCGATATGTAAAGTGGAGGACAGATTCTCTTCCAAGACCTTTTCATCTTGATTGTGTCTACTCATGTGGAAGATGAGGTGTCTGAATAAAAATTCTCATTTCATTGTCACAAATAAGCACCACCAGGGCTAGGGCAGGCACAGAGTGAGCAATTTTGAAGTGCAATATTGTGCTTAGGCTCCTAAATTTCACATTTGTTATGCTTTGGATCTTATCCTTTGCCATTTTTTTCCCCATTCCTTACTAATTAGTTTTTATGGATACCTTTTTGTGTAAGAATTAATTTTGTAATATTTGTCTCTCACTTGAACTGAAAGGTTTACAATCTATGTATATCTTTAAGAAAACCATTACTCAGGTACTGCTAGTGGATTGTAAAGATTTACAGGAGGAACAGGCAATATGTACATTCAACATTAAAGTTTCCTTAATGTGTAGTTGTTCTTTAGACGCTGAAGCAAAATTAGAAATTATGATACTAAGGAATTTCGAACTGTAACATGATCTATGCCATCACTTCAATGTGCAATTAACCTTATGTTTCCTTCAATTCAATCTGTGCACCTTCTTAACGGTATGTGTAAGATTAAGCTACATCAGGAGAAGACATGGTTTACTGAACTGATAGTATGACATACTAGTCACTAGTACCTAACTTGTACCATTACTTGCCTTTTATTGCCTATTTTTTATTTCTTTAATTTGATCTATTCTGATGGATATTTGAGACATACTAATGCAGAATCATATAAGCATAGAATAACTGAAATGAGGAGGGTGTTCATCTGATCCAATGGCCTGCTCAAGTGGTAAATTGGAGCCAGCGTCAAAGTCAGAGCATGTTGCTCAGGGTCCTGTCTAATTTTTGCATATCTCCAATGATGGAGATTCTATAACCTCCTTTTTTTTTTCTTTTTTTTTTTTTTTGCATTATTACAAAATAAAATTACAATTTTACATCCCATATGTGCATTTCTGTTTTCTGAGTTTTATATTACTAGTAGGCCTAAGCCGGGATTAAAACCTCAGACAAGCTAGTACATTCAGAACAGGTTTTAAACAATTTAAGGCTACTATCCATCTTGAAAAATATGAGCCAATACTTTACTGAATAATGAATATTGTTTCGTATGTATTTATCATAAACATTTTATAGTATTTGGTCAAGTATAATACAAGTGCTTCTTATTACAGTGCCACTTAAAGCCCTGTGAACAGTGAAGTAAATATGAAATACAATCTGTCTTCATCAAAAGACAGCAAAATATTAGAAGTGAAATCAACACACGCCTTATAAAATAACCAAATTAAGATGAAATATGAGTGTCTGCCAAGTGAAGAAGGCTTTTCTTAGACTAAATGAATTAAAGCTAAAATATGACAAAACTAAGTTATCCATTTTAAAAACAGAATTACAGTGCTGCAATGTCTTTCAAATATAGTGATCTGTTTATACAAAGTATTTTGTATGAAATGTTCCATTTCAGACAGGATCTTTCATCAATGAGTCTTCTTAAGTGACTGCCCACTACAAGAAAAAAAAAAAGCTTTCTTTTTTTTTTCTACTGTCATTGTAATTACAATGCATTAGTTGGTAGGGCATTCTTGTTGTACAGTAGTTTAACAGTCTAGACAAGTACTTATTTAGACTACAGAAACATTAGACCTTTGTTAAAAATGGCTACTATTTCACAGACATTTTTTATTCTTACTTTAAATAAAAAGGGAATTACATAAACTAAGGCTAAGCACGCAAGCAAGAGGACAATCCCTTTAAAGATGCTGAAGCTAGAAGATCCAGAATGCATCTATGCTTCATTTAATTTTCGGCTTTTTTTTAGTACAGTTATTTTCATCCACGTTACCAGGTTTTTGTATATCTAAACCCTTCTTCAGAATAACAATACCAGATATACATTTAAATTTTATGATTAATATGAGAAAATTTTATATTTCAAGACAATTAAAATATTTACCATAAAAGTAAGAGCAATCTATTTTCTTTTAACTTCATTCCAAGCATGGCAAACAGTATGTCTTTCTTCATCTTCCACCCTCTCTCCCAATGAATGAAATGGGAGGTGAAATACAAGGACAGCTGAGACATTCAAATGAAAATGCAAGTGTGCTCCAATTTAAGAGCAACATAATAATTTGAAATTAACAAGGCAAATAATTGTTTCAGAGTAACAAGGCAAATGGGTAGGAGAAGCCTAGAGTATACAGGACAGATTCCAATTTATTAAAGTCAATGGTCCTGACAGTTCTCATTTCCTCTGTTCTTTAAAAGTTTTAGAGCCTGTTCCAAGACACTAGTCAGTGAGCTTCTTGAGCAGACTTTTGGTCCCTTTGGTAACTTAATCTAAGACTTTTTGAAGCCCTAATTGAGGCAATTGAACTTTGTCATGTAGTAGCTGATTGAATTAAAACCTGGAAGAAATTGTAAGCTTTAATTAAATCAGCTCAGCAAGTGCTAGAGTTTGCAGCATTGTCCTGACCAGAATCCAGACCAATTGCTGAGTTTAGGTTCAGCAACTTGATGTATTATTATGTTTTTCAACTTTACTTCAGGCAAGGTGTGTAAGGAGTCATTAGTATCTGCCCCTTCAAATCTCTCTGCAATTCACCATCCCTTCTGCTGTAGCACTCCAGTTAGAGCTGGTTACAGTGCCAGTTAGGAATAGCCAATATTTATTAATTATATCTGTATTTTATAGTGCACTACCATGTAGATACTCAGTTTGAAAAGAGCTTTCCTGAGAAACAGTGGGAGAAAGATTCTTGGCGCAGAGGGCCCCCCCCTCTTCAGGCAAGACAGACAGATTAATGGGAAAAAAAGAAATTGTCTTAATTTTAGCAACTCAAAATAGAGATACACAAGTAAAGCTGTACTGGTTTAGTTGTGCAAGTCTCTGGTACAGTTTGTACTGTATGCAGCTATGCCTAAATGCCTAAATTACTGTCTGCAGTGGAAGCTATTTGCATTAGATTTGCATCTTTCTCCTTACCCTGAGAGCAAGTAGCTTCTCTGTAACCATGTTGAAGTGTGTCTGGAAGAACTCCAGATGCTTCTGGCACAGCCTGAGGGTACCCCAGAGCTCTGCCTCCCAGCTAGACTGTGGAGATCTGGTTTCCCTTTCCCTGGCCAGTCCCATTCACCTGGTCCTTCTCAGCATACAGTGTGCAGCAATTCATGGAGCCCGAGTGACCCTGAGTTGCAATTGTGAAGGTTTTAAGGCAAAAATGGCAGCTAACATTTTGAAAAGCACTCCAGCCTAACTAATATCCTGGGCCACTCCCTTTCCCTGGAAGTATGCAAGGCCTGGTTGACCAGGGCTTTGAGCAACCTGGTATACTGGAAGGTGTCCCTGTCTAAGACAGAGAGGTTGGAACTAGATGATTTTGAAGTCCCTTCCAACCCAAGTCATTGTATGATTTTCTATGATAATAAATACTGAACTGCACTAACTGCACTGTAAAGATGGTTTAATGCATACTCGCTTAGGGTGTTGTGAGGGCTGGTGGCTCTGTGGGTCATTGATGGCTGCCTTGGGTAGTCCCCTGGGACAGGCCCTGGCAGCCAGGGTGTGAGCTGCCCCCAAGCCAGGAGCAGGCAGCCATGAGGCCCTGGGGCAGCTCTGGGCACCAGGAACCTCCATGGGAACATGCTGAGGCTGGGCTGGAACATAGGCCTGTGGGTGGGCAGGGCTGTGGTGACCTGCAGTATTTCTGGGGCAGGGGTTGATGAACCCCAGGGCTGCCCTCAGGGCCCTGGCACTTTCATGCCTACATCTAGAATAGCAATTCACATCTGAAGGGCAGTCTTAATTTATGACCCGTGGAAATGGTTTTTTATGTTTTAACCATTTTTGTCTAGAAGTTCAGAAAAAGCAAATTTGTTTTGAAGATAAAAATGTATCTCATAAATAAACCTGATATCAAATGTGAGTTATTCTCTTGATGTATATTCAGTGTGGACATGCTCCTAGAATGACTTTTTTTGAAAAATCATATGAAGATGCTCCATTCACGAATTTAAAATCAGGAAATCTGGCAATAACTGTAGCATGAGTGAAATTATTAAAGCTGTTCATTGTGTTTGATTTCATGTGAAAATGAGTTTTAAGATTTATTTCATGCAATGTCACTTACTTTCTATTACAGAAGTAACTGGAAAGACCTTCTCTCTCAGTCTCCTAACTTCCAAGCAAGAGAGTCCATCATTTTTCTGAGAGCTGTTTTAAGAAGAAGTAAAACCTGGATTTCTCTGGTCTGCATCACTCCTGCTGTCTCACTTGTTGCATGTTTTCATTTGACTGCACAGTTTTTGATGCCAAAATAGAGTTTTGTTTATTTCCAATACTGCATAGTGTCTTAATGAGTGGCACTGCAAGGAAACAGGACTTGTAATGAGTCACCACAAATCAGTGCAAGCAAGCAGATTTCTTTTATTCAACTCTATATTATGGACTGTAAGCCTAACATGGACTTGAAAAACCATCTATGTGTATTGTAAAATTAAAGAAGTGCTGCATTTTAGGCAGTGATTATGAGAGATTTTATAATCTGTTCTGCTTGTTTAGTTGTCCCCAGTCTTATCAGAAATAGCTTTTAGTGTAGGTTTTTCTCTAGAAATTGAGTAAATCCATCAGGTGTTATCAATGGCTAGATTTCTTACCTTTCCACCACTTACATGTTCCTTAATTCCTAACCAGATATGTAGGAATTCTCCAGATATCAAGTTATATACTCATGTCTGCAGACTTCCTTCTGGATATGCCATTCAGGTTTGGAGGCACTCATAAGCACCCTGAGTTTCAGCAATGCCCTGGCGTCACCATGTGCCAGAAGCCACCACATACTTTGAAGATTCACGAGGCTGCTCTGTCTTTCAGTAAGTGCTTTGACATACTTTTGTCTGTCTTGCTGATCCCTCACTAAACACAGCTTTTTAGACTCAAGGACTTAGGTCACTGAATAATATTTTCAAGGAATTATTCTCATTTAAGCACAAATAAAGTATCTCTCTAACAGATGGATTCATAATGCCTGTGACTTTGAAGCTCTCAGGTGTTGACAGATGTATTAAAAAGGTGTCTTCTCACAAGAAAAAACATATTAGAGCTATACTATGATAAAATTTCAGCTTTTTCAAAATGGAACATACAAGCATTAACAAACATTGCCTCAAAAAACCCTGTACATGAAACTGTTCACATAATGCTGATGAATAATAGTTCCTTCCTCACATCTTTTGAAATCATGGTATCTTTGAGATAAATAAATGATTAAGTGAAATAAGTTTATCTCCCTATTCAGTTCTGCATAGGTTCTTATTACTGTTATGCAGTTCTGCATTATAAATCTCATATGTCATATGCACTTTCTTTTCTCTCAGTCTATAAGGAGAAATATGTGAGCAGTGTAATGCTTCCCTTTGGGGGTTTTCTTTGAGGTGGTGAGGCAGTTGTGCATATGCACTGCTGTATTTTTATGTGAGAGAAGGTATGATCAAAGAAATATGCCTTACACTTCAAGCAGAAAAACAATAATGTTTGTGACAATCCATATTTCATCAAAACCATAAATTTAATTTAGTGAAGAAATAGAACTTCATGTAAACAATACAGAAAAAGCTTTCATAAAGGTGAAAGCAGAGAGAAATTTTTCTTCTAAGAACACAGAATAAGTAAAGGCTTAAACGTGAATGTTGTTTAAACAAATTTTCCCCACAGAACTCTCATTATTCCAAAACTGTAAGACAGTTCAATCAGTGAAATTTATGCCCAGTAGAAGTAAAACATTCTAAAATGTAATAGGAAAAAATTGTGCTCATGTTTTTTCATGCTGAAAAATAAAAAAATTAAACAAATTTAAGGAAAAGCAGAAGTAGGCAAAAGCAGGATTCTGCTTTGCTTTTCATATATTTTGAATAATTCATAATCTATAATTACTACTACACCATAGTAGATTATGATCAAGTAATCAAGCAGATTAGAATCAATTTAGTTTATTCTAAGCTAAATATTTAGTTCCTAAAGTAATTATGAGCACTGTGTAGTGTTTGTGAAATAAACATAAGACTTTAAACAGGGATTAGATACCACATTCTCCCCAGTTAGAACAAGCTGGATAATTCTTTTATATAATACAACATATGGAAACAGGTGAGAAATAGTGTGACCTAGAGGTCAGTGACTTTGAACTCCACTGGATTTACAGAGAAACACATCCCAAACCCAAAGATCCTTTGGTGGAGGTCTCTTCGTTCAGCTCCTGCCTGGTTGAATGTGAAATTCTGAGTACTTCAGCTGACCTCAGCTGCCACAGTATTACATAAATGAGAACTGTACAAAGGACTCTGTATCCCCTCCTGCCCTGTATTTCAATGCATTTTTCACTTAGACTCGTTTTATTAAACATTTACACCCCTCAACTGTTCCTTTTATTGCTCTAGTGTAGAGATCCTATTCCTTTCATGAGACCTACATTAAGCTTACAAAAGGAGGGGAAATGGAGTTTTTGTGTGTCTCTTATTAGATATAATTTACTACTTTTTTCACAGTGTATGAACTTCCTTTCCTTCACAACATAGAATACAGACTAGCAAAAAAACCCCAAACAAACAAAAACAAACAAAAAAACCCCACAAACAAACAAAAAAACCCAACAAACCAAAACCCCCACAACATAATAGAAATTGAAATAATGGATCTGATTTGTATACCTTATACATGGAAATCCTAAACATCACAGGAGATTGTTTTGAAAGAAAAGAAGAAGCACTGGTACTTTTCTGAAGTAGCTTTGTACACATAAGACTTACTTTAAGTGTCTGAGGTTACTCTAAGAATATTTGCTTTTTTGACATTATCAGGGATGCTGAGAACAGCCTTAAGGTAAAGAATTTACCTTTAATATTGAAAGCCCCATCTTCAAATAAAGCCAATAAAAGCACAATAAAAAAATTCCTCAGCTTTACTGTCTGGAATAATTTAGTGAAATGTACATTTTCAAAGAAACTATAGATAAAGGAAAACCTGGGGTTTTTTACTTAGTCTTTAATGATGTTCACTGGACCAGCTATTGTGTTAAAAAAAGTCACTGACTACACCTGTGCAAAAGACAAAAAATGAAAACAAAAACCTCCAGATAAAAGTAGTAACTTCAAACTGATAATAATGTTAATGAAATATTCCAAGATATGCTTAATATGTGTATTTATAAATATTTATTAAGGATCTCGACAAGACAGTTAATGGCATCTGGGTGAGAGAACTAGTCAGAAGACTTCACAAAACTAAAGAGAGTCATATGACCATTGAAATAAAATGCTTGTAAATTAAAATATAGAGTGGGAAAATTTCAAATAGAAATATGAATATTTATTTTCTTGTTTTAAATTACCAGTATCATGCCTGTAGAATGCTCAGGGAGATGATACGCTTGGTAATAGCAAACAAATGAATTTGTTTCTGTGCACAATCAGTGGAATATATTTCTAAAACCTTACTAATGCATATTGGATTGAGACTGAATTTTATGATTCTAAACGTTATTGTGAAATGAAAATAAGTAAAGAGAGTCTGACCTAGTTAGGAGAATTGCAACATATTGGAGAATAACTCTACATCACTGAGGAAAGAGGTGGATTAAAGAGGCATCAGTTATATACAAATAATGGTAAGAAAGAGAATGCTATGAGGGGTTATGAGAAGGGGATGAGTCTACTTTATAGTTGGTGATCCAAGAGAAAAAATGAAAAATACTGAATTAAGAACTAGCAAATTAAAAAATGACAACAGGATATATCTCTTATACTACACCAAATGAAGTGTTTTAATGTAATGTAAAAAAAAATGTAGGTTAAAGCTTGGAAAGATTTTTAAAGAAGATATTTGGATGATTAATAAGAACATCCACTAATAATGAGTGGATAACTTTGAAAAACACTGCATATAGACATTCATAACCAAATTAATCAGAATTTAGCTGGTGCAAGGAAGGAATCGCCTCTGCAGAGGGATCAGTCGCATTTCTTCATTTTGGAGGTTTTTTCCTAACTTCCTGTAACTAAGTGTTGCCTGCTACCAGACACAGGATTGTATGGACTACTGATTTAATTCCATTGATAAACTGCTGTTCTACTCCCAACTAAGGGAACGTTAATGTATTTTGTCATATGTTTTTACTTTTGACTTTCTTTCTGTTTACAATATTTAAAAGTATCTACATTTCTTTATTGTTAGCAATTCTCTGAATTATGTAATTTCCCTTCATATCTTGGAAAAAGCATTCTGAACAATATTAATGGGACAATTCATCACTTCATAAGTAATGCAAATAAGAAAAATTCCCTGTATTGTTTATATGTGTTTGAGAAACCATGTTAAACTTTATACATATTGGGCAAACACAGTATCTGACATTTGAAAACTTAGGAATATTTGGACAAGAATCCTGGAAGACACTTGAAATTGAAGCAGCACTTATGCCTGAGTATTTTTAGGAAATTTTCACTGCATAGAAAGAAACGGCTTCTTCTGTGAAATATTTGCAGTGGTTCAGGAAGGGAGTTACAAAGAATGTACACTTTCAACTCAAAGAGTCTTATAAAAGAACACTGAATGTACTTATACTTCTTTAAATATTATTTACTTTACTATAGACTTAATATGACCATTCAGATCCATAATTTTAACACTGTGTGTGAGTTTTTCAGCTCTGTTGAAATTTGAGAGTGAACACGGTACTGGTTATTTCACTTATAAGTTTTCATGTTACCGCAATGACTTTTTCACCCCAAAATTTTGCAAAGAAATTCACCCTTGAACTATTTGTTTCACAGTATGCAAATACTATAATTATATATACGTACTTTTATATCTCTATTTGGTTCTAAAATGCACTGGCTTTGGTAAGTGTTTTTATTGTAGGGATTAATAATCAAAATAAGAAGGAAAGGAGTGAATCAAATGCTAATCCGAAAAAAAAATAAATCAGAGTATGAGATTCAGGCCTTAGAGGACAGCACTTCTCAATGGTAGAATCACTCATATAAGAAATTCCTGCCACTGGATATGACTGAATTCAACAAAGATATAAAGCAGAAGTAATTCCATAATTTGAATACTACTGTGGCACAAACTATAAAATCCCTAATTAGACAGATAGAGAAGTTGGGCTTTGATACATGTGTTGACTGAAGTTTGCAGCTGTTGCTGAGCAATTAACCAGGAGTTGTGCTGGGGAGCCCTCTGGCTGCCCTGGAGTTGTTCTGGGCTGCCCAAGGCTTCAGTCACACTGAGCATCAGCATCTTAAAAACAACTCCTCTCTTAACCTGCAAGTAAAACTCAGTGTGGAGGTAAAAGTTCTTACGTTGTCAAAGAACAGGGCAGAAAAAAGTATTTGCTTCCCTGAACACCTTTCTAGCACCAAACTTCACTTCTGGACTGAGCTGGTGCTTGCTGTCAGACCTGGCCAAGGAATGAAAAATTGGAATTTGTCTTTAATGAAAAGCATTGGACAATTCAAACTCACTATGAAAGTAGCAATCCCCTTGAGTTTTTTGTAAAACACATCAAATGAAAATGGTCAAAAGAGAGTACAGTCAGCTCTTCTGGAAGAGTTCAAGGAACAAATCAATTCTCTAGCCATTTGGAATTCCCTATCAAAGTGTAATCCCTGAAATACACCTGTGTGGGCCAGACATACATTATGGTCAATGGTGAGAAGAGCTAAAAAATCAGGACAATTACTTCTACTGCTTGCTGTGAGAAGACCTTCCATCAAGCTTAATATTATGTTAGTCGGCACAGTCTGATCAAGATAAAATAAAATGAAGTCTAGATATGTGTCTATACTTAGCCACCTAACACCATTTGAGATACCTCTCTAAAGGGAATAGGTGCCAGGCAGGACAATAATTTGTGAACCTGTTGGTACCCAAAGATATCTGGAAGGAAGATATAACTGTGGCATGCTTGAGCATGGTCAGCATGAAAGGAGGCATTAGCAGTTCTCAGCAGTAATATCTCTCTGATTATTAGTGTGTCTTTGCTAACTTTAGTCAGCCATGAAGAACATACTTAATGATGGTGAGATGGTGCATAATGATGTAAGTCTGAAGTTTTTAATAGAAATTCTCTGTGTGACAAATGATGTATTAACTTTAACTTGGACTGAGTCTTTAATATCCTGCCCAGTGAAAGAATCTCAGGAGTCTTATGGGGTAGTACCAAATTTACAGCCAACTTTCTCATAATAGGAAAAGATGAATTAGTCTTTAGAGTTTCCTCAGTTGGACCTTTCCTAAATATACCAAGGGACTAGTGTGGTAGTTGTTGCAGCTTCTGCATTGAAAATTGTACTTCACAGTATGTGAAGTTGAGAATAATGTAAAAAAGATACTTGTTTCTGCCTCAGGAAATTTCCTTTCCTTAATAAAATATTAGAAAAACGCAGTTCTTAAACAGACATGAACTTTACAAAACTAGTTCCTCTTAATATTCGCGTAATAAATGAATTTTTTAATATTGCATTTGCAAGGCTTGTGTTCAACTTTGTTGATTCTGTTCTGAAAATGAGAATTGCACATTTATTGACTCTCCAAGCATTTTTTTTTTCCTGTAATTTTCTAGATTTATGGACAAAAGATTTATGGACAAAAAAGACTTTCCTAATTGGCAACAAAGTATACTACTTCTGAGACGTGAAAACCAGGATTGGTGTTTTACTGAGTCACATATCATGATAATGGACTTCCCCTTTGGCACCCTAAACATGTTAGAAATAGCTCATCTGCTTCTAATTACACTGTTGTAATCACACAGTACATAAGGAAAATTGAGTAAGTGTTTTGATTACTGGCAGTGTAGAATCAAGTTCATTTTACCATTGTCTTGTTGGAGCTGTGACAAAACGAAGAAATAAAATGTATATTGTACAAAAATTGATATGATGTAGCTGACTAAAAGCAGAGAACACACTTGAAGTGATGCCCTATGTTACGTAACAGAAGAGAGGAGAGTTACGTTAAAAACAAAACTAAAATCTGAACCTAGCAAATAGGTGTTCATATTAGGCTGTTAAAAACCAGGAAGTTCCAGTGTCTGTTCCATGTATGGGAAAGAATGCAAACATATTTAAATTTACCTCTAAAACAGCAAAAACCAATCCTTCACAATAATTACTTTTCAATGCTACTTCATAGAAAATATTATTTTAAGTTTTGCAATATAAAACCCTAGATGGTCTCAGTAAATATAGACACAATCTTACTACAGGCCATTGCCAAGCCTATTAAAATCCCTAAAGACATCATCCAACATCATAAGCTTATGATACACAAATTATAGGCACCAAAACCACTATCACTATAAAACTATTGAGTTGTATGTCTTGAGCAGATTTTAAGATGTTATATTTTTTTTTCATGCATATATTTATAAGGAAAATAGTCTAAATACCAATGGATATAGTGCTGCATTCATCAAGGCCTTAGCCTAAAACAGTCGCTGTAATACGTGTCATGAGCTCCTTCTCTCAAAACTTTGTCTGATTTGCAAATGCCACTATTTCAGAATACCAACATTGACCATTTTTTCAGTAGACTTAATTTCTTATCCTAAGTGGTCGGTTACCATAGCAGTTATACAGTGGTAGCCAGCAGATTAAAGATATTCAGCAGCCCAATTTGGTGTTTTTGCTCCCTTAATTTTACTTAGCAGGTGCTGCACATTCTTGTGGGAAATGCTGAAATAAGAAAACTGGAGAGAGCAGGCACAGGGTACAACCTATGTGTCCTGGACAGGCTGAGCCACTTCTTGACTTTTGCCTGCTGTTGTAATGCATTTCAAGCTCTCAAACATTACACTTCTGAGGGAACGGTGGCTTTTGTTTGCAGCTGCCAGAAAAAAAATGCCCTTTGTTTGCAGCCTGTCAATAGAATGACCTTTCCCTCTTGCCAATTTATGCTCAAGAAATACACGTGATTGTTTTCTCTTTGCTGCATGTTTCAAGAATCTTCCAAATTTGCTTGATCAATGGTTCAGAAGCTTTCAAACTGACATGAAAAAATACACATTTTTGCAGACTCATTTTCAGTTGGACCTGAAGCAGCTGAAGCTAGAGATCAACGAGAATTAATCGGTACTTAATGAAGGAAACTTGCTGAATTTCTATAAATGCTTTTCTATGACACATATCCAGAGTTACATAAGCAGTCTGCCATTTATGCAATCTGCTTTGGCAATATTTATATTTGTATTCAAATCTTCTCTCTTGTGAAAATAAATCAAAACCTTGTAATTGCCTATCAGACAATAACCTGCATTTTGGAACTCGTATGTCTATCTCTAAGGCTCCAAAAGCCACTTTCAGGTTTTTGGGGTTGGTGTAGCCAGGAGTGCATTCTTCCTGCTACTTTCAAAGTAGATAATGTCTTTGTCTTTAATGAAACAATGCAGACACACCCTCTTTTCATATAACTGCAAAAAAAAAAAATAAATTAAAAAGTAACTTTAGATGCATTGTCTGTGTGGCTGTATGACAGGTATGGGTGTACTTTATTGACTGTTGCCTGTACTTCAAGTTTCCTGGAAATCGCATAGCCATGTTAGCATGATACTGTATCCAAGCTCCAAATCTGTGCTAAAATGAAGCATATGTTATCCTGAGCACATGTTGCATGTTAACATTGTCATACTGCTTCTTATCTGCATCTGATCTGCACTCAGACTTCTGGAAGCAGTGTAGAATTCCTACCAATTTCTTTTCTTTCTCTGAAGAGAATTGGAATGCAGAATTGACATTAGGTCCTCTGAATTGCTCCCCATTGACAGTATAGTTCACATCAGCAGTGTCAGTTATCAACTGTTGCACTGGGTATTGCCCGAAACTATCTACATTGGAAGCTTATGCATGGTATGCTCTGGCATAAAGGCAATGAGTTATGTGAACTCTGTGTATCTTAAGTGCCCTTAAGAAACACATCTCAGAAATGACTGCGCTACGACACATGTTCTTTGAGAAACAAGAAACGGGTCATATTTTTAGGTAATTTTAGAGAACACTGCTTCTTTCAGTGGCACAACACGTGTCCACTAATGTGCCTGATTCCTGCTGGATTTTAGCAAGGAGCATGCTGGTTAGAGTCCCATACAGTGCACAGGATGGATTATTTGCCTAATATTTGCCAGGTCAGGAGCCATGGTTACATTACATGCAGTACATATCAATCCATCTGCATTTCCCTATTGCTCTCATCTCTAAAAATCTACATAATGTAAATTTCATGAAAGATAGGGCACAAGAAGAACTCATAAATCTGACTGACTCATAAGGGGCGCGTTATACATGAAAAAGCAGTGATAAACAAAGGTGAAGTCCCCTAGCCCAAAAGAAAAAAGTTGAAGTGAATTTTAACCAAAGAGCAGCATGCATGAGAAACAAATGTGGGCTCCCTTATAGCAGGGTAATCTGTCATGCTGTGGTAAGTTTGGAATGTGTCTCTGAGCCCTTAGTAGCCTGTGACCAGCAGTTGTTTTCCTCTTGTCTTACATGTGGTATCCCACGGAGATGCACTGTCCTAACTCTGCCTCTCAGCTCTGTTTTGATGAGAGCCATGCTGCCCTTCTGCCCTCTGGCAGCTGCATCAGAACCTCTTCCAAAAGCATCTTAAAATATTATCAGCTTACTCAGTAATATAGAGGTCATGCCAAAGTTGTTTGCAGCCAAATACATGTTTAGCATTGGCTAAGTGAACCTTTGGTTTTAGGCAGTAACAGCTTTGACACAGTAGCATCCTAAACTAAGTCTCCATTCTTTTTCACTGAGTCAATGGTCTATTGCTGCTGCGTCTGCCCAGTAGCCTTAGCTGCATAAACTCATAGCTGAAATTGCTTCCTTATAGCAAGCACTTAATCATGTTGCTCCCCAATGTTTGCTCTGGAAGAAGGCAGCAAGCACTCCCACAGACAGGGAAATACCTTTCCTGGAAAGTGCATGGGTCATGCTTCAGCTTTTTGTTGTGGCCTCACAGGTGAAAGTGTTGCGTGAATTGTGATTTTTTCCCCTTCACTGCATATCACTGCAAAGTGCCTGTGATTTAAGGCCAATCTTTGAGGGAACAGCCCTCAAACAAACATGGTCTGTTGCATTAGGAGGCAATTCAAGAAGTTGCTCAACTGTTAATTACTGGTTCTTGGGTAAGAGCTGATGAAAGATAGTGCAAGTATTTCTAATCCTTGAAGCTGACTTTGTCTCAAACACACTGGATTACTTGGACAGCTACAGGGAGAGGAACAGCAAGCAAAGAGTCAGTAAACATCATAATCCTGTTGCACTTATTAAGATTACAGTCTTCCTCCCTTCCCCCCCCTCAGCATCCATGTATCAAGACATGCCTTCTTGGAGCAAGCATTGGTCAAGTGTTGTCTGCTTATTATTGGCATTTGCCCATATTCCTACTCAGAGCTCCATGGCACTGGAGACCTGTCATGTTTGTACCTAGTGTCAGGCCTCAGAACAAGGCATTGTGACAAAATACAAGGGGATGTGACATACCGCATGTATTAGGTATGCCCTGAAATATGCTACAGCACATTCTCTCTGCTAACTTAAAATCCTTTAGCACCTTCAGGGCTGAGACTTGAGCTCGTGCTCTGAACAGCTTGGATGTGAGGTAGAAGCAGATGCCACTGGATGGAGGAAAAGGATACATCCATAGTGCATAAAGGACCATGGTTCACATTATAGTCATAATCTGTACAGAGTCATGCCAAGCTCATGAGGCTTCTTGAGGTGTAAGGCTTATTAGTTCATGCACATTGGCTTCCTTTCCTAGGCAGACTGCTTCCTGAGGCTAACCAGTATGCTGGCACATGTGCTACACCATATTGTCATACCAGCTTATTTGACAGAGTTCAGACATTTATGCACTCCTCTTCTTGTGCAGTGTAGCTCTATTCTTCATAGCTGAGAGGGTTAAGTAATAACTCAGCAGTGGCTTTTGACACTAATACATGCATGTTGTTCATAACCATCTATGATCCTGCCCTTACTATCTTTAAAAATCTAGTCCTAGATGAACGTATGTTTCTAGAGTTGGTAGATATCTGACAATAGCCAGGTGACTGCAGGAATAGTCACTTTCTGCAGTACAAGACTCATTTGGCCACTGATATAGCTTCGGTTGTGAGATGAGAATCATTCTTTCTCAGGCTCACACTGCTGCTCTCAGTACAAAGGTGTGAATGCATAGACAAAGGGGTCTTCCATCAACACCTCTCTTAATGAAAGGCCCATATTACTGTTAATCTCATGACAATGCATACTTTTAGAACAATTTCTGGACCTTTGCTTTCCTTTTCCTTATAGCATTGCTTAGGTTTATTACACTTGGGCTTCTTCATTTGTTAGACACCACCATTTAGAAGTCCATATCCAGCAGCCATGACTTTAGCAGCCAACTGTTCAATTACTTTCCTCTTAGGAACTAGATAGAATACCTGCCTGTTCAGCAATCGGAGATTCTATTTCAACCATTTTCAGTAGGCTAGGAGTGCACTACACTTCAAAGATCACAAGCCAGGTAAATTAAATCCATGGAGTCTGAAATCCACATACCGAGCCACTAGATGCTCTCCACATGTCTCAAATGCTCTTCTTCCAGTCCCCTCTAATCCCTTGAAGACCTTCAACCCAGACAGAGAAGTTGCACTCCTACTGCCTATTTCCCTCATTCTTCTCAAACCAGCTCTAGTAGCTCCATACCAAGATGGCATTTTGCCACTCCCAAACTGAGCATTGCTATTTCAAAATTTTACTTCTTCCTGCTACTGAAAATGTGGAGTTTTAGATCATGAATAGAGTCAAATACATGTAATCTTTTTGTTTGGATCCTAACCACAATTCTGGATCATGTAAATACTTTTCATTTATTTTGTTTCTTTTTCTTTTCCTCTTTTGTTCTCATTATTTGGTCCTTTTATCTTTCCTTCCCTTGCATAGGGAGATAAAATAGAGATTGCTTCAGAACTTTTAGAAAGCTTCACTTAAAAAAAAAAAAAANGAAAACCCTCTACCAAGCAGATATGAAAAACCTCTACCACCCACCTTTGGTCAATAAATATCATTACTGCAAACAAGCATGAGTTGTAGGAGCTGAAGAAATCAAGATGCGCTTTTGACAGGTTCATTTGGCAGTGTAGGAGGTATTCTACAATTCTAAAAATATGTTCTATTTTCACAGACATTTTGAGATGTCTCTAAGTTCTCTTACAGAAGATGGCCCAGGGCCCATATGGTACAAGTCAATCTGACAGATGTTATATAATAATCTTTCTTGATTAAACAAGTACAAGACATTCTCTTCTCACCAACCAAATAACAAGCAAGAAAGAACCCATCCATTATGAAATTAAACACCACCAACCAGATAGACATGATAGAGCTAGAGACCTTGTTATAAAGAATGTTCTGACCACATTTGGAAAACATTTGTCCATATTATGGGAGGAGTCTATTACAGCTAAGGTAAGGTAACAAGCAGGACTCAAGGATTCATTAGTTCTAGATCTTAAATCCATGCTATTAATCTGAAAGTCAGATTAGGGATAGTAAAATACACCAAATCAATTCATTAAAAAGAAAAGAGTGGGAAGAGAGGTATATATTACAGAACTGCTAACAATTTAATTACTATGCACGGATTAACTGAAAGCAACTCACAGAGAAAATTTGCATGGTATTTCTTGGGAATGGAAAAGGTCATCAAAAATTTTGTATCAGACATTGCAGAACTAGAACTAAGGTATGTTTTGAAATATATATATATAAACTCCCAAGGGAGTTTACTGAGGAAGTCTTGGGCATGCAACATCTTCTAGGAGCTCATTAAAATACTGCAAAATAGTTAAAAAAAAAGTCTTCAAGTTATTCAAAGATACATCTGAATCTCCAAAGCTGTTGATGAGAGGGAAAAGGATGTAATGAGCCTATGTCTATACTGTCAAAAAAAAAAAAA
>VXBX01009446.1:586788-678090 GCA_013400415.1 Scytalopus superciliaris
AAACATCTGTTCTGATCATCTAAATTGAACATGACAGAAAGAAATGCCTAACTATAACTGTCTTCAATGGCTATGGCAGAAAAATATTCAAGATCTTACACATAGACATTTGATTTTCTTATATCAAATACGCTGGTGGAGAGTGCAGTCTGTTTTCACTCATTTTTTGAGTTGTTAAAATTGCTTTAAATATTTAAATGTAATTTATGTGTGCAGAGCCTCAAAACATTGTGTTATGATGTGGACCTAATTTTGCAAACCCGCTTTTTTTGGGTATTTTGCTAATATTAGTAGTCGTGTGGGGTTGACTGTAATTCATTACTATAATGAATTTTTACAGAACTGGATCTTTATTCTCGATGCAGTAAGACTGAAATCAAAGGGTGTTTTATACCCTAATGCTTTTATTAATCTAGAACTTTGTTACTTTTTAGGAATTTTTTCCTCTCCTCCCTTTCATAACAGTTAATCATCCTATCTTGTTTAATTGGTAAAAAAAAAAAAAAAAGTTTATGTTTACACAGTAAACTCAGAGGCTGAAGACAATACGAGAAAATCTTCTGGTCTAGTGATATAGCTCTATCTATATCTGTGTCAGAGTTGTTAGTCACTCTCAATTTCATGTTACTTATTCTGATGTAAATGCACTTAAACATGTAGGAAGACTCCCATTCATTTTATTGGTCTTGGCATGTTTGTCTGTCTCGGCTGAACAACAATCTTCTGTTCATCTTGTACGAAATTAGACTTCATCTTATTGTACCAAAACTCCTGGGAACTAATTACAAGTCTATTTTTATGGTAAAACAAGCATATTAAAAGTTTACAAATTGGGTGTGTTTACTTTCCTTAGCTCACATACTGTGCTCTGGAGTATTATTCCCATGTGTAAACAACACTGCAAATATAAATTGCCTAAGTGCCTTCCCTGTTGTCAGAAACAGCTGTTCAGCGTGGTAGTTACTTTATCTTTTTTCAAAAACAGATACCAAGCCTCCTGAACTAGTTCTTCTTCAAGTGAGTAGCAAAGAGGGATACTGTAGTAACTATTTTCTTTATTGATTTTTTTAAATTTTAAAGTACGGGTCCATTTATAAAATGAACACATGAATGTTATTTGATCAAAACAGAAAATCATGGGCCTAAATTGAAGCACTCCAGAGTGTGTGTTACTCATGCTTAATGCTAATCATGTGGTTTAGTATTTTGAGAAACAGAGTCCTAACACATCAGCTTTCCCTACATCCTTGTGAATGGATGAGGATAAAGTTGATTCTTTGCACTCACAGTCCATGTTTTGAACCTTGAAGCATGCTTTTGACATTCCTTGAGAAGTGATTTGTGGTTTGGGTTAGGTATTTGTTTGGTTTTTTTCCTAAATGTCAGGGCCAGGTATATCTTCATTTGCTAAAATAAAAATTTGCACATATTACTTGGTAATACCAGGTGACTAGATTTAAGATAAACACCAGACACCAGAGCATCATGATAAAACTATGAATTTCTGGAAGGGGGAAAGAAAATCACTGCTATACTGCAGATAAGGGGACAAAGCATTTTTGTGGATGCTCATATCTGCGCACAAACAGGGTAAGCACAATACACCAGATACGCAAATGCTAAAAGTCACAACTTCCCTGATACATTTGTATCTCTTTGGCAACTCTGCAAGTCAAAAACTACTTTCAACTCTTTTAGCATCTGAGACTATACCAATCACAGAAAGTATGCAAGAACCATCAGTAAACACCACCAGTAGAATATTAAGATCTAAGCACTCTAATGCTATATTAGTAATATAAAAAATCAACTCTGGCTTTCTACAAACTAGTTTTGTGGTTATAATGATTGTCTCTCTGTTTTTGGTACACTTATTTTAACAGAAGTCTCAGCAGCTACAGGAGGAGTTTTTATCTAGGCAGGAATTTCAGAGATGAGATGACTGATTAGGAAACATGCCACAAAGAGATGGTTTAGTTGATGTTAATGGATGCCTATATGGTGACGGAATAGCCTAGTGTATATTTTAGTTACTATGACACTGATGCATAGTTCTGAGCAAAAGAGAAAACTGAAGTACTTTGGAACAAGTAGTATTATCATTAAAACATTGGAAGAATTAAACCTGATGGAGCTGGGCCTTCCCCTTGATATGGAAGGTGTGGTACATGAGTTAAACAGACACTCCTTAAAAACAGTCCAAGTCACACCTGTAGTGAACAAACAGGCTTGACTCATCATATTTGTCAAACCTTAAAAAAACTATGTCAATAGCAGCATGGGTGCTGCTTATGACTTTCTCAGAAGATTTACTACCAGACATCAGTGTTAACTTCCTTACCTATTATTTCCATAGACTTAAAAAGATCACATCAGGTCTGGTAAGAAAAATACAGAATCAAAGTACCTGTATTATCAAAAAGTGTTTCTTAGAGGATGATAAAAGCAGGGACCAATGGCTGAATCCAATGCAGTATATGTAAGGTTTTCTGCTACAGGCTTAAGACAGAAGTAAAGAACTCTGTCATCTGAATGCCTGTGGCAATTGTGTAGGCACTGGGAGCGGTTCAGGAAGAACCTCTGGTTTCCAGCCCAGAAAAGCAATCTGTACCACCATCCTCCATAGACAGTGCTAGGGCTGGACATTATTCCTCCATGTTGAAGTTACAAATATTGTTGCTTCCAGTTCCTTATTTGACAATGTACATTTCAGGTTTCAGTGTCTTTGGATTAGAACTCTCTTCCTTTCTGAGGAAAGGATGTGCTGTCATATGTTTGAAAATATCCTTGAGTTTTGGGGTTCAACTTAGTTTTGAGTATCATTTGCATGGCTCCGGACACAGAAGGAAAAATGAAACATCTCATTTTATCAGGAGTTCAAACCTTTCCTACTACTAAGGATTATTCAAGTGGCATGGAGTTGCTATAGATGCCTTCTAGATCATATTTTCACAACTCTTCTGGCTTGCCAGATACTCCTGATTCAATAGGGACTGGCACAGAATACCTGCACTGTAACAAATGGCAGCTGATGCTGAAATTGGGTACACTTCAGAGTAATATGGAAACTATTCTCCAAACTTAGTGGTGGAGCAAGCAAGCAAAACACATTCCTTTAAAAAAGAGTCCTAACTAGGACTTCACCTCTGGTCCTTCAATCTTTAACAGTTAATGATGTTGTTACAATTCAAAAAAAGAGAAATAACCGTAGTTTCAAAGCTATTGAGGCATGCAGATGAAGAGAGTTTACGAAAGTGTCTGAGTGATTTTGTAAACTTGGAGTTGTCCCTGGTGTTTCTCTGTATCCAGAAGATCCTTAATAGCTTCACTAATATGAGCCTAAGGAACCAGCCTACCTACAAAACAATAGAAATATTCAGGGGATTGTGATTAAAATTTCATTACAGCTTACTGTATTTCTCATGAAGTTTACGTTTTCATTCAGAACTAATGTGAGCTACCTATTCTATTGAGAATACATGTGAACAAGTGCTGCTATAAAATATGTATTCCAGATTGCTTCATATGCAGACGTCAGGTGGCAGCAATAAGAAGTAGTAGTACTACAGGGTAGTGTGCACAGGAATTGGCTACCTCATCAAATGATGCTAAATGGTTTTTCTCAGGCAACAGATAATTTCCAAAGGAACTCAGCAGAAACCAAGTAGTATCTTTAACCCATTAAAAAATCTCCCATGTGTTTATCCAGCATGTTTCCATTCATATTCTTAACCTAATAATTTGCCAGTTACTACTATCCTCATTTAAACTGTTCTGCTATATCACCTGTTAGATGAATGCAGAACATTTACTCCAAGCTGGTAGTCTGAAATATAGAATTAGAAATAGATTCTACATGTTATTCTATTTTAAAAAAGAATTAAAAAAATCTTGTTAGTTGGACAGCTCTGAACTACAAATTTGAATCATAAATAAAATTTGAACACCCCCATCTCCTCTTTTATTTCAAAATATCACACATTCACATAATCTTGACCGTACTAACTTTATGAAATAATCACTGTTGAACCAGGCTTATGGTGTGGGGGTTCTATAGTGTGAAATTAATGAGCTGGATGGGATCCCTTATATTTGGGAGGCAGAAGGAAGTTCTGTAGGGAGGTGTGAAGTCTACTCATGTCAGTGGAAATGTGTTGTGTGGGCACTGAGGTGCCTTTAAGAGGAGTTCCGTAACCTGACATTTTTTTGCTTTCAAGAGTTTTCTCTGCATGGATGTCATACTTACTCAGCCTTAACTGATTCAAACAAAGTTCTTCTTTACGGTAATATGCACAGTGAGTAGGGAAGTACTCAAAGTAAGGCTCGTGAAACCAGTCATAGGTTCTGACGCCACAAGAAGCTAAATTCAGCAAGCTCACAATGTACCAACATTAACCTAGTCTGAATTTGGAGCAGAAATATTCCATTAGTCACCATTTGGACACAATATAGTCTCTGCTACCTGGCAGTGTAGTATGAGTGGGACTAGAGCTGTTGAAAAACCTGTATTATAATCTGAAAGCACGTAAGCCCTATCTACTAAGACTGATGGGTTTTCAGTTTAGGGCATTTTGCTTGTTTTTAACTTTGGAGTCTGTTTTCTTAAAATCTTGAATACCAGCTTTGCCACAAAGCTCATAACACTTCAGAATAAGTGTGAGTCTGCTAAGGGTGCATGCATATGTATGTCAGCAACATGACTATGCAAGTCTGTTGAGAAGTATAGTTTTGCTTTCTGGATGTAAGTTCATGTAGATTTTTTTTATTTTGAAGTCTTTTTAAAATTGCTAGACTTTGATGCAGGGAATTTATTTCAGGTGATTTATGAATGTGACAAAGAAAAGTCCAGCATAAAAGTTCCTAATTAACACCATTATAGTCAGTAGATTCTTCGCCTATCATCTCTCAGCTATCATCTCTCAGCTTTCACCTTCTCGTTAACGCCAAAAGGGAATGCAACAACCAAATATGTGTTTGAAAAGAAAATGCTACTCAGTACATATAAAATTAATTTTGTCTTGTTAAATTTTGGTCAAGAACTTAAGGAGAATTTCTGTGCTTTTATGAATTTCACAGTGTTTGCAGGTAAGCCTTGAATAAGCAGATACTGAAAGTTTTGAAATGTTTTGTGCAGATGTCTGTAGCATGGGTAACAGTCCCTGGTAAAGGATTTGGCAACACTGGATTACAATTATACTTCTATAAAGCCTTACATTTAATTCTACCTCTTTTTCTAGTGAGCACCTAACTCAGGTAATCTCACTTCATCACCCTAAGCCTGTTATTTGATTATACTGCCAACTAAATGTTTGATTGAGGCCACATATAGATTTCTCTTCTAAATCAGTTCTCAAACTCAGAAAAAAATACTAATCAATTTTATCTGGAGTATTTCTGGCCTGCTTTCTACCCAAAAGGAATTTTTAAGATGTTTGATCTACTTCAGAGTGCATGAGAAAATAGACATTTCTCATAAAAAAAACCCCAAACAAACCAAAAAAACCCAAACAACAAAAAATTCCCCACACTAACGGTATTTTGAACATTTGTACAACTGTAATGGAGAAGTGTTAAAAGCTGAAATTGAGAGAAAAACTGTTTCAATATGCTCGAGTTATAGGCTTTTGAAAACAGGACCTCACACTTGATCATAGCAATTTTTTTGTCATTAACATGCCATCCTGTGATGTTTTTATGGTTAGTATGCTAAGGGGCCAGGGGCTGGGGGAGCATTTCTGTGCATTTTCAGCTGCAGCTGACAAAAAACTTTGAAAAACAGAAAATGCCTCTAAATAAAAATTATTTGCCCTTCACTGAAAATGTGCTTTGGAATAAACCATATCCAAGCACAATAATTCTGAATCTTGGGGAAGAAAAAAAAAGTGGTTTGGTTTTAGTTTTTTTTATAAGAATACAGGAAGCAGTACTGTTGCCTACAATCAATTCTTTCTGTTTACCAAACGTGTACACAGTTAGACTGTCCACTAATGCTGGCCACTGTTTAGAACCATGGAATTGGTGATACTTGAATAGATCTGAGGTGGACTTCACACAAACTTCCATCTGACAGCTGAGGTAAAAAAACCACCACAGTAGGCCATTATGAAGCATCCCATTACAGTTCATGTTCACTGCATTGATGTAAAGGACAGGAAACTACAAACTTCCCCACACCATTAAAAGAAAAAAACAAACAAACAAAACAAAACCAAAAACAAACACCCAAACCCCTATAGGTGTCAATACACTATTAGGTCTCAGTCCTTCATTGAAAATATGCCCCCTTTTATATGCCCCTGATTTTCATGGGAACCTCTATGCTTCATGTCTGCATCTCTGTGGGATTCTCAGTGTGAATAAAGACTAGGTGCATTATTGCTGGGTAGCTGCAGGCAGGAAGGTAACTCTGGCACCTGTATGCCATGGTGACCTGCAAGTCACTGTGCAAAACGAGGAGCAAAGACTTTGTCAGGTACCACATTCCCTCAAATGCAGAGCCCAAAAGACAACAGAGATCAGGGAGTTGTTCCGGCAGCAAGTCCCACAACTCTCTGTAGTCTTTACTAGGATTTAGAGGTTTTGAGGAGAAACAACAGAAATGGATCTTTTCCTCGAAAATAAATACAAAAAAGTCATCATTATCCTGAATTCATATATCAGAAGGCACAAGTGGAATTCCCTCTTGTGAATATATAAAGCCTAGAATTGAGAGCAGGCATGATAAGCCAGCCATTTCTTCATCCTTCTCATTCATGTCCACACACAGAGTCAGTTGAAACTATAATTAAAATGGGATTTAACATAAACTTGGTAGTCTCATCAAAATTTGGGATTAGATAATTGACATTCAAATGGTGACACAATTACTCCTGCTTGTGCAATCTGGTGATATCTAAACATAAGGTCTGGAATATGATTTAGAAGTTATATGTAGCATAACACTACTTATATTCTCACATATTTTTCCAAGGCATCAGTAACTTTGTATAAAAAAATCTTTCTGATGAGAGAAACTAAACCCCAGGTTTTTCTCTTGTTACTTTAGCATGGCTGTCTTGCACCACTGCTTATTCTTGTAAGATGGACCTGACATTGCTGAACAGAGGATTCACAATGAATTTACAGATTATGATTAATTGATTGTGCTTTCCAGTCAAAGGTGCTAAGGATTCAGGTTTGCATATACGTGATACACAACACATGCAAATGAATAGCTATTTCATTGAGCTGAGTGCTAGATCTCTTGGCAGGGATCCTCATTTTTGGTACACATCATTTTCATTATGGTATTACATGTTAACTGTGTGCCAACTTTATTTTTTTTTAATGGAAGATATATACTGCCATTTACAATTTATCATATTTTAAACAAGTTAAGACAGTAATCTGTAAGAACTGACTTGTTTTTGAGATTGAGGAGGACATTCATACAATATAGAAGTCTTATGACCTTTGAAAGCGATTCACTGACAGTAGATGAATTGTGAAGATATTAGTATTTCCTGAATGGCATCACTTCTAGAAGAATTTCGCTTGCTTCTATGCAGAACAAAAGACCTGCTCCATTTGCTTTGTGAATGCTGTACTAAGTGTGCCATGAAGTATCACATTGATTTAATGTTAACTAACCTATCTCAACAATTGGCAATTCCTTTTTGCAGGTTTTCCAACAATCCTCTAAGCTGGGACTTGGAACATTGTAATTAACCACTTACTCAAAATACATTAAAATTAAATGTATGGCTCAGGACATTCAGATTTTTAAACAGTTGGCTGGCTAGGATAAACTGGAACATTCTGAAAACTTGCATGTTGTACCCATTTGCACAAGCCAAAAATTTGGCCTATAGTAAACCATAGACATGTTATAGTCATGGATTGTTTTATGTTGCTATGTTGTTTTAGAAATGACTTGGTGTGTTTGGTTTTTGCTTGGCTTTTTGTTTGTTTGCTTTTTGTTTTTTTTTTTTTTTTTTTCAGTTTTTTGCCTTTTTTTAAATACAATTGTGTGTTCTATGACAAGAGCATGAATTCTACAGAATAGGATCTTTGAAATTAGTTTCCAAACATTTACATAAATACTCTGAGGGTAAATCTCTGTAATTTGAAGGAAAAAGACCTACCCAGCTGTGTAAATATTTTTTTTTCTGGGATAGAAAAGAAACAACTCCCAGGCAAAGTTGGAGAACTAACACCATAGCACAAATACTATTTCAGAGTACTTTGGTAAAGCCCCTATCCATATTACTTTAGTGTGAATTCTGAAGAGTTATTGTAACTTTAGATATGTTTGGTAAAAAGCAGAAGAGACTTCTGTACTGAATGGGAAAGCTGTTGAATGTGGAGACCGTGGTAAGCATATTCCATATAGGAATTATGCAGATGTAGTACACATCATGGTATTAAACAGGTAGAGCAAGCACTGCTGTAGTGAAAATAAGGGCAGGAAGAGCTAAACTCTATCAAAACCTATCCTCCAAATAAAGCATTCTGATGGTTCCATAGTTCATGATTAACACAGGCCATGACTCAGTAAACTCTGAAATACATTCTTAATGATACAAGCAGTCTTTTAAAGTAGATAGTCTTTTAGTTAAGACAAGATTATGCTTATTTTGCTGGATCACCTTTGTTAGTAATTCCCTATGTTGTTTGTAAGCTCGTGGGACAGTGGAGGAAGAAAAAAACCTCTCCCATTTGCTGATTAGCAAGTTTTCTTCCTTCAGAGAGAAGAAAAGTCTATTCTTCTCCCATATTCTCTTATTTGCATTCTACTCCATACCCACAGTATTAGAAACCACTTACCTGAACAGCCAGCGTGTCTTTCTCAGCTTCCCTGAGAGTTAAGGGAGAGAGAACTTCCTTCACTGGGCAATTTGCAGCAGGACCTGTGTCTGAGGGAGTTGTATTCTGGAACAGGGCTTTTTGCCTCATACAGCTGTATGAGATTACCAGCTAATAATGATGACTACACCTGAGTAGTTCAAATGTGCTCTCAATACAGTTTGAAAATTCAATGAAAATAGAAACTATTAAAAAAATAAAAAAAGGTCAGCACTCAGTATTAAGGGAATTTTACTCTTTCTTGTGTTATGTAATTTTAGGGAGTTTTATGTAGTGCAAATCTTATGTGAACTTTTCTGTTCAGTGAGTTTGTGTAGCCACATGGCTTTTGGTTTTGTATCTGGTGATTCATTAAATTTTCTAGATTAAATTTGCTTTTTGAATGTATATTTTTATTTTGTATGTGTGTACATGTACTGCCAGGTTGAATAATATGTATTTTTGTATATTTGTGTAATACCTGCAGAAATCCACAAAATATTTCTGTAGTTTGCATTGCTTGACACTGTGGATATGTCATATTTGCAAAAGGAGGACAAAATGTGTTTTCTGGGTGAGTTACATTTCAGCTATTGGCTGTAATTTTCTGCCTTTGTGTTGATGATGGAGGGCTTGAAGGCTGCTCTCCGCCTGCTGAGATATTCAGCCAGGACCTGTTGCTGCTTTTAGCAGTCCTCTCAATCCTTCTGCTTGCCCTCACACTGACACCAACTTTTGCTTTCTCCCTTCTGTTATTTAGTCATTATGAAGATATCATGCAAGATCCCAGTCTTTCCTGACCCATTATGACAAACACAGTTATGAATCCTTTCCCTTCATTTGGGCCATGAAGAGGAAGGGTAGCCATGACCTTCCTAGGCCCCTGTGCTGCTAATCTAGATGGAGAACTCATGCCTCACTCTGACAGGATAGAAGTGTATGTTTCTATCTGCTTTAGTTAGCAGAAGGACTGCCTCAAAGATTTAAGAACTACTTAAAAATGGAAGAGTATCCCCTTGCTGGCTTGTGCTTCTACCACAGGCAATTTAAAAATTGCTTCTCAGTGGCTTCTTAACTGGTTGGACATTTCATTTCTTTTAGTTTATGTTGTAGTACTCCACCAGAACGTCAGCATCCTAGCTGTTACAATCTTAAGGGCAATGCTATGGCATCTTCTCCTTGGGTTCTAGTTTACCTTCTCAGTAATTTTTATGCCGTGAGTACATCTGACTTTATTGCAGAAGTGAATTTCCATGGGCTTCCATCCAGCAAAAATCTTGAACAGAGAGCCAGATCAGGGAGATATACCCCACCTCTTTCCTTTCCTATTCTGGTTTCTTCAAGTAACTGCAGGATTTAAAACTTAAGAAAATGAATTGAGAAAAGCTAAATGTTACTAGGGTTGTGTTACTGATACATGCTCTCCAACAGGCTCACACCTCATTTATTTCCCTTTATCAACAAGACCTTTCTTTTCATTGGTCCCAGAGATCCCAGCCTGCTTGCTCACTCTAATAACATGTACAGGGCTAGCTGAACAAATCCCTATATCAATAAAATCACTATTTTAGAGAGGAGTGAATAAAAAATTGTTCTGGGAAAGCAAGCAATATTAGAGCTGGTCAGAAATGCACAGAGAATATTTTTGAAATCTTGCTTGATTCAACTCTTTTTCAGCTGAGCTGAACCTGAGCTAGTTACTGAACTGAACAATTTTCAAAATATGTCAGAATATATCTCCCATGTCAAACACATGTATCTTCAAATACTTTAGTTTGCAGGTTGGGGTAGAGCCTTCAATAGACAGAGTTGCAGAATTTTTAAGTGGCAAATGACTTGGCTTTCCAAACCCAAACGTACCTCAAGTATTTGGCCATTAACTGAGTTTACCACTTATTTGATGATAATACGTAAAGGGTGTGTTTCGCCACCAATAAATACGAAATTATTAGACTGGTTTGCAAATACCATTAATGCCAAAACAAACATGAACATAATTCAGGCATGATTCAGCAAATACCATTCCACTGGATCTATTTACAATATGCATGCTATGTGTGCTAAGCTAAAATTATGTGAATGACACAGTGGTTCGCAGCGTACTATGAAGTTTCCTTGTAAGATGATTTGGCTTTCTCTTGAAAGAAACAAAGGCAAACCCCTAAACTTGCTGAGCTGGCTTGTATGGCCATTCATGATTTCCTCCATTTCACCATGCAAAGATTATTGGAGAGACCATTTTTTCCAAAATTAAATATTTTGTATTGATAAAGAGTGAGATTCCTGTGATCTGAAATTCTTTGAAATGCTAGAAAAACCATTACCATATAGACAGTTTTCAAATAGTGCAGTGAAATACGGATGGACATGATCTTTTCTATTAAAAGCTCACATTTCTTGCATGAGAATGGGGCATCCATAATTTAAAACTGTTTCTACAAGGTCTGTTGACAGGCCATGGGACTACTAAGAATCATAGCAGAATGGCAAAGAGTCAGTGTTTCTGCCATTTGTGTGATAAAGGTTGGATAATTAAATGGAATTGAAACTGGCCAGGGTTGTGAAAGGCAACAAGAAGGTCATTTAGATGTGCATAAGTGACAAAAGGAAGACTAGGGAAAATGTGGGCTCATTACTCAATGAGATGGAAGACCTGATTATGTAAGACATGGTAAAGACTGAAGTACTGAACTTTATTAGCAAGACTGGACTTCAGGAATCCCAGGTACCAGAGACCAAGGAGAAAGACTGGTACAAGAAAGATGTAACCTTGGTGGAAAAGGATCAGACAAGGGAATACTTAAGCAACCTATATACATATAAATCTATTGACCCTGACAGGATATACCTGTGAACACTGAGGGGACTGCCAGACATCATTGCAAGGCAATAATCTATAATCAACCATGGTGACTGCGAGAAACGTCTGAAGACTGAAGGAAAGAAAATGTCACCCAACCTTCAAAAAGGGAGAAAACAAACCAAGGAACTACAGTCCAGTCAGCCTCACCCAAGTCACTTGGAAGATTTTGGAGTAGCTAATTCTGGAAACCATTTGCAGGCACGTAAGGACAGAAAAATCAGCAGCATGTATTCAGCATGGCTTCACCAAGCATAAGTCATGCTTGACCATCTTGATAAACTTCTATGATGTAGTGGCTGGCTTGGTACATGAGGAAAAGCAGTGAATATTGTATACGTGGCCTTTAACACTGTCTCCTATAAGATCTTTGTAGACAAGCTGTTGGTGCATGGGCTGGATGGACAACAGTGAGGTGGTCTGAAAACTGACTGAATGACCAGTCTCAGGGGGAAGTGAAATTCTAACTGGAGGCCAGTAACTAGTGTTATACCCCAGGGATCAACATCAGGTTCAGTCATGTTTCACATCTTCATCAGCCATCTAGATGATGGGACAGAATTTTACTCTCAGCAAGTTTGTTGATGACAAAAAACTGGACAGAGTGGCTGATGCTCCAGAGGGTTGTCCTGCCATACAGAGGGACTTTGACAGGCTGGAGAAATGAGCCAACAGAAACCTCATGAAGTTCAGCAAGGAAAAATGCAAAGGCCTGCACCTGGGGAGAAACCACTCCATGCACTGACATGCTGGAAGACAACCAGCCGGAAAGCAACTTAGCAGAAAATTACCTAGGCATTCTAGTGAACATGAGCAAGCAATGTACCCTTGTAGTAGAGAAATCTGGTAGTATCCTCCATTAGACAAATTATTGCCAGCAGGTAGAGGGAAGTGATCCTTCTCATCTACTCAGCACTGGTGAGGCCACACCTGGAGCACTCTTCCCACTTCTGGTCTCTTTGGTACAAGGGAGACATGGACATACTGGAGAGAGTCCAATGAATGACCACAAAGATGATGAAGACACTGAAGCATCCCATGTATGAGAAAAGGATGAGACACTTGGTACTTAGCCCAAAGAGAAGGATCAGAAGGATCTTTTCAGTGTACATACCTAAAGAGAGGACGCAAAGAAGAACCAGGTGGTTTCCAGGAGTGACTGTTGCAAGAGACAATGGACATGAACTGAAACACATGAGGTTCCCTCTGAACATCAGGAGGCACTTTTTCACTGTGTGACTGAGCACTGCCACAGGCTGCCCAGTGAGATTGTGGAGGCTCCATTGCTAGAAACACCAAAAAGCCATCTGGACATGCTCCTGGACAACTGGCTCTAGGTGACTCTGATTGAGTAGGAGGGGACTGGACCAGGTGACCAGAGGTCCACTCCAATCTCAATCATTCTGTGGTTCTGTTAAGTTAAGAGATTAGAAAATTGTACTTGAAGCAAATTATCAGTGTGTTGCACTCAGACAGCCCAACAGAAGCAGCACTGGATAGTTTTAAGCTGGGAACTTCCTGCAGGTTCCTGTGTGCTTTGGCCTTCTGCCAGTTTAAAAGGGTGGAAAGCTCTTAGCAGCTTCTGAAAACATGACTAATCCCAGAGGGCACAGATCTGAGTAGCACATTTGATCTTCGGTTCTAGAAAAGCTTGCTGTACTTGTATTTGTAAAGGATAAGGAAGAGGTATTTTTACGTGAAGAGCTTCTAGAAAAAAACCACGGTTTGTCTTGGAAGACTTTAATGAGTTGGAATGATCAAAATAGCAGTGGACTTTGCCTTTCTCTTTGGCTTGTGCAGAAAAAAAGATTAAAAATTTAAATAAAAAAATTAAAGATAAGATCTTTAAAGAGTGCTTGACTCTTCTGTTACAAATAAACTTTTCAAATTCAGCATTTTTTCTTCCTCCTGAGAATGGTATATTTGCAAACTCAACATTATCACTAATTTCACTTGCAAAACTTTAACTTAGTCCTCACAGGTAAAGTCATCCTAAATCCAAGATACCTTTAGTCCAGTGTCCTATAAACTTAGATTTAGCCTTTGTTTAATCTCCCTTCTTATGCACATGGGTCAGGTCACATTTTTTTTTTTTCTTCATAGTGCCTAGACACAAAAGCAGGGACAGCTGTTTTCAGTTCCTTGTATTCCCATGGCTCCTGTATTCCCATGGCTCAGGCCAGAGCCACGCATGACAGCCAAAGAGCAAGGGCAGGCATATCCCTCCTCCTGTGAGTCCCAAGCTGAATTATTCTGTTTGACAGAACGGTGGGGGTGTTTAGTTGGAATCCTTATTGTGCATTGAACACACACGCTTTGAAAGGCTTTTAAATTCTGTTTAGGCAGAGTTTATCCAAGGGACAGCCCCTTTCCTTCTGAGTTGGCTCCCTCATCAAAGAACCACAGGGTTGTCCGAGTTGCTTAAGCAAATTGTTGAACGTGTACTTTGAAAATGGTAGAGCACAATATTTTCCTTTAGTCTCCAGGTCAGAAATAGTTGATCTTTGTTTTTCCCTCCCACCAAAAATTCATTCAAAAGCAGACATCTAGTATAGTTTAAAGGAAAAAAAAAAAAAAAGCACATCCACAAATGTTGCAAGGCACAGCCCTATTCTGGAAAGTATTGGGCAACCTTCACTTTGAGGTTACTGGTAGCCTCATGTAGCCTTGCCTTTTTTTTTTTTTTAGATATGTATATTCATGCCAGTAGCTTATTGTGTAAACACATTCTTATCTCTAAAGCCTGGAAATATTTTAAGAAAGAAATCATAAACACAGCAGCACATATTTTAAGCTTGGTGCTCTTAATTCAGTCAAAAACTAGCCAAAATACTCCTGTTAAATTATTTGCATGGCTTTTTTTATCTAGTTTCTGCTAGCTATCACACTTATAATTTAATTTTTTATATTTTTCTATGTTGACCAAAATACTACTGCAAAACAGTGTTCCAGGGCCCTCCAGTGTTCTGATTGCATGAACAGACACAGTGATTCACCTGAGCTGCTCACGAGTGTAAGGCTGCAGAAGGGCTTTATGCAAAACTAAAAGTGCAGCTTATCTGCCTTTGCTCTGTAGATTCATTCTCCAGTGCCAGGAGGTGGAATGACTGCTGGATTGATTCTCTCATATGCAATGCCAGCATCCTTCTATAGAACACCAAATTAAATGTCAGTAAATAATTAATAAAAATAGAATAGCAATTGTATTTTGATCATAGCAAGGGCTGTGTGTGCCAAAGAAGGACAAGAAGTCTCTAGGAAGAGAAGAATGCATCCTTACTTCACAATTGATGGGTTTGACAGATATCAGCAGAGTTTTGTTACTTTGCTTTTGGCACGGTGGGGGGCCAGGGTGTGGCTGGGGGGGCACAGGCCCTCCACGGAAAGGCGGCTGTGTGTGAGGAGGTGGTGGTGTTGTGTAACCACACTGACAGAGTGCGTCACAACGTGTGACATGTGGCAGCAGAAGAGCCTTAAATAGCTCTCACCATCTTTTCTCCTCCAGAGATTTTGAAGAAAAATTTGGTTTTCTGAGTAATGTTTTATCCTTCCTGAAATCACCTGATAATGTGACTTAAGCTCCTCTACAGAGCATCTCTCTGAGTTGGAGAGTTTTAGGGTGTAACGGGTGAGAATCTTGGTCTTTTAAGTTCAGCAGTTAAATGCATATACCAGGGACTATGGGATGACTACATGTTCATTAATCCTGGTGTTAAAAGTGATCAATGTCCCTTCATGACCTCAGCTCTAACAGAAGTAAAGACCTGAATTAAATTCTGCTTGCGTTGAAGCCATTATTAGAAAAGTGTCTGACAATGACTAAACTTTTTTCAATGATAGAGGACTCGTTGCAAAATATAAAATTTTGTTTAACCATTAATTACCTTTCCTAATAAAATTTAAACTTTGTTCTTGAAGATTCATGAACGTCTCTGATTCATCACCTATTCAGGATTTTGTTATTCTTTTGTCTGCTAGACTTCAGAGACCCTATTACCACATTTCTGTATTCTAGTGTTATACTTACAGACTGCAACCAAATCACTGTTTATCTCTGTAAGCTAAATACATTAAGTTCCTTCCCTCTTTCTCTTTAAGAATTGCTTCTGCATGTTCCTCATTCCCCTGTTCTCTCCAATTTATCTGTGTAATTTTTGATCTGTAACACCAAATTTGGAGCAAGTATTCTAGCAGTGGCTGTGTGAATGAGGAATACAATGGAAGCATAATGTCAGTAGTGCTGTTTAATAATTCCCTTTTATTCTTCCTAAAACTGTGGTGACCATATAGGTATCCTGAAGCCACATGTTCAATTCATCAGTGCCTTGAGTCCTTCTCAGAATCACTGCATCCTGGGACCTCCCTCCTGTAATCATGACTTTTATTTTCATTTCTGGTGGAATAACTTTGTGTGGGACAGTACTGAAATGCACACTGTTGCGCATGCCCAGGAGCACTGTGTCCCACTGCTGTATGCTCTTTGTGTTTTACTGCACCTCAGATTTTTACATGGACTCACAGTTTCCGTAAATTGGCTTCCCTCTTGATGTGCAGAATCAGTCAATAACCTCCAAAAACTCTGGTGGGAAGCCTAGAGACCCTGGGGATCAGCCTTGAGACGCTTTTCTGCTCTGGGAGTTTCCCTTCTCCTTTGCCAGAGGGAAAAACCCTTTCTCAATGCACTGCTTCTCTGCATTTCAGTCTGAGCCAAACCAACTTCACAGATCAGCATTTACTACTGATCCTCAGAAGGAAATCCTCTTTTTATCTCAACTTGAGCCTTTGCAGCTGGCCAGCTGTCTGAAACACAGCCCAGCGAAAGATGTTTCACTGCTGGTGAGACCTGCTCAGAGTTCATGTTTTGCAAGCACAGGTCTCCTTAAAATGGAACTTATTACACCAAGACATAACCTTTCTCAGCTATTCCGAAATCTAGTGTTAGATCTCATAACACAAGTTGAAATTTCCACCTGTATTCTACACTCACCCATCACCAGGCCAAGGAAAGGGCATTGGCTGGGGCTGGCAGTAGTCTCTGGGCTGAAGCCTAGGATACAATGATTGTATTTGGGATTTAGGGTGAAAGCAGGAAGGTAGAAGCCTCCCTGGAGGAGTTTTCTGGTTTGCAGACTATGCAGGCAATAGGGTCATGTGGGATGCTGCTGCTGAGGCTGTGGTTGTGGTTGGCAGATAGGAACAGAAAGGCAACTGCTGGATGGCTGACAACCAATATGAACAAAAATCTTGAAAGGGGCAGCAAATCAGGAACCAGCAAAGACTGGGGAAGCTACAGAGTGTTGATGAGCTTAAGTTCCCTCCACTCCCTCCTCTTTTCTTATTTCCCTCCTCTTCTAACCCAACATAAGCAACTTTTTCTTCAGGCACTCCTTGTAGACAGCATCAAAGCTGTGCATCCAGAAGGAAAAGGACTGCTGGAAACAGCCTGTAGCTAAGCTGTCCTGAACAAATAAATGTATTTTCTGTGTATGTTCTGGCCATTCAGATACTTAGGGATGGTATTTGTCTATTTCTGACTCTTTCTTTCCCTTTTCCTAAGATAGTCCTCAATACTGTTTTTTATAGCAAACATGAGATATATAAAATGTAACAAAGAAAAAAAGAAGGCAATGTCCTCTTGTTTGCTTTCAACCCTTCCCACCACTGTCCCCCAGCTTCGTTTGACATGCAGCAGCAGTCTTTTGCAAAACTTCCCTCAATACACTGCTCAGTGAATAAGCATTAATTAAAAGAATGAGAAGATGGAGATCGCTGTTGATTTATAGACCGAAGTCAAGGACCTAAGCCTGAATGGATAAATAGCTCTGAAATTACATCTCAAAAGTGGTTGGAAAGAAAAGAACAAAATATCTGTGAAGTTTTTATAGTGGAAAAGTAGGACCCAGATTTCGCTTGGACCCATGATTTGCATGTCTTATAGAAAAGGGCAGGACTAGACAGCTTTCAGGATACTGGTGCCAGTGAGCAGTAAGATGGGGGTATATCAGGAACAACTGGTTTATTTTCTGGGCTGTGTTTTTTACTTCAAGTTAAGAAAATGTTTTCCTCCCTCTTGTCCTGTCATGCAAAATACTCCCAGTGATCCTTGAGATGTATTACCTTGCAAGATCTTTCTCCCCATCTTTGCCACTACAGATTCTTCCTTTCAGTCACTGAGAGACTTATTTCCAAGACTCCCTTATTATCACAGAAATATACTCTAATTCCTTCCAACTTCTCCACCCATTTCTTTCTCTCCCTAATCCCCCAAAGGAAATTAGTTTCAGAATATAACACATTTCCACTGTGGTATATGACTGTCATACAGAGGGCAGTGCTGCGTCTTCACAGGCTCTTCAGCTTCCAAACGTTACACCTTTCCTGGTGATATTTTTTTAGCAGGATTTGCTACTTTTTAACCCAAAGAGGAATCCACTGCAGGAGTGAATTTACTCTGGCCTTGTGCCACTTAATCTCGAAAACTGAGATGCTGAGTTTAACATTTCTGAGACAAACTGTAATGTATTATAAGCAGTATGTAGCTTAACCTCTAAGGAGGGAGAGGTGTTTGAATGGGGATGGTTTAAGAGAAGCAGTATTTTAAAAAAAGGCCCATGCCAGCTGAAACAAAACCACCCCCTCTTAGAAAGCAGTGGTAAGGATTTGATTTCTGCCTTACAGAAAAGGGTATTTAAATGACAAACCGTGCCAAATTCTCTTTTCTGTCACAAAGCCCATGATTTGCAGCATGATTTGGTGTTTTGTGCATGAACATCTGTGAAGTAATGACTGGGGAGGCATAGCAGTAAGTTCCCACAATTCTGTTAATGTTATATAGTGTAGTTTCTCCAAGGGAAGTAAAAATTTACACTCTAAGGGATCCCTCAACCACTTAAAGTATGTATCTCTGGAGGCCCCATTAAACTACCATTACAATGAGTCTTAGGCTGTGCTGATCTGTCCCCCGGCTCTTGCATGTGTTGTGGTTCCTCAGCAGGCTCCCTCATTATTTTGGAGGGAAATGCAATCAACAGATTGAAGATCAAAGAGAGTCGAAAGCAAGATGTGAAATACCAGCCCAGTCAGAACTGAACAAATGCCATTTGATTCTCTCTGCAGAGGAAGCAGTGTAGTGATGAACATATAGCTGTGCCTACTGTTTGGCATGTACTAGGCGGTGTTTGATCCCTTCTGTTATCTACTCACCCATCAGCTGTTAGATGTTTTTTCCAGGCAGTGATGGGGAATGGTGAGGGTGAGATGAGTGTCACCCCAAGCTGCAAGAGATGGACAGAGATGTTTCCCTGTCTGCTGGGTGTAATTGGTTTCCTCTATTCAAAACTAGAACCACTACTCTCCTTTTTCTTCCTTATATTTCCAAGTGCTATCCCATTATGGTTTTGTGTGCTGTTCTTTTTGGTGATGTAAAATAGATGTAACAGATTGAAATTAGACAAACAGTAGAGGTGCAGCCTGCCCCGCAGGTTTAGACATGGCAGAACTGGATCTGAACAAGTCTTTAAGGGCCGTACAGTGATGGTACCTAAGCCCTGCCCCAAATTTTGGTTCAAGCATGCTATACAGGAGCTCCTTATCTGCTTTAGACATGATCACACTACAGAACTGCAATGATAGGACTAGATGAGCTCCAACAATGTCTTCCAGCCTCTGCTGTCCTGTGAGTCTGTGTCCCAAATGAGAAGCCAGACTTGGTGGGATTTACTGTTCTCAATACCCTTGAACAGAGACCAGCTTTGGTAAGAGATGTTAGCAACATTTTTATAGAACCAAGTAAATACAAACTAACTGCAGAATTCAACAATCCAGGAGTTTTAACAGGCTTTCTTATTAGTAATATAAGCATTTAATTTTTCTGCTTGGCAGCTTTGTACAAACAGGTGGAGAGGAAAGATCTGTGCTGGCTTAACTTGTGTTTTTTGACACAGCCAAATGCCAGTATTCAGAAGTGTGTCATGCGAATCAAAGCCTCAGATCTAAATGGCTCCAGCCTTAAGGAAGTTTGCACAGAGATACAGATTCTACAGATGGCTTCTATCTTTTCAGTGATCTGACAAAGGCCTTGGGGATGAACTACAGAGTAGTCTGGACATGCCTGGTGCAGACTAATCTGAAAACTTATGGACAAGGAAAGAAAATGGTGTTGCTCTCCAGTGCAAAAATAACCTTTCATTGCACTGAAAGCTGATATTGTCCTAGTAGTCAATTGTTCTTACAATAAAGTACACATTAAAATGGCTGTCAAAGCAGAAGAAAGCCATTCAGGTGTGCCCAGGGCAACATACAAGGAACAAAAGGGAAGACACAATTCCAACTTCTAGCTAGTAAAGGTTCATTGAACACTACTGGTGGATTTTGAGATATGTGGATAAATTCATGAGCAGTACAAATGAGAAACAATCATAGCAACAACGAAGTAATTCTCCCTGAATGCTTGTGAACAACACTGAAAGCAAAAGGAAGAGTATGAGTTACATCAGAGACAACTCAGAAACTGAAACAAAAACTTAGTATCCAGAATCTACCACAGTTTTCTGTGAAATGTTCCCATTCATCTGCATAGACATTTTACACAACAGTCAAAAGTGAATAAACTTCTGTGGAGTTCCTGGTATCTCACAGACAAGCAGAGTAACAGCAGGCTTTACATATGTCAAAAAAATAAAAAAAGTTTCCCTGCGTAACTGAGCTACACTTCTGCACTAAAAACCTCATTCAAACACAAGGTAAGTTTCATTCCAGTTAATAGATTTTGAAATGGATAGAGGTAAAGTAGCATAAGCACCCACCAGGACACACATGCCCAGAAACTAATGATCAGGATGCAGTCACATGCCTAGATTAATAATAGCTTTGTGGAAATTCTCTCGGGCTAGGTGGTGTACTGACTTTACAGTTACTAAAAAACTTCATCTCCACTTCTGAGATGAAATACGTGTTTCCCTATGAGGACATTAAATACTGAAATATTGGAACTAACCAACCAGGCCAGATCTGCAGTCAGGGCATGCAATAGGGTTCAGTTTGTCTGATCCCACAAGCCCTTGTGATACCCCTAGACAAACCGTTTCAACAAAGCCTTTGAGGCTATAAATGTGACTGCATCCTACTGAGTTTTAATTTTTTGTATGGAGTAAGTTGTAATTAAGTACATAAATGTGTAGATCTCAGCCTTCCAATACATCATTTTCTGCACTAATAATTAAGAGTAACATCACTACATGGCCTTGCAGCACAGTTAGAGAGTAATTGCATTAAAGCTTGTGAGGGTCTGAGGCAGAGGTAATGGACACTGCACAGATACCACACACTGAAAGTATAGTAGTGTATATTGCAATCACTTTCTACCCACACCCTGAGGGAACTTTTCCTAGAGGTAACATGGACTTGGCATCAAATAATTGCAAAAGCCTGCACAGGCAAAATAATACATTTCCCCCTGGTGTCCAAGGAGATCGGCACAGGAATTGTTGTTATTCTTTAATTTTGCACATGATTTTCTGCATATAACTTTGCTGTGATTTTCATCACAGCACTGAAGAGAAGGTATCTTGGCAAAACCTGGGCCTTGATACACATTATCATTATTATTGATGTTTTGGCAGGGAAGGGAAAAGAGACAATCTTACCCCATTTTTCCAGCTGTGTGGCCACAGTCATGCCAAGAATTCTCTTTCCTTTTGCCTAGTCAGAAGTGGGTCCTCACTGGCTTAGAGTTTGCCAGTCTTTATTTGTAAATGTTTTCAGAAGTTTATAGGGACATAGACTGACCAGCTTGGCTGTGTCCATTCCTGTTGGGCAATGCCCATGTAATTATTGCATTGCCCTGCCTCCTGGCCACCCTGCTTCTGAAAAAGCCAGAAAGTGAACACTCTCTTGGCCTTTTGGCAGAGTTTCTGTTGTTTCATAATTTAGGAACCTGTGTCATTGATCTATTTGAACATGTATATTTTGAGCAGATCAGGCTTCAGATATATTTGTAACCCAAATGAAACTGTGTACAAATCTGGTGGTTATAAATTGTGAGGTGTGACAAGCCCTTGCAAGTGTCAACAACTAAAGCAATTATTTCTGTAATCAACAAATACAGAAAGTTAAAGAAATGAGGAGCTAATAATTCTAAACAGTTTCTAATAGGCATTTCATTTTAGCCAGCATATCTGACCTCTCATTTTTCAATCTATCTCATTCATTCATTTCATCATTTCTTGAACACTGAGTTTATGAAAATAAAATCCTTATTATATTTAGAAGGGTCAGAATGCTTTCAAACTGAGGGCAATGGTATACAAAAGCATAAGAAATCTTTGTTCCTAGCCTGTATACATCTGTGTATCTTCACTCACTATCTATTGCTACATTGTATTTACAAATAAACTGTCAGACTGATTCTTGCTGTGAAGCACAGATCAATTTTCTTTGTAATTAATCTGCTTTCTCGTTCTATAATTTAAGTGGATAAGGATAAATATGTTAATGGCCTTACCTGAGGAGGCATTTTAAGAAAAGATAACTGACTGGGATGTACATTTTGAGTTCAGAGCTTCCTGTTTCAAAGAGTGCACAGATTTCTATTTTTGTAAAGCAAAGATAAAACTAATAAGCTTTAGACAGAAAACATTTGGTACCATCATGCAGCTGCTGTTTGCCAGAAATGCTGACAAACCTGTTTGTAAGTCTGCAAGAACCACATGACACAGTATGATTCATGTTCATGTTGACCTTTGTCGTGTTTGTGATTGAAAACAATTAAAATTACCAGAGTCAACAGAGTGAAAACTATGTAGAGTAATTGAGTTTGGTTATCTATGCCTTTAACTGTATTTCTGTGTTTCATCATTCTGGCTTTCATGTGCACAGAAGCTACTGAACCATTCATGCGTGCTCATGCAAAGATCTAGATTCAGTGTGTTTGACAGCTCAGGAAAGTCATAAGGCAATGTTGTCAAACAATTGCACAGAAGATGCAAAAAGCATTAACTAAATTGTCAATATGCCACAACATTAATGTAAATTATCAAATCAAATTTGTCAAGTATAAACATGCATTTGTCTTAATGTAACAGCATTTGGGTATTTGATTATTAAGTTCTCTTTCAAGACAGCAGGACAGAACTATAAATTGAATTAGTGTTTCTGTTATTAACAGAATGTCTTTAAATATTTATTCAGGAATTATTTGTCTAGGACACTTTATTTTTAAGGAACACCTCAATCCACACAATGATTTCTTCCTTGCTTACATGGTTTCCTTCAGTTGGGTGTCCAACACCTCCTAGTGATAGTGGAAGGTGATCACAGCTCCTTCGTGGGATTCAGAGTGACATTCTTTATGAATTTTGAATAAGAATGTTTAGATACACATCAGTGTGCATGAATTAGAATGAGTTGCTGGCATTCAGGAGGCCCCAGTCATTTGCAAAATACTCTCAGAAGATCCAGTGACCTATTTCTAAAAACTACCCTGATACAATATATTAACAAGAAAATTATATTGCTTCAAGATAAGGGAAGTTATCTTCTTTCTATCAGCAATGGTTACAGCATTCAGATAATCTCTGATTGGGTAGTGTTTCTCCAAAAGAGAGCTCAGAGACCTTTTTAAAATTGTGACTGTTATGAAAAGTGCATGGAACAGAATATCTAAAACCTTGTATTTCCCTGAGCAGGGACATTGCATTTTATGGTGGTGAGTTCAGTGATAGAGCTTGGTACAGTGAGTAAACAAGACAGGCAGCCTAGAGCCTTTAGATGTTGGACCTCTGAATGCCATCTTACAGTGCCAGGAATCTCAAAAGCAAAATATACTGTTATTGCAAGTATCTATAAAAACAAATAACACTGGCCACATTAATTTATTTTTGTATGAAGGAGTTTTATTACCACTTCTTCACAGAGTGTTATCAGATTTTATGACATAGTCAAAGATAAGGTCTTTAGCTCAGGAAGTCCCTTAGTTGGTCTTATCTTAATGTTGTAACCCCTCCAATGACATCATACATGACTAGGTTACACACGTGTTAGTCAAATGAGGGAAGAAACTATGTCAGGAAGCCCTAAAACAGAAACAGTAAGAAAGAATTTATTAGCATGAGAAGGTTCAAGAGCTCTCAGCACTTCTGAAAGTATTGTTAAGGAAAGTGAATTTACACATTTCCTTCTTTTTCTATTACTTGGTTTCATGCAAATAAAATCTTTGTCCTATACTAAGACATTTCTTTGTGTTTGAGTGTTTTTCCAAAGGGAGTAAATTTGCACTTAGTATTTTGTATCTTCATAGGTTCTAGTAACTGACACTACAGTGAGTGGATTAGATACACACTCCTACCAGGCATAGTCTATATATTATCGATAACATATTCTTCTAGCAATTGTGCCTTTAAATGCAGGTTTTTAGCTTTGACTTAGAATATTTTTTTCATAGCAAACACTTGTCTTTTATGTGTAATTTTTTATGACCTTTTCTTTCAAGAATGTCTCCACATATGCTGACATTTTGCATTTGTCATCCCTTAGACTTAATAATCTCTGTATTTGCCTCCTAGTGCCACAGAGTTCATTCATACAGCTGTTTCTTTTTATTGCTATGCACTCTCAGGCTTTTCCATCATGCCCCTCTCTGTAGCATTCCATTCACTTACAGGAAAAAAAAGGTAAAATCTTCCTTTTTATAAGAGTGACTAAGCTATCATTGCCTTAGGTACTTTCCTCCTTTGCTGCAGAAACTAGCAGCAACTATTCATGTAATGAGTACAGTTTTAACTTACTGAGCTTATCCAGGTTAATATCACTGTCATTTTGCCATTACTCCTACTTCTTTGATGGTAATTAACATCCTTATTTCCTAATCTCTGTTCCAAAGTCAGTAACTATATCTGTTCTTTGCTTTTTCCTAATGAGAAGAGATAGGGGAAAATGATGAAATGTATAAAAAAGAATATATTTCTGGGGGGGCTTTTTATTTTTTTTGTACTTATCTCTCTCTCTAAAATCACCAAAGCCAGAATTATAGCAGTACATACAACAATTGTTTTTCCTTTGAGAAAATGAGTATTCTTGAACCTTTGTGCTTCAGCATATAAGACAGCAATGAACTGATAGGATTAAACAAACTTTCTTTCATATTTTTTACATAATTTTCCTCTACAGAGTTTTTCTAATCTTCCCCTGAAGCAGCCTGCAGTTTTTACAGAACAAGGCACACTGAAGTCTGATGTGGAAGAGGGTTTCCTTGGGCATATAAAATGGAAATGTACAATGGGAAATCCCAGCACAAAAGTCAATCATGCCTGTTCCTTAGGGTTTTAACATGAAAACTCCCTAGAACACATTGTTTCCTAATTCAAGCTTCTAAAATCCTGTTTATATGTCTCATAGGGAATACAAATTACTATTAATAATATTGTAACATTTAGATGCCTAATTCATGGACAAAGACCCATTGTCCTTGGCACTGTGGAAATAAGGACCACAAGACATCCTCTCCCTCTGAAAGAACTTAGGCTAAGTGAAAAGATTAATAAAAGAGTGAAGAAATAGCATACTGTTGTCCAAAGTTTAGGAGAATTGAAGAAAAGGAAAATGATAAGGAAAATATGGAAGAAAAAACAATGAGGTAGCCTTGTGACTAATCATGGACCTTTCTTTTAGAGTATGAAGGGTGCCAGAAAGAAACACAAAGCCTCTGTGTTCGAAGGTTAACAAGAGAAGTGTAGGCTGGCCTTATATCTGGTCAGAGATCAATAGTTTTGTAAGAAATCAGAGTAAGTGCATATAGATATCAGCAGTCTTACAGAAGTAAATCAGGAAGCATGGCCAGTGACAGAGAATGAAAGGCCAGGGATGGGGTGCACAGGGAAATCCCACCGGTCAACATGGTACACAGTAGGTGGGTTGGATGGGAGCAAGGCTGAGACAGCATTTCACAAAGAAAGGGAGGAGGATGTTGCAGTAACTGGCATATGAGATAAGGGACCCATTTCAAGGAGGATGAGAAATGCATTTTCTTAGAATGTAATGAAACTTTAAAATTTTGAGAGCAGGCCAAGTTGAAGATGACACACTCTTCACAGGCCTAGAACAAAGGAACAGGGTTTTGGCCCTACTAAAGTAAGAAGTGGCAATTTTATACTATCACCTGTTAGATTAACATGGACTTTTGTTGTTTGCTATGGTTTAGTGTATTTTCTATAATACAAGTTATGTCAGCATAGTGCAAGCTGAAGAACTGATAATCTATTCTTTAAGGTGCATACTCCCCAGAAATAGCATTCCCGAAATTATTAGCTATGTACAGATTTAACTGCTTTGGTGACTTTTAGCTCACATCAGACAGATCTTCATATTAGTGCTTTCTCATTAATTACATTACCATCATGTGTTTTTTGTATTGTTGGAGTTTTCTATTAAATAGATGCCTTCCTATGCATAGGCATTAATCTGTACCTCTGCCCAAATGAAGAATATATCATGCCAATATGCACCTCAACTGCATCCTCATAATGCTATCAGATAGTACATGAAAATATAAATATATGTATTATATATTAAAAAAATATATTAATACTGTTAATAGCATCCAAGATAAAGTATGTGAACATATAATTGTTAGGAATTACAACTATCTAGAGTACATCTATACTATCATATATATTGCAGTTCCTGCATTAAGTCTTCAGAGTTATCAGGTCATATTTGTTTCTTGAGTCCAGATTTATAACAAAAGACTACTTTGAATTTTTCAGTTTGTGCAAATGTAAGGGTCAGTGAATGACAAATTCTGGTGACTGCAGATACAGGAAAAAGACCAGGAAAGGTTTTGAGAAAAAAGGCAGATATCTCTTGGAAGTGGCTTCTTTTGCATACTAGTGATATTAGACAACTCTAATGACAGAATAGATTTTTGTGATTGTCCCTGTTAAGTTGTTTTTTCAAAGAAGAAAGACAAAGGGTCATTCAATAGCAAAATCAGATTAAAAATGGTTGTTTTCTTTTGTAAATCTTGGAAAGTCTGTTTTTTCAAAGGGCAAATAAAAACCAAAATACTTAATAGACAGAGTTCTGCATAAAATCATATTATACATGAAATATCTTTAACTTCCTCTTAAGTATTAATAGAAGCCATTAAAAAAAAATCGCCAAACAATCAGGGGGCTGGGCAGGGAGAGTTCTTGACCAGCATTTACCAACACAACATGATATTTTTACACAGAAAGGTGTGAAACACCATAAAATAGTACCAGTTTTCAGAAACAGTGATTTACTAAGTGTGTCAGTGTCTCAATCCAGTTTTTTATTTCAGAAAACAACTTTCATTCTTTCAAATGTTTCATAAATGGAGCAACAGAAAACACTTATTTTCACAGTCAAATAATAAAAAAAATCCTTTTCATGTTCTATTAACTAAGAGTTGTTAAGGAATACTGAGGCCTAGAAGTCCATAGAGACAAATTTAGAGGAGAAAGATAGTTTTCAGCTTATGAATTATTCTAAGCTCAACAAGGGCTCTGGAATTCAATGCTTAAGAAAATATAGCCCCCAAACTCCAAACCATTCTTTGTTTTCCTAGTCTTGCAAAACTGCAAGATCTTGTGAGGGACTAGAAGGACTCTACTTAAGGTAAAAGAAAATTTTTAGCTGTAGTATAGGATTGGAAGAATAAAGTACACTCCAGATCCTGCAAGCTCTTATCTCCAATATTAGCTCTAGAATTATGATCAGTTTTAGAGAATTTGGTGAGACTTTTCATGGCAATAGAGTGGCACACAGGAGTCAAAGAGATCACAACATTCCCTAGAATAAAATGTAAGAAAACTAGAATGTAATAAAACTAGAATGTAAGAAATGAATGTAAGAAAACTAGAATTTGGCGTTTCCAGGTGGGTTTTCTATTGGCTTTGGTTTTTGCCATTCTATCAGAGCGTACCAGGGAAATGCAGGCTTAAGAAATTCTGGTATAGTCCCTTCGTTTTACAATGCTGGTATGCTTGTTAAGACATATATTTAGATATATATTTTGACAAATTTAGGTCTTTATGGAGGATTATGTTTCATCTCTCATTAAAAAAAGCAATGCACCAATGTACTCTTATTGCTGCCATTGTTTTACCTCTGTGTTTTATAGAATTGCAAGTGGTTTATTCTTCCCTTTCAAAAAGCATAACACACTCAAAGCTTTTACTATAGTATACCAATAAAATAAAGATAACAAACAAATAAAACTCAATGAATAATAGTAATGCAATAAAATACAAAGTTCCTTTTTACTTGTTTACATAAAGAAGCTAGAACTTTCTTTAGTTGATCTTTAAATATGTGCATATGCAGAAAAAGGTTTTCTGATGTACTGAGCTATGGGACAAAATTAATAGTGTCTTCAAAGAAGAGCTGAGAGGATGAAATATTTTTGTTCTGACACAGCTAATTTTCTATATCATCTTCATAAAAAAGTTATCAGCCATCTTACTTTCTCAAATTAAACACACAAATCTGTATTTCCTACATATGTTTCATAACTTTGTTCTGAAATCCTTAAGAGGAAAAATACCAACTGCTTTTGTCTTTTCCATGCTGTTACTCTGATGGCACTCACAGTGTTCTCAGAAAATAGAAATTCATCAAATGTTACCTGCCGTGTCCATAAAACCTTGAGAAATCCTTACAGACACTATTTCTGCAGTGCTGCATTTCCTGGAAATAGAAGCCATCAGCCTCACCGGGAGTCGGGGGGGGTAACAGTGTGCCCTTGCTGACTTCAGCAAGACTTGCACTAGGTAATGAACTGGCCGTCTCTAACCCTGTCGGTCTGGGAACAAAAAATTGAAAGAATGGAGAAGAATAACTGTTTTAAAGGTGGATAGAAAGAGGTGTACTGTTATGAGGAGAAGCTACTAAGTCAAACTTTAATTGTATGTTGAGTTTTCTTCTGTATTAATCTGGTAAATCAGTGTTTCCTCAGTTCCAAATCTTTGTTATGCTAACACTTTCCCTCCAGTCATCCTTCTTGTCTATTTCAACTGGCTGTCCTTCAGTGCAGTCTCTTGGGCACTTGAGCAGCTTCCAGCTCGATGCGGGCTGGTACTCCACCAGAGACTCCAGGGACCAGTCTAATCAGTTATTTATGTACTACTTGCCATTCAAATTGAGCATTGTCCAGCCCTGCTCTGAAATAGACAGTGAATTGGAAATGATAATTTTAAGAAAACTGTAACTGAGAATTAAAGTTGACAAAACAAAGATGATCAGCCAGGTCTCTTCTCTGCCACTGGAGGATGTCAAGGATAACTCAATTACACATAACTTTATTCTACTGAAGCAGAGGAATGGAAAATCTGGACTGGTGCATCTAAAGATGAACGTTTGGCAGAGGAGCAGGGATCCAGACTGTGTCTGAGCTAAAGATTGCTGGCAAGCTGACTGTAAAGTTGTTTGAGAAGGGATGTTAAGTGAGGAGAGATGAGGGTCAAGCTGAATCAGCAAATTTTTAGGGAGAATATTAAATATCAATGAAGTGGCAAGATGAGGGCAATGTAGGTTAACCTGTGGAGACAGAATTGGTTGCCTTGTTTCACTGGACTTGAAAAGGTGTGTGTATGTGTGAGATTATAACACTGGATTAGCAGGACACAAATAAGGTGTTTTTTTCAAACTACCAGAAAAAACCCAACACATCCGTGTCAAAAAACATACAAATGCTGATAGTATATTTGGTTTATAAACCCACATTATGGACCTTATTTTTCATGGTATCACCTCCAGTGAAAGTCCAGCTTTTTCAAAATGGAAAACACTTTTTATGTATCTATGAATATGCTTTCCCCTTTCAAAATGGGTGTTGAATGGCAATCTTTCACCTTGCTCAAAGTTCACTCATAGTCATAAAAAGTTTGTTTTAAAAATATATTTCCAAAGCTATCAATGCTTCGTGGTGATCTGAAAAGCAGCCAGTTCAGAAGCATTGCATATCTTGTACCGGTCTGTCCAGCCTGCCTTTGCTCAAAGGCATCCCTCAATCAGCATCCCTCAGCGGTGACACCCAGGGTAAGCTGTGCCCACATCACAAAATGCAACACCTCAGACAACAAACAGCTTCTCAGGTGGACCTGCTGCTTCTTGAACAAGAGCCCAGGAAAAGGAGAATGGGGTTTCCTGAGGGACCTTAGATGTGGCTTGTTGGTATGCTTAGGCATAAGCAATGCTGCTGAGAGATGAAACCTGAGACACTGAGAGTTCCTTCACTCCAGAAAGTACTGGAACAGGTCAGGGCACCCTGTTGGGAAGGGACTGATGATTTTCCTACTGGACTTACAGGCTTCACTAGGGTATAGAATAGAGATTGCCTTTTCATTTGTGAAAGAGGTTTTTTTTGGAAAGGCAATCATCTCCCATGTAAAGGCTGTTAATTTACTTTTCTCTTTGCCTTTCCAACTAGAAACATGCCTTACTGCAGAGCTGCTGTCTCAAGAGCATCTATACAACTCCCAAACTCATACAGTGTTCACACTGTGTAACTCTACACATACCAAACTCCATGAAGTACTGCTTCATCAGTAGCTTTCCTATGAATGTCTCCAGTAGGGCTGAGCCTTCATGTCTGTGTTTGCTAGATGTTCTAATGTAAAACAGGAATTTGTTTTGTGCAAGCTATTTTAATGGAAATTATGCTGGCTGTCGAAGATGCCAATTAGACTGACAAGCCCACAAGTGCAGGTCTCACTCTCCACAACTGAAGTAGCAACATATTATTTCTGTTATTGTATTGAGGCAGCTGTCAGAAACTAATCCAGAATGTGGGCCTCATCTTATGAGGTAGAATACCTAACTTATATAGCAATTTAAACCCTAAGTGTCATGTTAGTAATGAATAACGTGCGGAACAAGGAGGGGAAACACAGAGATAAGGATGACTCAGTACTAGTTAGCCTGAAATGAAGCAACCCAAGCTTGCCTGCTACCTGAATTTTAACAAACACATGCTTTTTGTCTTCTTTAAGACAACAGGTGATTTTGAAGGAGGGGAGTTTTTGGAGGCCTCATCTTACATGAGAGGAAAACACAAGAAAACTGGTATTATTGGCAAAGCCGAGGAAGGGGTCAACAGCAGAAAAAAGGGGATATTCTAGGCAGGTATTTCACAGCAAAGGAAGACAGAGGAAGGTTTTGTAGTGAATTATAGCTGAAATGACAAGTAGTGCTGCTAAAATTTCTTTTTAGATGAATAGTTTGTTCTACCAGTGAATGCAACACCTCTGCCCTCCTCAAGATAGTACTGACAAGCCAGGAAAAAGATTGTTGCAGTAGCCTTCTGGTCATAGCAGGGGAATAAGAAATTTATCTGTGAGGGTGGAGAGAAGAGGTAGCAAATTTTCAAAAGGTTATAGAGGAAATAAGGAGAAAACTTGATCTCTGGTGATCTCTTTAGGATCAAGAATAAAACTATTGTAAAGAGCAATCTGATGAGGAAGATGGAGTGGTTTCTGCAAAAGAAAATATACACTTGTCATGCAGAGATTGGAAGCTCTGTTTTGTCCCTGTGGTGACAGGACATCCATATGAGATTCTGAGACTCAGGTCAATATTAAGACATTGTGAAATAAGGAGTAATTTAAGTTAACCAAGGTGAGCAGAAGAAATAACACCGACTAGCTATGTACCCACATTCAGGCTGTGAGTTGAAGTGATATAAACAAGAATATTGCTGCAGTTAGCCTCTTCCATGCCTAATTTGACAACTGCAGTCATTGTTCTCCATGGCACCATCACAACCTCCACAGCAAATGACTGCAGTGTTACAGACTGAGGTACATGTGAGGAATAAGCAGCAGAAAAAGTTTATCCCATCATTAATAATTTTGTTCTTTGCGAGAAGAAAGAATTCTACTCAGAATTTCTTTTTACATGCCATATGTTTCATATTTTCAGGAAGGTTTTGTTAATTTTTTTAACAGACATTAGTGAAGGTTTTATCTTTGTCTGTCAGACTTCTGTTTAACTGTGTTTTTACAGTCCAGCAAACCTAAGCACAAGTTGAAAGTAATTTGTGTCCCTGCAGTAATAAGGCCCATCAGTTCAAGTGTAACTCTTATCTGTGAATCATGGTATGCCTTAGTTAGCTTTCCCATTATCACATTGGTTTTACAAAAAAGAGTATTATAAGATCTTTTTAGGTAGAAAATATATGCCAATGGAGAAGACTCATTCTGAAAGGATTGCATAAAAATAGAACCAATTTCTTTTGGGACCATAAACAAACCATCTGCGGTGATCGGTGCAAACACAAACCAAAGAGAAATTACAAACCTTACTTGAAGACTGCTGCCATAAAGGTCTTCAAATGCCACACTGATTCCACAATCTGAGCAGGCACTGAAGGAAGTACAATATTTTCCAGGAGAAATTTCTTAAGTCTGAAAAGTATTCTATAGTTTTCTATAGGAAGTTCATTTACTTAGAATTATGTTTGTGAACTTTCTATGCACTTCAGTTTTGATGCAAGCACCATGTGTTATGAAAGAAGAAATATATTAAAATGTCTTACAATTATCTAATAAATTCTTCTAAAAGATATACAAAGCATTTTTTCTTCACATTATTCCCTAGTTAGCAAAGGAGACCACTTTCAAACAGGTATACATTTCTGCAGAGGAGTTACTGATTAAGATGTGTGGAGCACTCTTACTGTAAGTCAATGATTTCTATGTCCTTGAAACAAATTGTCTAGCAGCTGCTTGAGATCTAGTGAGTGTGTTAGCAGAAGTGACCCATATGTCAGCCTTTCACTTTGCAACCCTCTTGTGAAAAAATTGTGAAAAAATTCCAAAAGGTTCCAGTTCCCTCACATAAAGTATTACCACATGTGGGTGTTTCAGATCTACAAGTTCTTGTGTTATAAAAAAAACAAACAAAACCAAACAAAAAAACCCAAACAAACAAAAACCCAAAAAATACCCCAAAAAACCCCACAAAAAAACAACAAAGCAAAAATGTTTGTAAGGACAAATGTTTGCAGGGTTTGGTGTAACTTACTTCTGAAGAGTCTAAATCTTCCACTTTAGTAACCTTACCTAAAGTAGAGTGGACATCTTTTAATGTGCATCCCTTATCTTCTTCTTTCCTTAAAATATTTTAGGATCCCTTGTAGCTTGCAAATAACATGGAAAACAGCAATTTTCAAAGGGCCCACTTGTACTTCAGTGCTCAGCTCCAGCTGAAACAGGATCTGAGTGTCTAAGATCTTGTTGTACTGACATTTCTATTTCTAGTCCCAAGTATAACCAAAAGAAATGCAGGAGGTAAGGGAGGAAGGACAAAAACCTGGATTTTACTTCTCAAAATCAAGACCAGTTGACTAAGATATTTTTACATAATTCTTCAAAAGTAAATGGTTATTTTTTTAAAATCTTTTGCCCTTTTACACTGGACTATTTTGTGGTGATAAGTAGGTAAAGCCTAGAGTCTGTTTCTCAGAAAAACAATGACTAAAGTTAACAGAGATCACATAAGAGCTACTATTCTGTTGAGTAAGATAATTTTGTAGTATTTGTTTCCTTGAGTAATGACTGTGTTATTTTTCATTTTGAAGCCTGATGTTCTGAAAATTTTGAAGTCTCTCTGACAATTTGAATGAAATTATTCATGTTCTGAATCCTTAAAAACACAGTGAAATCAGCAAGAAGCTCTTCATTTCTGTGTTTCTTTGTAGGTCTGTGTAGGTTTTTGTTTGCAGAAGGCATTGTAGACACTACATAGTCCCTTCACAGAAAGTACATTCAGGACACTGCATCCTATCAGCAGCATCTCCTTGGCCCATCAAGTTAGGTGGTTACATGCTGGTGTATTTGGTTTGTATGGCAAGGTTTGGGTAGCAGAGGGGATAAAGAAGTGTCCTCTGTGAGAAACTGCTAAAAGCTCCCTCTATGTCCAGTGAAGCCAATGCCAACCACTTCCAAGACAGACCCACCACCAGCCAAGGCTAAGTCCATCAGCAGCACTGCCAGCAGCTGAGCCCAGAGCAGCAGAACCACTGGGATAACATGTTTAAGGAGAAAGAAGTTACTGCACCGGAGCAATTGCAGCTGGAGAAAAGAGGATTGAGAATATGTGAGAAGAAGAAGTTCTGCAGGCCCCAAAGTCAGTGCAGAAGGAGGGGGAGGAGGTACTCCAGCCACCAAAGCAGACAACCCCTGCAGCCTGAGGTGAAGACAGGATGTCAACCTGCAGCCCATTGAGATCCACACTGAAGCAGATATCCACCTGAAATCCATGGAGGACCCCATGCCAGAGCAGATGGATGCCCAAACGAGGGTGTGATCCTGTGGGAAACTTGTACTGGAGCAGGATCCTGGCAGGACCTGTGCTGTCATGGAGAGAGGACCTGACACTTGTACAGGTTTTCTGACAGGATTTGTGACCCTGTAGGGGATCCACTCTGGAGCAGTTCATGAAGAACTGCAGTCTATGGTAAAGGCTCACATTGAAAAAGTTCATGGAAGGTTGTCTCCCATGAGAGTAACCTCACAGGGGAAGAGTGTGAAGAGTCCTCCCAGTGAGGAGGAAGGACTGTCAGAAACAATGTCTAATGAAGTGACAGCAAACCCTATTCCCCATTCCTCTGTGCTACTGTAGCTGGGGGGAGAGAAAAATCGGAGTGAAGGTGAGTCTGGGAAGTAGGGAGGGGTGTGAGAGATGCTTTTAAGATTTTATTTTACTTCTTGTTATTCTTCTCTGATTTAATTGATAATAATTTTTTTTTTTCCCTAAGTCAAGTCTGTTTGCCCATGATGGTAATCTGTGAATGATCTCTCCTGTCCTTATCTTTACCCATGAGTGTTTTGATATATTTTTTTTCTCTCCTTTGTCCAGCTAAGAGGGAGAGAAATAGAGCAGCTTTGATGGGTACCTGACATCCAGCCAGGGTCAGCCCAGCACAACTGACTTTCATGCATGCACATATTGGACCAGCATTACACACAGGGCACATCAAGGCAGAAAGCAGAGCACTGACCCGAGTAAGAAGGGTTCACTGAAATGATGCATCAACAATGGTACACCACTCCATATAAAACCAGTCCAGTGTAATAACAAGCTTCTTTGATATGACACCACCACCGAAGTGGCACTTGAACGAATCACAATAACAGGGTGAAGTATAACTAGCATTTCTGCAGTTTTGTCGAAGATAATACTAGGACAGTGCACATGATCTGTTGCCTCACGCTGGCACTTCAGGGACTGCATATTATTTCTCATGGCATGAAAAGATGTGATCTTTACAAGAAAATTGATGATGATTTTCTGCAAGCTCCCTGGCAAGCCTAACTTCTCCTCCATAAACTTTGGATTATTTCTGTGAAGCTGTATTCTTACTAAGGATAACATTGAGTGTGGCAACACTGACCACAGAGGTGCTCCCATAAAGCACAGAAAGCCAAATCATACTCGCTTCTTTTTTGTCTCTTCTACAGCAAACAGAAGAAGCTTGATTTTTTCCAAGAGAGTCTATGCTCCTTTTTTTTACCTGGAGGGCTTTTTCCCAGAGCATTTATTTTCTCTGACTGTGTAAGAGTAATCATTCTGCATGGATACATCTGTGACCTTATCAAAAGGTGAGTGTAAAATGGACAACCAAAAATTCTATTTAAGGATAAGTGGCAAGGAATAAAATGGAAGTAACAAAACTGGCCAGAAGGCACTGACTTTAAATGGGTGCCTTAATATTTCTCCCTCCCCATCTCACTAACACTTTAAAGTCTTGGAAACTGTTCTTCAGGGTAAGTTTAATGTGCAGCAAATAAAGACTTATCCGCATGACCTTCATTAGCATATATGAGGAGCTGTTTTGGCTTATGTTCTGGGACCTGGCTGTTGAAGCCTGCAAAGTGTATCAGTGGAGCCCAATCTATACCTTACCAGTACAAGGATGGCTGAAGCTTCTTGCTGTCTTTCACAGGAGAGAATGCTGATGGACAGTCATGTAGGAGAAAGCTTTCCTGGAGTCACTGCTGAAAGAGACAAAATGTAGACATTGTAGCTCTGTGGTTTTGGGGTTTTTTTTGGTGTGTGTTTTTTTGGTTTTGCTTTTTGTTTGTTTTGGTTGGAGGGGGGGTGTTGGGTTTTTTTTTTTGTTGGGTTTTTTTTTTTTTTTGGTTTTTTTTTTGGTTTTTTTTTTGGTTTTTTTTTTGGTTTTTTTTTTGGTTTTTTTTTTGGTTTTTTTTTTGGTTTTTTTTTTGGTTTTTTTTTTGGTTTTTTTTTTGGTTTTTTTTTTGGTTTTTTTTTTTTTTTTTTTAGAGCAGATTACAAAACACATGTTCAGAAGGCAGTGGACATTTCCTAGCTACATCTGTTGAAGATGCATCTGCAGGTCATATAAACCCTCTTTGAGGTAACTACAATAAATAAACCACTAACAGAATAATAATGAACATGATGCAGAATGCAAAGATCTGCTGGGTAAGGTCTCAGGGGTGAGACTCACTCTGAGCTCTACTACATCCTGGCAGCACTGCTGCCTTCTAGGCAGTCAGCTCAGCTTGGCCTCAGGGACAAAAACAGGGAGAGAAAACCACAAGGTCAGTTCAGGGCAAACCCTGGATAGAGAAAGCAAAAAGATCCACCAGAAACAGTGACTTCAATAGGAAGGCAGAAGGGTTTGGCCTTTGAGATGTATAAAGAAAAAGTTGTCTGAGTGCAATCTCAGTTCCCCCTCTCCCTGGCAGGAGCTGTGCAGGCACTGACTTCATTGCCACTGCCATGAAGGTCTGATAGGGGCAGCCTGTGGCACAGCCCTGACACCACTCCAGGGGTGGGATAACTGTGTGTCTGCCTAGCACTGTAGGGCTCTCACTCAGCACCATTACTCTTCACACCTCTTAACTATCTTCCTTTATTCTTAAGGATTATTCTTCTATGGACTAAGTACAGGATTAGCAGTACAATTGGACTTGAGATTTATAAGGTTTGGTATAGAGAAACAGACTACTTCCCTTATTTGCATTCTGCTGTAGCAACAGGCTCTCACTTTGCAATGGATGAGAATAGAACATCAAGTCTATTTTGAGACTGTCTGGAATTCATTCTACAGATGTTGGTCTTAATATGATGCTTTAAAACTAATTTTTTTTTTTTTAATTTCACACACATACTATGTTGTTTCTGCAGCTTGCAAGGCACAATTCCAGCTGAATAAAAAATGTAATGCTATACCAAGGGAAAGAAAACTTACTTAACTTTTAATTTTAAAAAGTAGATCCTGTACAACAGGCTTCTTGCACAACAGGTTTTTTTGACTAAACACAGCTAATACACATGCTTGCCTGATGAGAATTTAATGTGTAGAAGATACAGTACTGTGCCCTGATCCATGATCAACAATGAGGATAAAACCTTCCAGACTGGTTCCCTGAACTATACAGTTCCAGATACTTTGAGAGAACCCATAGATATCCAAAATTTATCCACGAGAAAGAGTGACATTTTGAGATTTTTTTGGGGGGTTATTTTCTGTGCTTGCATATGTAATTCTCAGTGGATTAAATTTACTCAAAATTTCATGGCATTATTAGGATTCTTGTTTTTAAGTGTGCCCCTAAAAGTCATCAAATAGCCATCTGCTTTGCAAAGTTCATTTTCAGTGCCCCTTGTGCTTGTGATTCCTCAGAAATACAGCAATTTCTCCCCAGGTATTTAAATATTAATTTATTTAATATTGACTCATTTCACTTAATACACTGAATAAAGAGAATACTGCAAAGTCACCTCCACATAAAATGCAAATAAGAACATTCCAAGGGACTGGAAGCTGCCACTCTAGGTGCCCCTTTAGACTTGAGCAGTTGGATAGGATGTGAATTCCTTGGGTGCCAGTTTGCCATTTTGACTGAAAAAGGAGTATTTGCAATTTGGTATGAGACACTCCAAGAAATGATACTTAGCTGCAAGGTGGCAGAGAAGGAGGAAAACTAAGGAGTCTGCAGCAGCCATGAGGTGCGAGCAGGTCCCACCACCATGGCTGCCAGAGGGTCCTGCCTGCAGCCCTGCATGGAAGCAGCAGCAGCAGTTCCTCACAGGCAAAGAAGGTTGCTGGCTGGCTCACTGGCCAGACTGCCCTGGGCTAGTGGGACAGCCTTCAAAGCCAGTACTGCCATTTTTACTGGTTGCTGCTGGGGATGTGACTGGTTGGGAAATTTCTGACAGAATAATGTTTCCACTAAAGAGACAGTTCTATTAAAATTGACACATTTCACAGAAAGATGACAGCATTGATTCATTTGAACTTCTCCCATTTGAAAAATGAGGCTTCTCATTTCAATTCTATGCTATGAAAACAGTTCATCTCAAATTTTACCACTTTGATTTACTGTGCATTTAAATAGTAAATGAGCTGGTACATACACATAATATAGATAGATAATATTCTGGCATTAAAGTGACCTAGTGATTTAACTTTATGAAAAAGGTTTCATAGTATCAAAAGCAAACCTTTTGCTAGCAGATTCACACTGCAGTTTCTACTGGCTGCTCATAGGAAGTGTGAAAGATAAGGCTTTAAAAAACAAAATGAGAAATCAGATTTGCCTATGCAATGCAGTTAGTCAGATTTCAGAGCACATCTGCATGGGAAGCATTGACCCAAACTATCCTGTTCCATGGGGCAGATGCTTGGAGGCAGCTCTTGATTTCCATGGCATGGACTCTATCGCTGTCCACAGCTAAGCCAACAACCAGCATGACTACTGCCTTCTTTCCTCTCTAGCTGAGTGTGTCAGTACACTGTAGCCTGAAGGAAAGACAGGGTATTCAGGACTCACCTCATCAACCAGCCCTCAGGCCCTTCTCCCTGAGAAGGCTTACCCAACTGGGATACAGTCTTTTAGTTAGTGGCTGATCAAACACAGCTGTCAGAAATGTGATGTCACAGCAAGGCTGCAGGATCCAGCAAGTGGGTGTAATTGAACAATAATGATTGAGGTGTAGGATATTTCTCAGGGAACTGATAACCAGCTGGGAGGAGTTAATGGTCCAGACTGTGCTTTGGCTCATTAAATGCAAGCAGATATTAATCTCCAAAAAACATTTCTCATAGGGGTCGGTGCTGCTGTTTGACGTGAAATGAAGCAGCATTTTGTTTTCTATATGCCTACCTGTTAGTACTTGTATGTGTTATGACTTTGCTGGTGATCTCTTTTTCTTTGTCAGAATGAGCCATAGAGGTCCCAAGTCTCCTCCATAACCCCTAGTAAAGGTCTTGAAGTCACTGGGTGGTAGTGGGATGTTCCTACACAGCAGTGCCTAGCTGTGCTAGCTCCTGATTCATGGGCCAATCCCAGATTCCCTTACTGAGTCGCAGTTTCACACTGGCATGGGAGTTTTTTCCTTTTTCATAGGCAATGTAATAAGCTAAGAGAGAGGGTAATGGAGAGACAATGACTTATGATGTCTTCTGAACCTACTCAGGGAAACTTCAAGGAGTCCTGTAATATATAAGCTAAAATTCATTGTTCTTTAAGGGAGCTCCCTCAAAGTTCCACAAACTGTTTCTGAGGAAAAAAAACAAAAAAACAAACATAAGGCACATAAGCAGACATTTCTAGAGGACATAAAAATATAATAACAAAAGTTATTGATGGGTGTACCCTTGCCAGAGAAGCTCAATAATGTTATCAACTCAATCACACTCCCAGTCTTTTACAGCTTCCAAACAGTAATGGAAGCCCCTACCTGCTCACTGCCCCACCCCCACAAAGAGATTGCATAGAGTTTATGTCACTTTTTGTATATTTTAAAGTTATTTTCTTTTCTACTCTGAAGGGAAATACTTGCTGGAAACATCATACTGAAAAATCAAATTTTTCCTTCCAGCCTCTCTCCTAAAAATACCAGGGACAGCTTTGGGAATCAGCATCAATGTAAATAGCTCCTGTTGGGCTGTCCACCGGGAATTACCTAAAAGTAATTTCTTGTGGAACTCCACCGACTGTGATAAAATTACACCAAAAGTGAATTTGGTCCTGCCTACAAGGAGGAAGGACAGAATCACCGTGGGTACTGTAATACTTGCATCTGAACATTTGTCTTATTAGTGGGTTTGGAATTGGTCTTCTTGTATCTGTGCTGGGAACAGGAGGGAAAATCATTAAGTGCAGAAGGAATTAAAAAGGGCAGCTATCCAGTGAGCTGCAGTCGTTATCTATGTGCCCAGAGCAGTTGCCAGGAACTCATTAAAAAACTGCACTCTTTTATAGCTGGTGCTGGTGAGAAATGGTCCTTTGAATTACTTTACAGCAACAGTGCTTTTTAAATTAGAGATTGGATAAACTTAGGTTCCTGTTATAGAAAAATTCCACTTAGTAATGGGGCTGTGTCTGGAAGACAAGAAGTTTGGGAAGGGTGTTTTTTTTGTACAGTTTCCTTGTACTGGTAGTCTTGGCAAGAACAGAGAAATTCAGCAGGGTTAGCTATATTCAACAAGACCGAGGTGGTTGTGCTAAGGCTGAGCAGACTCTGGACACCTGGGTTGTGTTGGACTGGGCATAAGCACACATCAGAACAACCAGCCAACCTGACTGAGCCTAACAGGTTTCGCAAGGAAAGCTGCAGATGCACAAGGAATCTTCTATGGGTAGAGTTTTGACCCTCAATAAGCCAAGCAGTTATTAAGACTGGGACTGTGTGCCACTCTGCTGATGCAATCGCTTTTGTACACTTTTATGTATATGACTATATTGTGCATTTTCCAAATAAACTTGTTTGCAATTTCATCTTCTAAAAGACTCTCTTATGATTTTAAAAGGTTGAGGAATACCTGTAAAGTCACGAGGAAAGTCACAGCTTAGTTCCTGAACCATGAGAACAGATACATTTTTGTACAAGGAAGATTTAAAGCAAGACCATTGAGAAAACTGAGTCTGACTCTGGCAGTAACCACTGACATCTGGTACAAAGTCACAAAATAAAAAGAGAGAGAGACTGAAACATATGACCACAGTGAAATAACTGTACTTGTGGCATGGTAGAAAAGTATAAGATAAATATACTTACAGTAAGAAAAGGGAATAGATTTCCCACTCCACTCAGGATGCTATTAAATGCAATAGAGTAGTATTCCCCGTTTTAGACTTTGTAAGTATATTACAAGTAGAATGAGGAATGAACCTGAACAGAATATTACTTGAAGGGACAAATAATAAGAAATTGGCTTCTTTATTCTTTTTGCTATGTTGTCTCATGCCACTTTCAGTGTTCGTCTTCCAAAGTGCAAGAATGCCTGAATACCCGTGTGATACCGAAACCCATTTTGTATGTAGAAATAATATTCTACCCTTATAGCAGAACAGTCATTCAAAAGCTGTCATACATGATAGACCAAACAGTGCAAAACAGTTATGAGAGTGGGTAAAGTGAGGGCTCAAGACTTCTTTTTTTTATATTTCTTTATTGCCCTAGAACCTAAAACTCATAACTTTAAGAATTTATTTTCCTTACACTTAGACATTATTAGAGGCCTTAAAGAGCAAGTCCATGAGAAGTGACAAGTCATCAGTTCTAGAGTATTGATGGTGTTCCTCAAATTTTCTGCTTTGTTCTCTGAGAAATTAAAAAAAAAAGTTATTTTCCATTTTCATTGATGAGTTCTGTGGCATTCTGCTTCTTCTTAGCTCCAGAGAAAGTTCTCTATCTCACAAGCCCAGCAAATTTATTTAAATCCCCAAATCAGACAGTTTCCTCAACTGAAAAGCTTCTTGGCCACAGTGAACCAGACCTAGCAGCCATCCTCAGTACACTGCAGAAAACATATACACAAGTAGATTTGAATACTGGCAAAAAAAAAAAGGTCTGGATGCAGTATTTGTTTAAAGTTATAGAGAAAGAAAGGGGAGAGTGATATTGAGTATTCCTCACTCACCATCTGAACATGTGCATATTTACTCCATCCAGTAGCAGAGAGTGTCCTAATTATGAATTAATTTAGATTGGAGTTGTTGTCTCTAACCTTGGGATACACAAAGCCTCCCAACCACTGGACTTCAGCTAATACTGTACTCCCATTCTGATTTTTGAACATGGCCCTGCATCATACAGATCTGAATTCACTGGGCAGCAAGAACATATCTAACCTTTCAAAGGTCTCAAAGCAATAACTTGAGTTCAGTCCCCTAAGACCTGTTAATATTTTTCATTCATTCATTATTTGTTAGCAAATACATGCCTGGTTGAGATTAGTTCATACCAATGGGACTCTCAGGGATGGATGTTTTAAAAGAAAAAGAATTATGCCTCCTGAGTCTTTTAGGCTCCCAGTTCTGGGAAATGATTTCATGTTCCAGATCACTAGGCTAAGTGGTGTAACACCAATGCTCTCAGGCACACAGTGTGACTCTTGAGGATGGTCCTGTGCAGGGCTAAGGGTTGGATTCAATTACCTTTATGAGTCCCTCCAACTTGGCATAGTCTGTGATTCAGAACATGTGTGAAGATTTAAGATCCAAACTTTGAAGCATTTCCTATTTACAGCTTCAATGCTCAAGCCATTGGAAGCATCCCACCAAAGTACCAGCTTCCCTTGGGCGGAAATTTGGTCCAAGATCTTTGCAGTTTAAGCACCAGATTCAAGACCTGGGGTTCAAACTTTCACGGAAACCCAAAAGTGAATCCTTTTGCAGTATTAGCTCTATGTGACTTTTCAAGTGTCCCAGCTGGGTAGGAAACTGAATGAAAGTCTACATGCCAGCTACAGAAACCACTACTTTAAGACAGAACTTGGCCACTCACTCTAAGGAAGAACCACCTCATTTATGGGTAGCCATGTTAAATTTGGATATCTGTTCTTATCATGTACGTATCTCCTTAGCTGGTGGGAAGGGATAAAGGTGAAACAAATTGGTCTTAAGAAGTGCCTGAATGTTTTAAGGTAAGAGCCCAGGTGAATGACCTGAAATAACTTCTTGATAGCTACAGCTGGAAGGGACAGATCCCAATTTGTTTGTGATTAACATTATCAAGAGGAAATGCTAGGGCAATACTGTCAAACGCCCAGTTCTCATCCAGAAGAAAACTGCCACTGACACATCAGTCATATGTATGCCTATTTGGGCCAATAGCCAAATGACCCAGCCCTAAAGTCAGAGACATCTCCCTAGCAAGAAATGACTCTGAGTTTAGAAGTGGTGATAGGTTAGGTAAAAGCACCCAGTCTCACTGGTTTTTTTTTTCATTAGAGGACATCTGAATGCTTCTTTGGTAACAGCCAGAAACCTGCTTTAGAGAGCTAAAGAAATACAACTTGAAATACATGCAATATATCCCTGTGAGCCTTCAACAGACAAAAAAGGGGGGGCCTGTGTTGTGCTTTCACACATGGTTTGCTTATAATGTGAGAGTAACTGTCAGTGACAGCATTTAGCTGGTTGAAAGAATGTGTTTTTCCAGCATCTTCTTGCAAAATTTCATTTTCCAGCAAACTCCTTAGATAAAGAGTCTCTCAGAATAGAGCGAATGGATTGCCAAAAAACACGAAAACAAAATGACTGTCACCACCGATTAAGGAAAATAATATGCCTGCTGGTAGGTGCACACTCGCTAATCACATTTTCCATATACAAACCCTAATCTTATATTTACATTCACAAATACTTATTTTGCATAAAAAGGAACAACAAAAGAAGCTGAAAGTAAATACTGTGTGAGAACACAGTCTCCATCTCATCTGCAACAGCCTGCGTCTGAACTGAAGATGCGATGGTAGCAGTCTCCAGCTGATACCAGATTCCTAGTGACTGAATGGGGTTATACAGAGAGAAGATTCTGATATTTCCTACACATCATCACAGTCTTGAATTCTCCAGACTAGGAAAATATTGCTTTGATAAAAGTGACAGATAACAAATTGATGAAAGTTAAGGATGAGGAAATAACTCTTTCTTCGATATTTTTGCAACATTAAACCCTCCAACTCTCTAAAATAAACACAGTCAGAAGCACAGGACTGATGTAATTCATTGCATCATGCATGGTTAGACACCAAAATTGTACCCCAGACAAATTCCAGCCACATGCTTGGAGTACCAGATTCCCTGTCTTTCTTCTTTCCTAGCAGTTTCAACAATTTCCAAATGCTGGACACATTTCATCTGCAGCAAGGAAAATGGCAAAAGACAAGGACAGAGAAAAGTGGTTGTCCTCTCCTCCATCCTTTAGCCCTGGGCCCAGTTGGTGCTGACCACATCTCTGTGCAGATGGTGGCCTTCTTACTCCTCCTTCTTCCTCTTCCTTTGTTCTGACTGGCAACTTTCTGGTGAGAAGCTAAATTAATTTATGTAGTAAAGTGGTGTCACCTCGTTAGTTCTATCATGAAGCCCTGCAGAATAGAAAATGAAAGGAGTCAAGCCTGGAGAACCATGGTAGGACTCTTTTCTTCGCTCTCTAATTTCTGCCACGAGACCACAACCACAAAGAACCTCGGGTAAATGGTTTATGTTTAAAGAACATCCAACCTGCACCTAAACCTATATTTGTATGGCACACAGCAATAGCCTCTTTTGTTTCTTCAGTAGTTGGCTGAAACTCAGAGTGTATGTAAATGACAAGTACTACTAGCTGAGAAGTCAGCATTTCCATAGCTGGCTGGACCACTCTTAACATTCAAAATTTGACTTCCTTCTCATGGTGCATCCAACCCAAAATCTGAGATCTAAACTTCATCTTGAATTTTGCAAAGCTGAAGCCTGGTGGTGAGCTCAGCAGTGGCAGACCAACATGAGCAAACAGGCTGGAAAGTCTTGGCCTGTCCTGGATGGCTGAAAAACAAGCCTCATGCTGTTTATGTAACTGCATCCAGGGAATAGCTCGAGGTGAGGGACCTGCTTTTCCTGGCCATTATAAAGTAACTTTATCTCTTAATTACATCTAGGTAACTGGCTCTGTGACTCAGAAAGGAATGCAAACAGCCGTCATGCTGAGGAGTCATAATGTCTTCCCTCCTGTGTGCCACAGTTTCCGCTTGCTACGCACAAGCCAGGGAGACACGGCTGGGAGGTCAGCTGTGTGCAGCACTGAGGTACTCCACCATAACTCCAGATTAAGATGGGAATCTTCTCCTTTCCTCTGCCTTTGCAGTACGATAAAGCAAACTGTGAAATTTTAGCTAGCAGGTTTTTCTCCACCCTTTTATTAAACCTATGTCCACACTTATGTTGGGGTGTTTTGCCATTTGAGGAAGTTACTCTTTCTTTTTAGCCCCCAGACCAGTCCTGTGAAACTTCAGTTTTTACCAAATCATTAACTTGACCTAAAAGAAACTCTGAGAGTACATGATTGACAGGAAGATTGTTGTACTCGTCCTCTGCTAGTGGACACAGCAAATCCAAAGGTTTCAGGAGGAAAGTAGTTGGTTTGGAATGGAGACAATGTGGGCGTTATGTCATAAGTTCTGGTGCTTTTTGGCCATAGAGATGAGGAATTTGCTCTCACTTCACATAAATATGCATATATAGGCTCTGATTTCTTGCTAGTATCCAGGTTGTCTGAAATCAAACTAGCAAGGGAACACCTGCATTTTTGCTATTTTTAGAAACCTGTCAGCCATTTACATTCTTGCTGCAAGGAGAAAACAGCGGTCTTCTTTTTTGTAAATAACTCCCCAAAGTGTGAAACATCAGAGGGACAGGCTCTGTTACATTGTCAGCTATTCAGCCATGCAAAGTATCAGCTTTGTGAGAAATTATATAATTAAGTCTGCTTTGAAATTTGCTTTTAGAAAAGGACTTCAAATTCCTCTGGTTTCAGGTTTAAAAAAAAGAATTTTATATTTTGCACACTGGAACTTTTTAAGAAAAAGAATTCTTATTTTTCTGCCTTTTTGAAAAAATACATGTTTTCTCAATTTCTTTAAGCTCTTCTAACTTAAAAGATAAATGTTCATGAACTTACATTTCAAGTGGCAGTTTTCCTTTGCAGTGTTTATGACCCAGACAAAAAGAGCAGAAATATTACAGGTCTAAAGTTCTTGCTAAAGTTTTCATAGGTGAATTTCTCAAGGAAAGCCAGTATCAAGTAAATATTCTGCATTTCTAACCAAGCTTGATTTTGAAGCTGAATTCCTTAAGGAAATTGTGCTGAAGAAATAGTAGGGATGTTAGAAAGCACAGGCCATGAGCAGGGGAAATAATTCAATTTTGACTAGAAGGGAGCTGGAAGAGCCAGGGTCATCCAGGGACATAAGACGTCCTAGGAAAGACAGTGGAAATGACCCATAATCTGTAATTTTCTCATCTGAATAGAAAGCAGTTAAGAAGACAACATTGATTTGGTTTGACCTTAGAAAGAACACTGGCTCTTGTTTTGCAAAGGATCAACCATTATTAGTTCATTAAAAATCTCATCAACTCAAGTACCAGCCAGCACTCTGAGGGCTGTACAGATCTGACTTCACAACAAATTAAAACAAATAGTGAAGGTCCACTTTCCTCTGCCTTTAGGTGGATTTATCATTTTCCCAGTACTTAAGGTGAGAATTAAGTGAGAGATAGGGATGCTATATGTGCACACACCATTAGATATAGCAGCTGGGAAAGGAGTGAAAATTGGCTATGGATGACAGTTGATGGCCTGGACTACATGTGGTCATTACTCCTTCGAGAAGGAGTAACCAGCAGCAATGTTTACCCAGGCTGGAAAGCTGGAAATGCTTTTGGGTTCTGTATTTTTTGGTGGGTGGCATGTGTGTTTGGAAATGAACAAGCATTACCATATGGCAAAAATACAAAGCATAATGTTAACTTTATTTGGTTACTACAAGAGTCTCCTCTTCCTGTACAAAAAGTAAGGTTTTCTTCTTTCTCATTTTTTTTTAATCAAGAATTATTTTTTTTAGCTGCAGATTACATAATCCTTTAATGCTTTGCTGTTCTTTTAATTAGTCTGTTACCACTATCTTTTAAGTAGCATTTCTGAACAATCCTGCATGTCCTTTAATCCTGTCTGTTCAATGTCACTTCTGTGACTTGTTTTTTATACAAGTATTTTCCAAATTAAAATCTTTCACCATCCTTTGAGTCTTAAATCATCCCCTCTGCAGCAGAAAGAAGGTATGAGCCAGTAAATGTGGTCATTCTAACCTTTCAGTATTTGCACCATGTGCCATATTGAAAAATATGAAAAGCACTTGAGCAGAAATTTTAAAAGCATGCAGAGAACATGAGCTAGTTAAAAAAGTTTGCAGTTATTGGTACATCCAACAAGCAATACCCTACCATGACCTTTGAAAAGAAACAAACACCTAGTGAGAAATTACGAAACAAGGATGCCAATCTTTTCCTTGTCTTGTGTATGGTCTCTCTTTGTGAAGCGGGGAAGAAGAAAAGCTGCTACCTTAAAAGTACTCCCTTAAGAGACACTCAGTAGCTGCAGTTGTGACATGATGTCTCTATCTAAACTAAAGTGCAAACTTCTGTAATTATCTAAAGTGGTAAATACTGAATTTTAAACCTTAGCTAGGTCTTCTGCAAACTACTTGTTTTTCTGCTTTCAGTGAGTTCTGTGTTCTCTTTAATCAACAGAGCACACAGAGAAAACAGAATAAAAAGGTGAATTCCTTAGTTTCAGCAGTACCAGTGCTATAGCTTTTGGAGAAAGGAAAAACAGGTACAGGACAAAGGCTATACTTAAGATGGGATTTTTTTCCCAAGAACCTGTTTCTAGCCTTTTTATTTGAGACTGAGCATTTGTTAGTTGGGTTACTTTTATAGAATGATAGAATCATTACATCTGGAAAAGACTGATAAGATAAGAGTTCAACCAGTAACCCAGCACTGCCACATCCACCACTAAACCATGTCTCCAAGTGCCACATCCACACACCTTTTGAACACTTCCTCAGACAGGGATCCCACCTCTTCCCTGACCACCCTTTCAGTGTAGACATTTTCTGCATTATCAAATCTAAACCTCCCATTGCACAGCTTGAGGCCATTTCCTCTGGTCCTGTCACTTGTTACCTGGGAGAAGAGACTGCCTCCCACTTTACCACCAGCTCCTTTCAGGTAGTTGTAGAGAGCTGCTTTGGGCTCAGTTACAACAGCTGGAAAGATACAGACTTTGAAAAACCATTTGCACTGAATTCTGAAAAATTCTGAAAAAGAAGATGCCTGCAGGAGACACAAGTAAAGTAAATATTGGCTGTAACATGACATCCAGAGCAGCTCGGGGAGATAACTCTCCGGAGCAATTAGCATACATGTACAACTGTATCACAGTTTGCATCTAACTAACTTTGTGCTTTACTTGGGGAAAAGTCTTCCGGCCCTTGGCACATACACTCACTGAGCCCCGCAAGCCCTGCAGACCATGCTTGCCACAGGGCATCCAAAGATACCCAGGCAATAGGTACTGCCCTAAGGCTGAACTCTTCTTCTCAAGGAAGATCAAAGCCAGAATTAGGCATGGCTGTAAGGCACAAGCCTTGCTCCTATGCAGGCTGGCACCTACCCTCACCAATAAGGATGATTTCTTCTTCCCAGTTGCAGGCCCCAGGCCACTCAGGTGCAGAGGCGGTAAACAGGCTCCTAGGAAGGTGCAGAGAAGAAAGCTTGATTGTAAGAACAGTCATGGAGCTATATTGTGCTTTAAGTGGGTTGCAGTTTGTTTACACACTTCTTTAGCTTTCACATATATTTTAAACCTTAATGCTTGGAGCTTTTTCTTTTCAAACTGTTTTATTGAAGATCTTCCTACTCTACTGCTTTCCCATCAGCCATGCAGTCACTAGCCCTTTCACCATGCAAGCCACACACAGAGCTGGCACTGAATCTGTGGCTGGGAGCAAACCTGCTTCTGATACTCTGTGGGAAGATTCTAGTAAGACTTTGACAGTTCAAACCGGTGCAAAGCAGTGTGGTCTGATTTGCTCCAGGTTAGTGCATTCTACTCATTTTGAAGCCTGTAGCCTATTTGACCGGTATTACACATGACATGAGCACCACTGGCCTCCCCTTCAGGCAGGGCATCAGCTCAGCAGGCTGCTGGCTTGGCTTACATCCTACATCACATGTTTGATTTCCTGCTTCAGGTCTGATCTGAGTTCAAAGTTTAGGTCCTGTGGGTTTAAGTTTAAGGCGTTTTGTTGTTGTTTGTCGAGTCTGAAGTATTTGCCTCCCTGATGTTGATGAACTGACTTCTTGTCAGTGTGTTATCTCTTTATTTAAAAGCCTACAATCCCTTGCTAAAACTAGTGAGAACCAATTTAAAACTTTGCTAATATGTTTTCAAGAATATCGTGTATTTTAATCCAGATCTTTGCACATAAGTGAAAATTTGTGAAATAAATTATTTTGGATGCCAACAATTTTGCATTCATGACTTGTCACATTAAGGAAGCTTGTTTTTCCCAGTGTAAACACTCACCCTTCTCAAGAAGTCAGGCATTCAGAAAACCTCTAAATACATTTTGAAAATTTAAAACTTGCTTGCATTAAGATCTCAGTCATGCAGTTCTTTATCAGAGCTCTTTCCTATAGCAAATATCTGATACAAAGCCTGTTCTTTCTCTCCTCCTTCCACTTTCTGCATCTAAAATGATTTTTAGTATTTCAGCACAGGACCTGTCTTTCCATACTGCCATGCTGTTCATGGTACAGTCTGAATGCTGTGGCTGTACACAGGACACAGGAACAGAAGTACTGATCTTGGTTGTACCCATGCCCAATCTTCACTGGACCACTCCCAATAAGAGCACACTGCTGCAAGGTTCAGCACTGAGGACACAGCTCTGACATCATAGATGAACTATGATTTTGGCAGGAGAGCTACTAGATGGAGCAAATAAAAACTTCAAGTAGGTGAATTATTCTTTCTCCACATTTCTGTCCTACACATACATGGTTGTGTACTATAGCTTCTTATGCTAAACCCTCATAGAGCTTTTGTGCGATGTTGCAAGTGGCTGACAACATCAGTGAACAGCCAGATGGCTTTTCCATGCTACCACTCCTTTCTCTCCTGTTGTCTCTGTGAACATGCAATAGCTTCACCAGACAAGCTGGCACCAAGCATCTGCAATATCACAGCTCTACAGCCTCCCAAGTCCCACCCCAGCTACAGAGGAAAAACTTTCACTATAAGAGGTGTCAAACTGAAGATCATGAACCCTGTGCTTGTTTTACAGGGATACACAACTAAACTTTTTGACATTTCTTTTGTAGGATCAGCAGCTCTTTTACATTCTATTCTTTTCATAGGCCTTTTAACAACACTGACACATAGGCTTATTAATTTGTCATCCTGTGCTCCCTGTGCACCGAGACATTAAGTAGGTTTCCCCTTCAGCTGTGCTACCTCTGCAGCTCGAGGAACAGCAGGGCCTGGAAGACACAACATTCCCTGTTAATGGCTACAAACCAGCTCTGAAGAACCACTGCTGCTGGGGCAGTGTTGGTCACTGCCTGGAAAAAATTTGAAACAATTTCTGCAGGACAATTTTAAAAGGCATTGTTAGCTTTTGAAGCTGCACCATGCCAAAAATAAGACAGAATAGACTAGTTTCTAGAGAAGATGACTTAGAGAAAGACTGTACCTCTCCAGAGATTTATCACTAAGTCACATCTCATTACTTCTCTTCCCTCAACATCTTCACAATTTCTGCTCTTGGCAGTTTTCTGAAGATAGGGCATGACCTATGAGCATGAAAGAGCAGAAAGCTTTTCCCTTCGCTAATATTGTGAGACAAATATTGGTAAGCCTTTGCCAGGTATTTGATGCCGGCAAACCCTCCTGCAAGTGCAAGGAAGGGGTTGCAAGAGACCCGTAACAGCAGGGCATTAAATAAGCCAGAGCTCATGAAGCCAGTCCCATTTGCAGGTACGAGAGTAGCTCGTGGCATAGTAACTCTTCCCTTCAGACAAGCAACTTAACTTTGAGAAAGAAGCTCTTGAGGAAGAGTAGAGCCAGTTGACCCCTTGCCATAGTATGTGCTCTGTTGCACTGCCCCATAGGCACAGCAGCAGTAGGGCAGTCTTGGCCACACTGCAGAAAAGGGCTCTGCTCTCCTTCTGGCTTGGCAGGACCACTCTCTGGCTTGCACTGGCATGACATCCTTCTCTGAACAGTCGAATGCTGTTGACATCACTTGCCAGGGGAGGATCACAGCTTGCTGTCTCAACAGGTTGGGCAGGGACCTGCAATGTTACTGCTGGCACCTGAGCTTGGATGTGTTATAAATGGCCTCAGAAGAATTTAGGGGCTGGAAGAGAAATCTGTACTATCCTTACCTCTACAACCTTTTTTTTCCCTGCTGTACCTTACAACTCACAGCGTCAGAGAAACCAGTGTCCTTTACTCCCATCATCAGCCTGTTTGCTCTCAGCAGCATTGCAGTGACCACTAAACCATGAGGAGGCTGAAGGAACAGGAGGTCACTTGTGCTTGCTGAGACACACACAAATTCCCTGGTACCAGCGAGAAGGAAAGATGCAGCACCTATTTGAAGAGAAACTTGTATCTGAGTAAGTCATGCTTTTTGACTTAAGCCAACCCAAAATGAAGTGGAATTTTGTCACTAAAGCTAGGGGAAAAAGTAAAACTCATTTCCTGTGAGTTAACCTTATGAAAAGTACACCTCAGTGTGGGATTGGAGAGGATTATTTCAGTTGAGATACTTCTAAGAAACACTCTGGTTTATATTTTTGTCAGATGCAGAGTGGAGAGGTAGAAACTCAGAGAACAGATGGTGGGCGTGCCTCACAAACACAATCTCTTGTTATGAATGACCTGGTGAAAAACCAGTAACCCAGAATGGTTTGATGATAACCTATTTTCCTAGTTTTATTCTGACATTGTTATCTGGGAAGTATGTCCTTCTAAGAGACCAAAGGCTAATATTCTTTCAAGCATTACAGCAGAACTGAAAGTGAGTCAGTGCTGGGATCTTACTGGACTGAGAAAGACAAATGAAAAACAATACAAGAGATTTTTTCTGAGAAATGTCTTAAGCTTTTCTTATGGAATATGTTTTTTTTTTCAGCAGTGAGAAAATCCAGTCTTTTCACCAGATATTGTTTGCGATCTACTACCAGTTGTGCTGCTTTGACCAATTTGTATTGTTAATGCCTGGAATATGGCACTTGAGTTGGAAAAACAGCTGCTTCTCTTCTGCTCATCTGTATGACAAAGTGCCAAGGTGAGACAGGGGAAGCCCTCACCAGGGAGCATAGGCAACGATGCTCCCAGTGCCTGGATATCTGTCACATTTTCAGCTCTGAATGCAGAGCAGATTACATCTATGACTAAAGGGTCCTTTGGGCAACAGTTGAATTGTCTTTTAAGTATTTCTGGATCAGTCTTAATCATGCTATCAGTACTGGATACTCATCTGAAGCCTTGATTATATTTAACTAACCTGCTCACACCAAAATATGAGTATTTTCCAACTGTTCAACATACAGGCATGCATCTACGAATTGGATCTACTTTAAATTTCAAGCTTCCACTTTTTTTTTCCTACAATGCCAACACACTGAATGTCTGGAGATGTGCTCAGAAAGTCTGCTAGAGAACAGTTAGTTACAGTAAATTCTAAATACAAAATGCTTTCCCTTTTGTTTGAAATGGAAAGTAACCTGAAAGACTTTCCCTGGTAATAAACCAAGTTTTGTAACATGCATTTTTAAAAGAAAAAAGAAACTGAGTTATGGAGTATTCACAACTCATCATGACACCAAAACTAATACGTACTCCTAAGCAAGAATATATCTATTCTTTCTGATGAATAAGCATTGCTCCATTTTTAAGCAGGAAGTGCCTAATGAAGAGAGACAGGCTGGTAAAACAAACTCACAGAGTATTTGCATCCCAGCTTCAAGCTGCCAGCAGGTTTTACCCACACACTGTATTTCAATACGCACTCGTGACTGATAATTAGATCAAATTTCTCTCCTTGTCCATCATTTTATTCTTGTACTTCCTTATTGGTTGCCTTAATTAATGGATCTTTGTTTTATTCTTAGACTGGAATACTTAGTAGGGTGAGGAAGAATTTTGTTTTTAATTTAACACATCAAAACAACAAATCTTGTAATAATGTGGCACATTAAAAACAGCTGTCTGCAGCCTTCTCCTGATCCTTCATGCATCCTATGCTCACTTCCAGACTGGGAACATTTCACTTAAATTTAATAAAAAATACCCTAAAACACACAAACAAAAAAATCTAAACAAAAACAACCTCAAAATGGAAAACACATTTTGTTAGAAATCACTAAAGAAAATAACATGGCAATTTAGAAGATGTTTCACTTGTGTGTGAGGAATTCAGGACTCCACACAACTGGAAGAAACCAGATGTGTCTGACACCAGCTGATTGCTCATTTCAGCATTACCTTTTCTTTTTAGAAAACTGGCTGTTCCCTTCATGTAACAACATCAGATTGAGTCTGCTTTCATTACTTATTCTATGAAATCTTGGTCTCCCTTAAGTGATTAGCAGTAATGCATGAATATAGCAGTAGTAGATGAATATAGCAGTCCATGGGGATTGTGGTGAGTCAGGGGAAGAGAGTTTTAGAAAACAAATCTAGACTAATTAAAAAGCTGAAGTAAAACATTCTTTGCTAATTAAACAAATCCAATTTTTAATTAGTTACTAAAACTGGCTGAAAAATCTTAACACAAACAAAATCTGACTTTATTGGATGGCAGCATTTTAGTGAAATTGGGGGAAAAAAGTTTTCAAATCACAAGACTTACTTTGCATAAAACCATCATTTGAAGGCATAGAAATGAAATACAAATTTTTCTGTAACATCAGACCACAAGCTCAAATTCATGGCATAGTGCAACTACACCAGATAGAAAGAAAACAAAATGCAGAATGTGATTCAATCAAGCAAATTGTTTCTATGATTCTTTACTTTTGAAATTCCTCCAGTTCCCACCTGCAACTGTTTTTTAAGGCTGTAGAAGTCCTGATTCAATTTGTGTGTCGTTAGAGACGTTGTTGCCACACCTTATTTACACATATAATCAGCTCATACTCCATGGACACCTTGAGAGAGGGAACCCACCAGCTCACCAGCAATACAGGGGAGGTCTGATTCATTCTGTGAAACAAGACTTTGCCTCCAAACTAGCTATGACAGGAGACTGTTCCCTAACACAAGCTGGAGTTAACTGGACATGATTCTGCAGTTTTCCTTTTTCCCTGGTGGCCAGGGAGCACTGACCTTGCGAGAGAGCCCATCCTCTCATACACCCAGTTCAGTTGTGCAGCGACACACACTCTCAGAAGAGCCTAGATTTTGTTCGTGATGCAGATGATCTTCCTTACTCTGTATGTTTTATTTATATGTGCAGTTCACCAGTCTAAAGATGACAAGAACACCTGAAACCAATGGCATTTTCAAGGAAATGTGATATTTGTAAGGGATGGAGACTATTACTTTCCTGAAAAATCTAAGATAGACTGAACAAAAGAGCAAACATTTATATTTGAGATAAGTTTGCAAGTGTTTATTGTATACATATTCATGATATTTTTAAGTCGTTAAGCTAATATTTTTACTCTCACTATAAACAAAGAAAGATGTGATTGTCTAATCTTTTGTGGACTGGAATTACTAAAGCATTTGTGCAGCCTTAGGTCAGATTAAATACAAGTCCTGCAGGCCATGGAAGAAAAATAGAATAATTCCTGCACTACTACTAACCTGTTTTTTTAAGGTGTCATCTTATTTTGATTCACTGTGAACTTCTTCTTTTCACTCTCTATTCTTGCTACCAACAAAGATTCAGAAACCTTATGGTTTCCCTGTCATTTTAGGTAGATCACATCTTGGCTAAGGAAAAGGAGGCTTTTGTTTGTTTATTTACTGGTAAACATTAACTAGGACAGCACCTTGTAATTTGTCAGTAATAAATCACAGGATTTGTCTTCCTCTTTAAAACTACAGCTCAACACGCTAACTGTTTCAAAGTACAACTGTTTTTATCAGTGTTATTTTAACTTCAAAATCTCTGCAAAGAGGACCACCACAAAAAGTTTAAACCCAATTCCAGTACAAGCTCTTATCGACTTCAAGAGCACATTGCCTTTGTCAACTATTAGAACTGAAGGTATGTGAAATATAGGTCAATTATTATCTGGCTTTAACAACAAAGCTATACTTTGGCTTTGCACTGAATGGAAAAGAGTTTCTAAGCTATTATGAAATCCTGATATTGTCAAGGGGAATACTTATTTTATGAAAATTAATATTTATGAATTTTTCTATAATGGAGCCCCAATAACAGGCTTCTGGACACAGTACCACACTAGAGCCAACGAATTTTTTGCAGAATCAAACAGCTGGAGATAAAAGAGATGTCATTTTAATGCCAGGGCAATAGACATCCCAATGACACTGAGCAACTCAGAGCCAGCAGAGAAAAATTACATGTCTCTTTTTAAATAAAAGGTCTCATAGGTATTATGTTTAAATGTGAATAACAAATAGCACCTTCCCCCTCAAGCACTCACCAGCACAGCGGTTTGTATACTCAGAAATGTCTCCTACACTTATACACACAGTGTTATATTGCCTCTGTGCATACTCACCCACTTTGCACATGTGATCTGGGTTACTGAAAGTCAAGGAAACAGAGCCAGTCATAATTTGCCTGTGAATGTCAAGCCAGATGTCCACACAGCTGTGAAAATCTGCCTTTATAAGGCATGTACATCCTTCTTCAACTAATCCTCAAACAGGGACTCAGCCAATAAAACATCATTTTGCAAGGAACGACGTTGTGCTGCCATCTGCACTTGCTCAGGGCTTGCAAAGCCCATTTCACATCTGCCCCCAAGTGGGGCTGTTTGGGACAAATTCTATCAGAAATCTCTCCTGATATAATTCATAGTACCTTTTGAAGCATCTCTCTTTAGCCTCTTTGGAATTAACATTTTTTACTAATTTTTAGACTTGATTGCAGTGCATGCTCAGTGACAGATAAAACACTGCATCTCCAGCCTCTCTTGTCTGCGCCTGACAGTCCCAGCACAGCTCCACAGTTCAGCTATGATTCACTGGGAGCTGCAGGGTTATGATAAGACTGGACTAAATTTCAGTGAACCTGGGCCAAGGTTGCTGCAATATGTTTCCAGGAACAGCTACGGTTTTTGTCTGAGAAAAATTGGTGATAACAGCTTAGTTTTCATGCAAGTTTTTGAGTTTTCATACTGGACTCTGAAAATGAAGTACAATCTAAAAGGCTCAGTGCTTCTTGAAAGCTGAGATAACAATATTTCTACTAGATCTGCTGTTTCTTGTAGGACATAAAAGAGAACTAATGTCAGCAGGCTGCCTTCTGAGGTGCTGTGGATTAGAATGAGCCAAGTGCCCCTTTCATCACACAATGGAAAAAACATTTTCCATGCATCTCCAACAAAACATTCCTACCTCACTTGATCACCATTCAGCAGAAACATTGGTGACAACTCAAAGTAAGGCCATTTTTCTCTACCTAAGGCCTCAGAAAGACTGAGCCCCACAGAACAGTAAGAGAAGAAATATTAAGTAAATGTATCAGACAGGGGAACACCAAGATGTTTCAGATTTTGAATAGTGCAATATTCTGACTTGAAACTAACAGTGAAGTAGCTTTATCTTATCAGGGAAAACTTTCCCCTGGACAAGTCAGACTGTCAGTATGCATCCTGCTCACTTCTCCTGTTCTGTACTTACACGTACATGATTGTTGTGATGCAAATCTTGTATTTACACCTAATATTACCTCTTTTGGATTATTTTACTTTCATAGTTATGAAGAGAAGATCTGATGGGTCACAGTGTAAGTGAGGTTTCTAAGCTTGTTAAGTACTGATATATTAAACACAGGAGAATAGCAAAAAAAAAAAATTAAATTTCTCTATCACATCAGAATTCAGTTTGGCCTAGAAATTTCAAGTCTACTGAACACTTTTCCTCCAGATTCAGAAAGCTCCTAGCAATTTTATACCACTGATCACTCCTTTGCAAATTTGTTCTTGTGCACATACTACAATGTAGTCTTTTGCCACTTCCATTAAATTTTTCATTCCAATTTTCTACAGTCAAAGAGTATTCTGACTGTCCAGTATGCTCAGTCAAGCAGCATGAGCTCTCATAACTGCTGACAAAAAGGTCACTTTGCTAGCATTTTGTTATTCAGTGTCTATTCTAAGTCTTGATTTTTTAACTGAACACTAAAATAAGTCATTTTGTGTGTTGCAGGCCCTGAAGGTTGGCAATCTACTTTTGGAGAGATTGGAATAATTTATTTTGAAGGTGATGGCTGAGTATCTTTGCACATACTGAAAATACTGAATTGCTGCTATTCTGATGTCTGTCCATGGAAGAATGTACATGCTCTTCTCTTCCTCCTATATTCTAGATACACGCTAAGAAAAATAAAATGCAAGGGACAACTTTTAGTGAGTAAAATCAAAGCTCTCCATAGGGAACCAGAGTTTATTCAGAACTGTAGTCTTATAAATTAATCTCACAGTTTTATAGAAGTAAGATGTTACCTTCCACCACTTTGGTCAACCTCCTGAACTTGCTTCTACCTTTTTTTTTTTTTCTCCATTCTGTTTACTCAGTCACTTTTTATAATGAAGTCAGTCTTCACTGTCCTCCCTGAACCACATGTTATTACTGCAATTAGGCTGCTAAACAATTGCAACATGGTCCCCTCAGGCAAGGTGCAGAGAAGATCACCAGTGCAATCATGCTTACCATCTTGTATATCATGCTCTGCCACTGAAGCTTTTTGCTTCTGCAAAAGAGGTTTGCAGGAGGAGCCTACAGGTCTTTGCTTGTGCTTGCAGTACCATGAAAATAAACTTAGTGCTGGTTCTCATTTTGTTGAGAAAAGAGTCTAATCTTTTCCTCCCAGTAGAATGTGAGAGAGATTGCCCACTCCCCTACATCCTTCCCCCCTGAGACATTCGGGAATTCCCCCCCACCCGGCTTCTTTTTATATATATATATAAAAAAAATCTATATTTTTCATTTTAAGTAGATTTTAGGTAGTCTTAAAGCTCATTTTATTTTGGATTATTCAAACTGAAGTAGGTTTTACAGCTTCTCAGCGTACCATGCCATACTCACATATGGTTTTTCTCTGTGAGACACTGCAGACTTTGGTACAGAACTGTGTCTACATGAGTGTGACTTCAGAGCACCAGAAAAGAGACAGTCTCTAGTGGTTATTGCTGGAACAGATTTCAGCTTCTGCTTCTGCAATTGTGGAAAGAAAGCGAACTGCAGACTTATTTTTACTGGCACAGATGCATCTTATGTTTCTCATTGAGACTGGCACAAAGACACAATGGCATATTCTGAGACAGCATCTGTCCTCAAGTGCTTTTTTTCTTTAAAACAAATGGATGTTTTTTGTCATTATCACCTTCCTATTTTTAAGGCTGGGAAAGGTCATAACATGGGCTCTTGCTGCCTACCAATCTAGGCAATGTTTGCCAGAGATATTCCTTTAAAACTGGGCAGAAGCAGCAGCCAATACCAGGTTTTGGGTTCAATAACTTCTTTCAGCTTGGAGTTGAGAAAGACAACCTCCTCCACCTGTAAAGTTTTTTACTGAATTCAGTTTCCTCTGGGAATCTTCCCTGAGAGGCATGTTATTTAAATCCACTAGCTGGGAATCCCTTCAGCTGACTCAGTGCCTACAGGGGGTAGCTGCTTTCCTGAGCCCTTACAGAGCCCATCCATGCTGCCACAGAGGGACGTATCAGGTAAAGATATTTTAACTATTGTCCCAAAACAGTAAGATTTTAGTTCAAATTTGCATTAAGAAAAAGCAAGAATGGGTCACTTACTATATACACATGAAGTACCCTCAAGACAGGTACAAGTGAAATCCTTGAAAAAGTGATGCACTTCAGATGAAGCCACAGGACAATTCACATCCCAGAGTTTTGTGGAAAGCAATGGGCAGTATGCCACATTTACATGGGCAGTGGGGGTCAGCAGTGTTATCCGACTGCAGAACAGCAAACACAGCGCTTTTAGTCTAATAAAGATGCCATAAAATATGTTGGCAGCAGTGGATTTATTTATTTTACTTTGGTTGTACCAAAACTGCAGTGAATGTTAAAGAAAAAAATTGGTTTAGACATGGAAAAAATTAGGCAACAGCAAATGGGACAGGGTACAATGTGAATTTGCCGATGCTAAATCAGATTAGACTGATTTTCTTCTCTGCTGAGATATGCTGTATTCACACAGGGCAATATATGGTTGATCTAACATCAGAAAATATTTAAATTACTATGACATAGGAAGTCCTTAAACTGGACAATATAGGGAATACCTGTGAGCATCATAAGGAATGGGCTAAAAAGCGTGACTTGAAAGGGAGTATGAAACTGGAAGGAAACAAGGCAGGCAGCTCCTCAGCAATTATTCTTTTGGTCTCATCTTACATAATGGTCTTGTTAGTATTTGGAGCATGCTGGTGAAGATTGCTGATTCTATGAAGTTGGGAGGCATAACGGAGATGTAATAGGGTTAGACAATTGTATTGGAAGAAATGGATGACCTTGCAGACTGCAGTAATAGAAATTGCACAAGTGAATGTCATTCCACACGCAAAGCTTATTCATTTCAGGACAGACAACAAAATCTTCTGTTTTAAGGCATGGATATCAACTAGAAATGATGGGAGAGGAGAAAGATCTGATTGTTTCTAAGTGTGGAATAGTCCTCTCTGGTGATTAGGAAAAGCATTTCTGTAAAAGTGCCACAGCCAGCCATCTTTGCAGGAGGGCAGAATTTTCCCTGCCAGGCCTTTTCCGTATGCTGAGAGAAGGAGCACATTAGAAGGCTGGCATTTACAGCACCGTGACAGGGCACTTTGATGAATTGAGCACTCATACTTTGCAAAGCTGTTCTCTCAGGTTCCTGAAAATGCCAGCAGACAGAGCACCCCAGTGCCACTATTACACCAATGACAGTCAGCTTTTAGAGCTTTCTCAGTGACCATGTCAAAGACTACTTAAAGTGACAGAAATCAGATCTTGGGAAAAAGATGTCAGCGAGAAAGGAGTGGCCAGTATGTCATGCTGTGTTAGGTCAGCTGAATGTGAGCCTTCAGTGAAATAATATCCAAACATTTTATGCATCTGGACAACATGCTTACCTTGGAACTAATTCTTCTTGGGGTTCTGTTTTTTTCATTTGCCCTGCTTAAATGAAAGTACAGAATGTCAAAGAAAGCCAAACTGCAGGACAAGACTTCATAAATTATTAAAGATAAGGGATGTCACAGCAGAAATTCTGCCTTTGTACTTTATAAGGCTGTCACATTAAACTTTACGAAGGGCCACTGAAATTGGGGAAAACATTTATTCTGAAATGAACTTACAACAAATAATAAAAATAATGTCCAGCTTCCAAACCAAATAGAAGGTACATCTTGAACTGGGTCTTCTATAGCACAATCACATTGCAATTCAACTATTAATTCAAGTAAATCTAAAACACCCCCCTAAAATGTAAGAGAAGTTTTTCCCTCACTTCAGAGCAAAACAGGACCCATCCTTCTGAAATAAAAAGCTTCCTATAAACACATTTGTGTCTCAAGAGAGGATGAAAAAATAAAGCAGACACTCAATAGGGATGATCACATTGCCTAATACATTATTAAAAGATGCTCAAAGTGAAAACTATAGAATAAAAAGCTTTCAGAACTCAATCAAAGAAGGTATTGCCACCTAGAAGAATATGAAAAAATTGATAAGATTGACTAAAATATCTTTTAAAGATTAGCAAGGAAAAGCTCTTGATTTCCTAACAGAAGGACCCTGAATTATTAATGAACCTGGGTACTTCAGCTGCTGTTGAATTTGAAAGTAGGCCTGCAAACTCAGACATCTGGCCCTGAAAATGGCTACATGCCAAGTCCGGGAGAAGACAAGATGAGAGAAGCTTTGGCAAATAGACAAATACACCCTTCATTGGAAATACTTCCACTACAGCAGAGGGTCAAAAGTCCTTCAGTTCTGCGAAGCCCAGGGACACCCTATGAAAAATGTCCCATGACTCACTTCATGTTTCAAAACACCTCACAGCTGCTAAGGGATGGAGTCTGGTGAACTGATCAATAAACAAAAATATTAATTTGGTTTGTAAAAAGCACTCTAAAAAAAAAAAAAAAGAAAGTCAAAGAGGGAGCTAGAGTACAGCCACAGTGTTTAATTACAAACCTGTTTATCTGCCAGACACACTTTTCCTGAGACTAACGTTCATTTTTTTTCACTTTAGCATATCTGAGCAGATCCCTGTCTCTTCAGGCATGGCTGGAGCTGAGCTCTGTTCCATCTGCTGCTCTGTGTGCAGAGGGACACATCTCTGGGCATCAGAATAGGATGGCTCTGCAGACAGCAGGTTGTTGAGTTGCAAAGCAGCCTGCCATTCACTGCCTGCCTTGTCATTGCAATAGACCCTGCGTACTGGGGCTGGCATCACCCCTGCAGCCAAGGAGAGGCTCAGGCCTTGTGCAACAGAGTGCTGGATATGTCATGGTCACTTAAGAGTACCCCAGGTATTTCTGGGAGTGCACTTTGGGTCAGAAAATATTTCAGAACTCTAATCACTGCTGCTCTCTCTGGGGCCACAGGGCAGGAAGGGCAAATTTCTTTAGCTGTCTTATAGTGTGGGAAACCCTCTTGTATTTCTGGTTATTAAAAATAGGGAGAGAACCAGTCTCACAGCAAGATACCAAGAACCTAAAGCATTTTTTAAAGAACTGGAAAGGTTGAGGGCAATTGGTAAGACTTCAGTTTCGTGTAGGGAAGTTTCTCTTCTCTGGGCTTGGTGGTAGTGCTTAGTTCCAGAAGCAGAAAGCCTCTTCTGGAGCCTGGGTCACCACTGCTGAAGCTTCCCAGGATAGAGAAGCAGCGTGGGAATTAGTACAAAGTTGCACACATATTTAGCAGTGGTCCAGTAACCGATTTTGTATATCTAGGATCTGAACTACTTCTGATTTGAACATGACTGTATTACTATTTTGAATGCGTTGTGCCAATTTAAACAGAGAAAGAAAATACAGTCAAGCTCTGAGGCCACTTCACTGCTCAGGTGTGTTAGCCTTCCCACACCCCACTTGTGGTACCTCCTTCTATTTCCAGGTTATTCACTTATGTGGTACATACCATAACTTGCAAACTTAGGGAAAGAATGGCATCTGAAACACTTCAGTTTTATACAAATCCCAAAATTTTTCCAAAATATAATCATTAGTTCTGCAACTATAAGAGTGTTACTAGCCATCAGGAGAAAAAGTCAGGGAAAACCTAAAGTAGGGTTAAAACGCAAGAGTTGAACATCAACAAAATAGGGGTAATGTACAATTTCTGCCTCTAACCCTCTTCAAGGTAAACATGCTGAACAGATACATTTGCCAGATATGCTTTACTAAGGTGTCGTTAAACCGAGCAATTAATGTCAAGGTTGGGTGTCGGAACCTTGGGCTGGCATACAGTTATGCAAGGTAACACAAGTTATATGAGCTACCAATCGTAAAAGTAGTGCAGAATAAAACTGAAATGAGTCAAACTTCTGACCAGAAAGTGATTAAAAATCATAATTAAAGACAAATTAAGTTGGTGTTTAAATTTCATAGAGCATATTGAAAACTAAAACCATACTGAAGGAACTCCTTTACACCTAGAATTGAGACAGCTGTATTCATTTCCTATATAGGCACATAAATGATCATCAACACACATGCAGAACAAAACACCACAGTCAACATGAGTAAACACCGTTTTTAGGAAGACAGGCTTCCCAGATGCTTCTGAAAATCCCAAATTAGCATCTACTTTCCTGTCTACAACCATCATGACTTTAAAAATTCTGATCCCACTTCTCATTTGGCACTCAAGTAGTTCAAGTTTTACCTCTCAGCAGCACGTATTACATTCAGATATTCCTTGTAATCCCACCGTTGCGAGTTTTACAGAAATCTTGGTATCACTGCGATTTATGATCATATCTGGCTTGAATTGAGCGTTTGATTTTCCCTGTAGCTTGGCAGCAGAACAAGGACTGCAAAGTTGGTACATGTGAATGGATGTTTTAAGGAAAGGATAAAAACACTTGACAATTCAACAGCATACTTACCTGGATCTGGGGCTTTGATTATACTGAGATGCCAAGTGATGCAAAACACAATTTATTTCTATTCTTTCTCCTCAGAGACCTGTACGGTATAAGTGAGATTATAGCTAAAGGCTTGGCATGTGAATCATTTATTTGAAGGATATCATTAGGGACCTGCTGCGTTCTCAGTGGGCTGCCTATTTCTATCCACCTCAGTATATGTTAATGATTGTCTATCGGTTTCTTTTTAGAATATTCGTTTGTGTAGTTGTCTATAGGAAACAAATGTGTGATTTGTATTAGCCATTTAGCATTAACATACGTTAGTTCAAACTTCTTTTCTGAGTGGAGTGTGAAAACAATCATTTCTTCTCCTCCACTCTCTTGGAGGGGGTGGGAGGGCTAGACCATTCCTTAGTTTAACTGGGTGTAATCTTTACTTTGTGGTAGTTCTAATGCACAAGAAAGACCTTATACTATGCACAGTAAGTAAGAGGACGTTTTTGTGAGTCCTCAGCATTGCTATTGCTGTTGTAACACAGTAGTAATATCCAACCTCTTTTTGGATTAGTTTAAACATAAACCAGTTATTTTTTAAAACAGGATTCCACCCCTTCCAATTGCTCTTCTTGAGCAGATGCAGAGTCCTACCACATTCAAATTTTGATTGCTGATACATAGATAAGTCCCTTGGTAGTAGCTGACTGTATTATATAGAACATGGGTAGTAACTATTTCAACACATTGCAATTCTTCCTCCCTGCTTATATTTTTTTCTTTTTTTCACCCCCTCCCTTTTTTTTCCCTTTCCCTTTTCTTTGCTTTTTTTGTTAATTTAAACAGAAATGATAAAATCTAAGATAAAAGCAGTGTACAAGGGTAGAAGGACCTTGCATATTTATATAGTGCTCATTTCTTGGTGACTTGCTACAAGTAAGAATTGCAACAAAAACATCACTGTAAACCCTAAAAAAAGTACATGCCTAGAGCTTGTTAGCACCCAGCTCTTTCAAGGCAATGTACTTTTCAGAATCAGAAAAAAGATCATGAAAAAGGAATCTCTACATCCTGAATATACAGCTGCTCTGAAACTACATGAGCCATTTAGGCTTCTATTACTGATGCAGCTACCCAGGCACTATTTGGAGAGTTTACAACCAGCATTCCTTAGTAGTAGTAAATAGGAGGAGAGATGGCACTGGGGTTTAGCTAGGCAGGTTTGAAATTTTGCTGTAAATCTCACCCCATCAGGAAATGTAGTGGTAAAACAGTATGTACCTAGGAGTACTGCAAAAATTTCTCTACTCCTGGAGAAAGTCAAACTTGTATATAGGCACTTATGTACTGTATAAGTGAGATTGTAGCTAAAGGCTTGGCATGTGAATCATTTATTTCAAGGATATAATTAGCAACTTGATATGTTCTCAGTTGGCTACCTCTTCCTATCCACCTCACCTGATATCAATCACATTTGAATATTTGCAATACATCTACATAGAACGCAGACATTATTGCGTATTAAGAGTTATTTGAACATATGAGGGGTTGCTTAGATGGCCTAGTACCTATGCAGCTGCATATAGTCTTAGAAAATGGTTTCTGCACACAGATCACAAAGAGCTTCATAAATAGCAAAGGAATTTAGCAAGGGTGTGATTAATGTGATATCATAGGGCTTTTTGTCTAGTATCACCTCTACCAGTTATGATGCACATGTTTCCAAAACAACACAGATATTGCATTACTATGTTTATCACCTTATTTGAGCATATTTTTCTTCTATTTATAAAGAAAGGTTGGAGAAGAATGGGGTACTTCAGGAGAAGGGAAACAAATTTTCTGGAAATATTTATGAAGGTTTTTAAATTTAAGTTTATCCAATTGTAACTACATTAGCTTTTAGAAACTTATTTTCCTGAATTATTGTTGGATTGCACAAAATGAAACCAAATAGATATGTCACGCAGTACAGACAGAAGGAAATATCACTCTAGGGGCTGCAATTCAAGAGGCCTGGCTTTGCTTTTGGACTTCTGAAAAAGGAAGTAGGACATGCTTGTGTGGAACTGCCCTGTTGCAGGCACACTCTCCATCGGCTGGATACCAGGGGTGCATTCCCTCTGAGAGAAAGGGGCAATAAAGATCAGTCTATTTTACAAAAGCATTTCTGCAAAGGGCAATTAAACATCTGTTTCAGTTGCACAGTGGACTAGACAGAAGTTGAAGCTCTTCCAATTGCTTTTTCCCTTTAGACTGTAGGACCAAGCCTGAAAATTTATGGCAAATAAAGAGAAACAGGAACATTGTATGTTTAATATGGCCCTGCAAACAAGCTGTGGATCATTCATCGCTTCTTCAGTTTAATACAACATATAGGACTACCAAAGCTATACATATATTAATTTTGTCTGTGATTGGCTTAAAAAGAAAAATAAAGTGGAGACACTGTCAAATGAAGATGAATGAGCCTGTATGTACCAACTGAAGCATTGATTGTTAGGCTGATCATGTTGGTTCTTACCAGTAGATAATACATCTTGGCACAGTCATGCATACTCCGTCCCTTACACAGATATCCCTTCCTGTGCTAAAGCTTGGTGAAAGAAAATGTTGTCTCTCAATGCCAATAGCAAAACAACCATTATCTTCATCTGGATCAGGATTTCACCAGCTGTCTACCTTTTGATCTTAACTAGTCAAGACAAAGCCAACTCACAACTGCAGCTAACCTTCGGACAATAAGTTTATGTATAACATCTTGTATAAAATAAGAGTTAAAAAGAAACAATGCTAAAGAGAAGGGGGAACAGAAATCCAACCCAGACAGACATCTTGCACAGAAGACACTCTAATCTTCTCTGTACTGGTGAATACAAAGACTGAAGCTGCACTGAACCTTAGCTCCAAAACAACTCAATTCGGGCACTCACAGTCCTAGTGCTAATCCCAGCAAACTCCCAGATTGCTTCCAATTAGCAAAAATGTTGCTAGTATGGGAACACAGGATCTAGAAGGCTCAAATATGAGAGGAACTGAACACTGCCTCTCATTAATTGATTAAGGAGGAAGTACTTGCCAGCTGAAAGAACTCTGACTCTGTACGTACTGAGCCATCCAGGGAAAAAACTTGAGCTACAAAGCAGCTTCTTTCTAGAGTTAAACATTAAAATGTTCTAGTTCCTCCCCATATTTCACTTTTTTCACATTGGGAACACATGGGTACCTATTTTAATTTTTAATTAATTTGAAATAAGTACTTGATTAATTTTTTTTTTATAAATTGCATTAAATGGTACAAAATTTAGTAAGTGCAGCAAGTAACTCAACAAGGTGCCTACATTATCTATTGTCCAGAAGATAAAGTCAAGGAGATTCAGTACCCTTACACAGTACCCTGGTTGCATACGCCATATCTGAATTGCATCAAAAAAGGAAGTTAAACCACGAAAAATCAGAGTTTAATATGCCACAAAAAAATAACTTGCCCTCTTTTCCTAGAAGTGAGAAAGGTAACATGCATTGTGCAATTCTGATTAGTGTAACTAAGCCAACTTTAAAACATTACTGAAAAAACTAACTTAATCATATTCTTTTCTTTTTTCCCCCCCACAAATTCCTTAAAACCAATTCTTTTCACTTGGGTTCCCCACTCCCTGTAAACTGGGTACCAGAGCTCAGCTTTGGCAACTTGTGTAAGGTTTTTGGTCGCAAAAAGATTGAAGAGAAGGCTGTTGCATTAGGCAGGATAGAGCCTGTTGTTTGAAATCAATAATGTGCACTCCACCAGATCACAACTATAGTTAGCAACAGGTAGAACACCTATGTGTCCCCTTTTGTACGGAATTATTTTTCATGGCTTTCAAGTCCTGTTGCCCTTGACACAGAGCGACTCTGCCAGGGTTTTCCAGGACCACAAACAGCTGGTTAAAACATGCATGCAAGTGCTATGACATAAGGCGAAATCTACAGTTCCCTGAAAGAAAGTGGTAGTGAGGTAGGGGTTGGTCTCTTCTGCTGGGTAACAAGTAATAGGACAAGAGGAAATGGACTCAAGTTGCACCAGGGGAGGTTTAGATTGGACATTATAATAAATCTTCTTCACTGAAGAGTGGAGAAGTATTGGAACAGGCTGACCAGGGAAGTGATGGAATCACTGTACCTGGAAATGTTCAAAAGGTGTGTGGACATGGAACAGGATTTAGTGGTAGACTTGGCAGTGCTGGGTTAATGATCAGACTCAGTGATCTCAGATGTCTTTTCCAAACTTAATGGTTCCATTAAGTTTTTCAAGACAGAAATATACTAATGATCAAAGAGCCTGATAGCAATCAGATCCTCTGTACAACTCCATTACATTGCCTTGGAATGAATGGCTTTGGAGCTGTTTTTACAGGCCAGGCAGCAGTTTGCCAGGTGGTATCACTGCACTGCCATGGAGCACAGCAGCAACTGCATCACTGGAGTGACCAGCCTCAGGGCAATAAAGTTAATATACTAAGTCTGTGGCAAGCAAACTCCTAATGGAGGCAAATGTGGGGAAAAAAACCTGTGTGCTAGGCTGCTTCAATAGTAACTGTTGGCAGAAGAGGAAATATGCTATTTCAGTTACTAATTTAAAAGACATCTAGAAAGAAAAAAGGTACCTGACTGATGGGGATATGTTTCTTCTACACTTAGGCTGGAAATATTCCCATTAGACTCTAAATTCAGGAGACTGGTTGTTTTGTGTTTTACTGGAGTTATTGAGAAGGAGCCTGAAACTCAGAAAACTTAATGCTTCCCTCCCTTTTCATTTCTCTCAGAATGTGTATTTCCAGCACATGTATTAAATACAATGTGTTTTTAGATGCTGATATAAACAGTTTTACACTCAGCTTTCTTCTGTGAACTTAATTAGCTGCATACCACACCTGAACTCAGACCAGCCTAATCCCGTTCATCCTTTTCAAGCAAGGCCCTTCAAATAACTTGTGAAATGTTACTAAATGGGTCAGATTTTATTAATATCTGATATATAAAGCAGTATATGGAAAAATAAAGATCTTTACTACAAAACCCCTTCTGTCTTCTCAACTGTGTTGCACTTGTGGCACCAATTATTCAGTTAAAATTGAAATTTTGAAATATAATTTAGAATTTTATTGTCAGTTCATAAAGTCTACTCTCTTTGCAGGTCTGACTCACTCTCCCCACTTAGTAATAATCTTGAAAGAGTGACTTGAATTGCAACTAAAATGCAATTTAATTTACATGTAACTTAAATTAAGTATAATTACATTTGTAATTACCACTTGCAATTGAAAATGCCTCTTTCAGAAACTCAATAGTAATAATTTCTCAGCAATTTCTTCTCTGTAATTAAGACGGACTTGGTTAAAAAAAAAAACCATCACACTAGCTAGACACGCCTTCCAGACTGTACTTGTGTATGAAATATCATCTGCTGCAGAGTAATTTAACTCACACAGTTTTACACTCAGCTTTCAGCTTTTGAGGTTTCTCACCAGTTAATTTGCCTCATTTCTGAGGTGGCTGTATGCAGGAGACTACAGACACTGTGTTCTTGTTGTTGGGGTTTTTTAACCTCATTGGCAGTACAGTCAGACATACCAGCCCTAACCCAACAGAACTACTTGGAAAGGATAATTGGTTCCATAGCCGGCATTACTGAAATGAAGAAGGAGGGGGAAACAAAAAACAGCAACAAAAAAATGCAGCAAGTATTTTCCGCTAATGACACCTTACTTCTGCTACCACTTCAAGCCACAGCCAAACAAAAATCCCCAGAGCTGGCAGGTGCTGGAGGTCATTAGATTTTCATGGCTGGAGAAGGAATACTTCCTCCATCTTTCAGATGTTCACAGGCCTTCCAAGAGGATATATTAGTGCCACATGAGGAGGGAAGCAGGAATCACTTTGAGCACTGAAATCCCTGCTGGGAAAAGGCTGAAAATGTTTTCATATTTCTGCATAAACAGGTGTAAGTGACAATACTGTTAGATTTATTCTGTCTCCTCCCTTTTCAACCTCAAAGCTTATTTGCTGCAATTCAACAATCGTCATTAAGCAATGATTTAACCATTAAATAACTCAAGAACTATAAGGAGAGGAGATAAAAGTATAATTGTGGAAGCAAACTATCAGGTGCTAGCATTGCAGTGTCATTCAATACCCAAATGTGTTTGTATGAGAAGCTTATATGGCAGACAATCAAGGTGGAACTGACTCCCTTGGGTGTCTTTTGTTTTTACCTCCAAGATATGAAGTGTCTTTGACCTCTTTTCCCAAGAGCAGCCTCTAGCCAATCTATTTAACACAAGAGTCCACATTTTGAGAGATTGCTTCAGTTTGTACAAGGTTTGGAGTGTCTCCTATGATTTTCCATCAGTCTCTGAACACTTGCAGTCCTTTGCTTTGTAAGGGAGGAAAGTTTTTTCTGGTAATCCTAGTAAATACATGTTCAAACTTTAAGTTAATGCCTCAGAAATACCACTTATTTTGAGAAAAGAACCTTCTTCCAGAAGAAGTTTAGCATTTTAGGAAGAGAAAAATGCTGCAGTCATACATCAGGAAAGCTCAGAGCAGATGTGTTTAAAGAAACCAGGCATATCAACATTTTATATTCAGCAAATAATAGCTCTTTGCCTGTTGATAAGGCTGGCACAACAAGATGCACCTTGTAAGGAAGTCTATTATGGATTATACATTGAAAGCAGTGGACAACACTGTTTTTACACAGATCCAAAGTAAAAAGATGGCATAATATTACTCTACACCTGAGAAAATAGTATAGCATGGCTAGCAAATGAAAGAAGTCGAGGTCTCTTGACCTACCTGCATAGATTAATGCTGTCAGAGGATTACTGAAACCCTAATCCTTCAACTACACTTCTGATTTTCTGCACCCATCTTAAAGCCATTTACGAGCTGGACATGTAGCCAATGGGAAAACCAAAACCTGCTCCACAGGACAATCCTTGGGCATGCAAATAGAGGCAGCCTCAGTGCACAGGAGGGCTCAAAAACTGAAAGTACTTTCCTCTCTGCATCAACTACATATGTCCAAGCCAACTTGTCTGGACTAGTTTCAGAGTACAAAGTTCAGGCAAAATGAATCCTATTTCACCATATGTAGGGCATCTTTTAAATGAGCAGGCAAATTTAATTTCACTAAAAGTCTTATTCGAGAGGCTGAAAGCACTATTGCAGTTTCTCAACAGCTGCAAACCATTAAGGCATGCAACACAAAATTAAACAATCTCACTGAAAAATAAACTTATTACTTGCAATAGCATTTATGCTGGTATTAAATTTAGATCCCAGAAGAAATGTTAAGTTATGATTCTATCACCACTGGAAGAGATCAGAAAGTCTTCGTAAATTAACATCTGAACAAGGAAAAGAAAATATGACAGTGATTGCAAAGTTTTCTATGAATGTCTACACACTGTATTATATAATATAGTGTATGTACATGGAAGGGCTGGTCGTATTGTGTCAAGACGCATTTACAAGGAACAATCATATTCCTCCTTCTCAGCTGACAGCAGTAGCTGGAGGGACTCAGGCATACTTGCTTTGGTTTGGCACTGCTCTCAGAGGGGTGCCTGCAGCGGGTGTCCTCTGCATGACACCCTGCCTACTATTCTGGTCACGACACAACACAGCATTAAAAGCCGGTTCAAACACTAAAATAGAACTTCTAACATTGAGTATAAGAGATGAGATTGCTGGATAAAATTGAGCTAAAATGCCTCAACCTTATCACAACTAAACTCTGTTTTGACCTTCCTCAGATTAAGCATTTCAACAGGATCCGAACAACAACAAAAAGGTTAGTTTTGGCAAGTGAACCTTTTTGGACTTTTTTTGTGATGTATTCTGCCCACTTCTAGTGCAGAGACAGGGCACAAAGCTCTCTGCAATGGGCCAGTAGGATCAAAGCATTAGCTGTAAAACCTGTCATTATTAGGAAGGTAACAGCATATTTTCCTTTACTCATCTTGTTGCCATAAGCCTTAATATAGTTGTAGATTTTAATGTAGTTTTATAGAGTTTTATAGTCTTTTGCATTTATAAAGTAGTTTATAACCCCTGTACCAAATACTTAAGCTGAATTTTAACCTCTGTGTCACATTCTTGAAGCCTGTTTCTGTGCTGAGGGGGAGATATTANATCTCATTATTAGAAATTTTTGTCATCTTTCACAGGAAGACAAGGTTATATATGCAGCACACAAGGGTGTGCCCACAACTCAGCTGGACTCACAGCATTAGGAAAGAAGACATACAGTGAGAGGGTTTTAATTGCTTTTAATAATAACATTCAAAACCAGTATGCAACTCTTCTAGTATTTTAATCAGCCTTAAAAATCTAACTGCACAGGGCCTTTATGGTTCAAGTAGACATCAATATTTCAGGATGCCCACATGGAGAGAGCTACTACCAGGAGATAACATTGCTTGTGTTTTTTAGTAACTGATAAAATTGTTAATTTCTAAGTAGGAAGCCTCACCTTAGTTTTATGTTAAGATCCCTGTAAAGATATGCTCCAAGACATGCCATATACAACCAGAGGAAGCAAAACTCAGGTTAAACCGCTACTCTTCCTAATTGCCTGTTTTAGAATGACAAAATTAAATATTTTCAAAGCAAATGATGCATTTATGGTTTAAAATAATTTCTTTTGTGTTTTTAAATTTGCATAATAATTTTTTTCCTTTTTACTGGAGGCCTGCTTGGTGCTTAGCAACTATGAGCTATCTGAACTGTTCACTACAGTCACTGCCATCCAGTGAGAGAGACTTAGATAAAAAAATTAAAAGGTTATGGAACAAGCTCATCAGGATCTCTATTATATGAAATCATAAAAATGATCCAGAATTAGTCAACTCATCCCATGGGCTTCTACTGATTCAGAACACAGCACAAATTCCCTTTCATTCTTGTGTACTTATGTTCCATATATACATAAAATACATGTGTATGCATATTTGAGTAGGTTTGGTTGGTTGATTTTTTACGGTATTCAGTGAGCACGCAAAGGAGCTAAGTGGGTACATAACTATAGCTGATATCTAGAATGACCTTCAAGGTAAAAAAGCGAGGAATCCCTGACCCAATCACTCAGAGCTGAAAAAGATGAAAAAACTTTTCTCACAAGAGAAAAATTACTTTCAAAAAGTCTTTGTAAAATTAAAGAAAAACTTGGTAAAGGGAAGAATGACTTCCACAAACTCAAAGCTGTGTAAAGCCACCATGTTGAAAGCATGGAGCAAACAAATATGATCTACTGAGAACTCCTAGAGAAAGAGAACAAAAAGAGTTCAATATTACTACATGGTACCTTAACAGAGGTAGTCCTCAGAAACATGAAGATGTGTGTCTGAATGAACAGAATGAAAAAAATTATGAAGTCCTACAGATTGAAATCTAAACACACAGTGAAGCAGATGAAAATACTTTGAGACCCATTTGACAAAAAGTATCAGGAATACATCTGCAAAGGCAGATTGATTGCAGTCAAATGATGATAATATAAGAGCAAAAACTATGAAGAGAGGAATTATTATTTCTTGCACAGCTGTTCATTCTGGAAGAAGCTGTGATGATTCCCATGCAAGACCAAAAAAACTGGGGCGGGGGGGTGTCTTTTGAGGGATTTTTTTCTTTTAGATGAGTGACTCAGAGGATCTGTCTGAACTTGAACTGTAGAGTAAGTTATGAAACAAACTGACAAAATGAACTTTACAAATTGCCAAGACCAGATGGTATTCACCCAGGAGCTCTAAAGGAACTCAAGGATGAAATAACTGAATTATCAAGGATAGTGTGTAGCCTCTCATTGCATCACTATTTGAGGAACACTCAAAACGTGATGTCAATTTTTAATGAACAGTTTCAAGAGATCTCCAGGCCTCTTGACCTGTAGTGGGGAAGTAAGGAGCAACTTCAAATAAAAAAAAGCTCTCAGAATTAATAGACATCTGAATTATCAACTTCAGAAATCAATATGGCTTTGAAGAAAAGTTATGCCCTGCAAAAGTGTATTTTGAAGGGGGCAAGAAACTCTGTGGGTAAGACTGATAAAGCTCAAAATATCTACTTTGATTTCCAAAAGGATATCTTATTAAGGCAGTAGAAACAAGCAAATACAGCATAAAAGAGGATTGTGTAATCATAGACAAATAATCATTTGAAAGCAGTTAGAAACAGAAGTTGAAAGTAAAAGGTCATTTCTTGCTGACGATTGGTGCTACCAGAACTCATGCTGGTTCTCATCCTGATGAAGTACCCCAGAGAGGCTGAGCAATCCAGCAAGAAAGTTTTCTTATTTTGTGAGTATTAAGGATGAAGGCCGAGAGAAACACAGCAGGGCCAGAGAGCTGAGTGGACAATAAAGGAGTGGGGGAAATTTAGTGTAGGTGGTAACAAAGGATGCACAGAAGGAAAAGCACAATTACACCTTCACATATAAACAGTGGTCCTTACCATTTTGCTGACCATTACTACTCAGAAGTGGTATCTTGAGACTATGACAGAAATAGGAACATAATATATATCAATATAAATACAAAAGGAAGCTCCATGAACACACCAGCTCAATTCTTCACAGTGCTTAAAAAAGTTTAGGCACTACTGGGTGATAAGCAGAGAACAAAATGAGACCTAGATGATGCCATGGTTCCTTCAGATCATGAATATTATGTGCAACCTTCTCATCTCTTGCAAGACTCTGGAGCAGATTTGGAGGTGAGAAGCAACAGAGTGAGGATACAAAATTGGAGTGCTCAGACACAGTAAGAGATGACAAAAGGGCGTTATGGTAGAGGGGTATAAAATCATGAAGCACATTAATAGGTTAAAAAGTGATCATTTGTTTGCTCTCTTTGCCAATAAAACAAATGAGGCATTAAAGAAAGCTGTTTGGAGTCAGGTTCACAGTAAATAAAAGGATAAGGTTCATTTTACAACATTTCTTAAGACAATAATAGCTGTATCTGGGAGAATGTTCAGTGTTAGCCATGTTTCTACTGTTTTCACTTTCCCACACACCTCCGTTTGTGGCCACTGCAGTAGTTAGGACAGTAAGCCAGACCCTTAGTGTAGCCTGTAGGGTTTTTTTCTATTTTCATATTAAGATGCATGACACCTCATTTCTAGATTAATCCAAATGCATCTGAACTATGAGACCCAGACCTGCAGTTTATCTTATTTCATCATAAATACTATTTACCACACCGTACAGCTTTTCAAGAGGGAAGTATCACGGATTTGAATATCATCACTATGAAAACATGCATGTAACAGATGAAGAGATTTTAAAAGAAGAGGAATCTCTTGTAATTCTTTCACTGTACTTTCCTCTTGGCAATTGATGACTAGATTTTCAGTTGCTAAATATCAGTAGAGCTTCTGTCATTTCACTGCAGCTCCCCAGGAACACTTACCAAAGAATCTCAGAAAGTGAATATTGTTGCTCTCTGTCCTCATTAATTGGATAATGCTTGAAATTGATCCTGGGAATGGGGATAGCATGGTCTGTACTCTTAAGTTTTTACCATGGTCCTCTACCAAATAGCAGCATATCAAAACCCCATAGGCACATTTCTAAAACTAAGATGTTCCAGGGACCCCAGCCAGGTCACTTTTTACATGGACATGTTACTTGTCAAGGGACAAGACAGGACTTTTCCACCGAAGAAAAGAATGAGGACAGTGGGCAGGAAGGGAATCAATGCAGGAAGGAAATGGTTAGCATTCATTGCCATAAGTCTGTGCTTAAATTTCATGCTATTGTTGCAATTTCCATCCCACAGATTTTTCTCTTACCTTCCAGCCTTAGAATCCCGGCAAGCCCTGTTGCTCAAACGCTTTGGTCTTTCTCTTCAACCGATCTGAGGGTCACAGACCTTCACAAATGTAATGCTCTGCTTGAAATCCTGAAAATGCCCTTTTTCCACATTATCACATCGTCTGCAGCCTCTCCAGTGCAGAAGAAGCTATGGGTACATGAAACAAGAAAAATTGTTTTCATTGGTGTTCCCTGTGCAAATGCTAGGAAAGCTGGCAAATTTTAGGAATGTTTCAGTATTTACAGACATAAAGTACTAGCAAGCCATGTTTCTAGAGTGAATATCTATTCAATGAACTAACTTTTCAATTTCCTACTGCCCTTGCATTTGAAGTAGCATGTATAATAGAACTCTACAATGAATTATAGATAGTATGCAGTCTATTTACCTCTCCAAATGAGTATATTTCTGGCTTACTTTTACTGTCAACTTCTAAAGACTGTGTGCTGCATAACACATAATCTGTGTGCCCAAAGCTTGTGTGGTCGGGGAAGGGCAGGAGGTACAGTTCTCACTCACTCCAGGAGACAGCTATGTAGCTGTGAACAGTAAGCCTGGTATGTAGCAGAGACAAGAGATCACCAGTCTCAACCGTCTGCAGTGCATTTCCTTTCATTACACAGAAGCATTACACTGTCTGTGGAATCAAAGGAGCTGTCTAGTATCCCTGCCATTCTTCACAATTCTCTAGAAATCCCAATTATGAAATGTGTGACTCTTTCAATGCCAGTGAGAAGCTGTGGGTGAATGAAGGTGTGTTTATCTGATATACACTCTTCAATGGCTTTGGTGACAGATTTGATCCAACTGAAATCCTGACTGTGATGGAGACTGAAGTCTTTATGCTACTAATATTTCTGTTGGCTACTTTGCAATGAAACAACAATGTAGAAACTTTCATAAATTGAATAAAGGGCAGAAAGACGGATTCAGTCAGCTAATAAAGTAAACTTCAGGAATAACACCACACACCCCCAAGTCCACACTAAATAGCTGAAGTAAAGAAATACATATGGTCTCCAGATATAAGCTGTGACAAATATCACCCCAACAAAACTTAATTATTTCTCATTAGAATAAACAGCCAACCTAGATTCTGTGCAAAGATGCTACATTTTTCTCTCATCTCACTAGAGGATGTTAGAAATCTTTCCTTTATTTCAGACACGGTTATCTCAGTGCCTACCCAAGCCACTTGGACATTGACCAGCTCAGCTGAGATTCTTTCCAACACTGTTGTTCTCTGCTCTTAGGAAACTCCACCCAATTAAAATAGCTCAGTTTTTAAGCATATGAGTCTATTAAGAGTGTTGAACTTTTTGTAATTCTTACATGATTTAGTCTGGCACTTACTGGTACATGATGAAAAGCCCTTTTACACAGCACTTGAATACAAACATTCTAGGTAAGTCATGCAGAAAATCCACACTTTTTGAGGTAGCTCAGAAACAGTGTCCATTACTGGCTCACTCCTAAATTGTAACGCCATAGGCACTTGTACAAGTTACATTAGCCTGAGTAAAAGTGATTTATCCTCTTCCAACATATGTCAATATATACAAATGATATAATCCCATCTGTAGGCAAGACCTCACTCCAGTTGCTTATTCCACTACCATAAGCAACCTGCTCTGAGCAAATCTGTTCCCTCCCTATTTTCTGTAGCACAGAAGAGCAGCTAGACCTGTCAAAGGCTGGGGGTCCATATCTAAAACAGAATTCTAGGACTCATGTCAAGATAACAAGGTAGCCAGTCAAAACCTCTTCCTAATCTTGTGTACAGGGGATCCAAGAGGATTGTCTTTCTGCCAGAGGTACTGTTTTGTACGTATACAAGTGTGCACCTTGGATTATGTTGTTGGTTGGTTTGTTTCCCCCCCACCCCACCACTGCTTGAGAGCTGAAGAGTCTGCCTCAGTTTAACCTCCTCCCATCCCAGAGATAGCCTTGCTAATCACAGGGCAGTGTTTACACATTACCCTGCGTCTTCTGTTCTTGAACAGAAAAGAGACCTCTTTATGTCTACCTTCTCAGAAGTCAAACAAATATTTTTTTTCTGTCAGTTTGTGTTTATAAAGTCGAAATGCTGAAATGGAACTGATTCAAATAGAATTGACCACATTACATCAGACTTCAAAATCTGTTAGCTCTGCTGTAAGCATGAGAACCTTTATATTTACCTTTGGAAGTTTTATTTCTTTTGCAAAGTAAACAACAGTTGGGCACTATAATTTCAAAGGAAGTGACATTTGTTGTTGATGGTTTTCTTTTTAATGTACATTCCTGCAATAAACGGAAATTTAAAGTCAACACTTTCTTCCTGGTGAAACAGCCCTGGATAAAGACGAATAAAATCTGAGATAAAATTGAGATATAAATGGAAAAAAAAATAACACCATTTCCTCTCAAAGAGCTTATAGATTCCCAAATCAGAAGTAGTCTGTGTGCAAATAAAGATTTAGATAGGAGGTCCAAATATCTACTCTACTCTGGGAAAGGATTTTAAATATCTCTCAACCAGAAACTTGATGCCAGGAAAAAGTATTGTCAGTGGTGAAACTGAGGACTGAGAAAGGATATAAAAAATTGCTTTAAATGGAGAGACTGGGTCTTTTCTAAAAATACTCCTAAAGGAAAAAAACTCACCTCCACATCAGTTGGATGAGCCTTGAAATGCTTGAACATCCCCTTTCTTCTGAGAGCAAAATGTTTGTTTTGTAGTTTTAAATAATTTTTTTTTTTTTTAATAAAAAAAAATGTTGAGAGATTCTGGCACAATGTCATTCTATCATATTAACTTTACTGTAAAGTTAATGTGAAGAGACTGTAAAACCACAGAACTATGTTGAACATTAAGACAGGTCAGGGAAACCATAATTTTGGAAAAAGCAAACCCTTCTGTAAATAAAATAATAAAAACATAAACAGGGAAAAAAACCCAAACATTGACTTGGAACCCTCTGTGATGAATGACATTCAGTAGATCCAAATGCTTTTCTTCCACCTGTGGAGGAAATGTCTTGGGGTAGCAGGACTTAGACCTCTGAATAATGCATAATAAAGAGGTTCTTCATTGCACTATAAATTCTGCAGCAGTGCACCACTTTGCTTCTTGTGCCCATCAAGATTTCTGTCCTTGTAAACACTTCCCAGAACTTCCCAAGTATTTAAAAACCAGAAACCTACCCCTGGCCAGTATAGCCCCAATGGCTTGCAGCAGTGCAGCACCAAGGGGGTAATTACTGCACTATCCACCTGAATCACAAGGGTTTCCAGATGAGATTCATGGACATAGAGAAAAGCTTGAGAAACATTTGGGAGGAAGTTTAAGAATTAAACCCATTGCAGTGCCTTTTTAGCAAGGTGATAAAACAGGGAATGATAATTATTCACCATTTCAAAGAAAACAACTCCCTCTCCCAGGCCCAAATCGGCAACCATATCCAGGTTGCTTAGCTGTATTTGAGAGCCTGGTCTTTATCTTCCAAGAGCATTCTGGACACAGCAGCAGACATTTAGGTGCCTTTTCATTAAAGCAGCAAAGGTCTATTAGCATATCTGTCCTACTGAGATTTTCTTTTTGCCAGAGAACAATTGCTTTCCATATCTCTGAACTGTCATCCAACCTTACAAAAACAGCCTTCCACTTACCTCCTACAGTTTTCTAAGGGAATAACTCAGTGTAGGGAGGTCAAGCCATCAGTTCAGTAGAGGATCAATTCAGTAGCATAATTGTTTCCAGACAAAGCATAGAGTTCATATTTATGTCAGGCGAGATCATTGTCAGTATTACAACAGCTCCTCCTAGGATTTGCCATCCCACTGTGTGGGATAAAGTATGGAACAAGCAACCCAGGAAGAACAAAGAATAAACAAGGACCTGTAAGGTCCAAGAAGCAGGGAACCAAATAAAAAGAGGAGATTTTTATTTATGCCATCTAGGAACTAGCTCTAAGTTGCATCTATTAATGAAGTATGTGATTTTGAAATGTCATATTATTGGGGTTATACTCACTAAAACAGAAAGCAAGAAGATATTAATGAGAGGTCACCTGCCTACACAAACAGGAATTCTGCCTGGTTTAGGCCAGTGCTATTAATGAAATCAAGACAGGAAAGACTGGAATGGCATATGGCTGACAGATGCAGGCATGTAATTTGATGGTGCAGTGGAAAGAATGACTCAGTACATCATTATCAATTTAGTATTTTCCAGTTTCTTAGCAAAAAGACCTCACTTGTGGTTCAGTCGCTTAGAAGTTAACCTTTCCATGAAGGCAATCTGTGTGTGGTGCTTTTCAAATGTAAGCTTTATCATAAGTTACTGCACTATACAAGGAGATGGTTAGAAAGGACTTGATGAAGTCACACAGTGCGTGCCTAGGTTCAGCTTCAGCCTTGTCATTTCAGATTAATGTTTGTCCAATCTGTTCTCAAAGACCTTTGCAGCTTCTGAAGCCTAAGAATATATCTCATTATCTTTCCTTTTAGGTTGCTGGTTTGTTTGAGTTTGGGTTTTTCCCTAGCACTTGATCTCTACCTCTGTTGCTGTAATTAAAGCTCAGTGAGAAAAATGCTCCATGAACTCAAAAGTTTTTGCTCTAATTTTGAAGCATTGAGATCATATTATTCCTTCATGCTATGTAAAACCCCGGAAAATATCTTTTCATACAAAGAATCCAGCTTGATATCTCCCTCATTTTTGAAACTTTAACATTAACAATCACATCCAGAGAGCAGCTTATCTGGAGATAATTAATTTTTCATCCAGCCCAGTTTCCTAAAGTCTGCATTTCCTAGCTGACTGACAGGAATTGCATGTGGAGTAATGTCAAAAGATCTCTTTCCTTTTAGGGAAGGAAAGGGTACTGTCCAGGAAGGACTCTTAAGTTCACAGATAAATACTTAATGCTCTAGCTAAGTTAACTGCAGGCTATAGAAGAAGTAGATCATTCAAACTACTTTTCATTATTAAAACGTATAGGCAGTGACCCTGCATGTATTTTTTTCTTGTGCCATCTTTTTTTTACAGGATGCATCCCTTGGAGGAAAGCCCAGAAAGATTATGGGATGGTAGTGTAAAACTAAACAAGTCCACCTGAGTTTTTTGCCAGTATTTCAGTCCAATCTGATCTCCTCTTTCAAATCACTGAAGCTGGGACTTGACTTTCACTTGGTATTGCAAAGGGAACAGCAGCTTGAATTCTGAGTCATCTGGCAGGGATACTCTCTCCAAAACAGTAACCTCAAAGTTTTATCCTTTCCACCTCTCCTGTCTATTTTTCCATCCTTTTACACATGGATGGTTGTGGAAGAGTGAAAAAGGAATTATTCTGCTCAGAAGTGAATAATACTGAATACATTTTGTTTTCAGAAGAATATGAACTGTACCCCATGCTACCCATAGAGCTTAGGTATCAGTCTCAATAACAGGTATTGGTTTTCTTGCCCAGTAAATCACATACAGCCTAGAGGGTTAAATTACAGCAGCCTGAAGCATAGCGAAATAGGATTTGATACCTGGAGCCAAGGTCCAGTCTTAGTTTGCTTAAATTTAAATTACCTTAATCAATTATTTTCCAAAGACAGATCTATCACATTCAGCTGTAAGTATTTGCTTCACTGGTAGCTAATATATACATTTAGAAATTAGAAGAATATCACTCTATTAGATGTTAATTACTTGGGTTTTTTTCTCTTCTCCCAAATGTAGTTCTTAAGAATACACTTAGCTGTGTTCAGACCAAGTATTTGGTGCATTCATCCAGAAGGTCACCTGTAAGCAGTCAAGAGGTGATTCTGCAAGATCTCCACTTTCTGTAATTGGAAATAGCTAAAGGCAGAGTTGTAGCTCATGTACTCTTCACATCCCGAGGGAAGCAGCTGAGTCTCTGTGCATTTTTCTAGAGTGCAGTGAAATTCAAGCAAAAGCAAAGGGAATCATCTCCTAAGGATTCTCTTTATTCTTAGCTGAGCCTTTCTTCATGCAGGCAACCAACACATGCACATGCACTAGCTCAGACATCCACACCTCTCAAGCAATTTAGCAATCCCATGCTTTTACTGCACCCCACACTCGCTTTTCAATCTGACCTCAGAAACATGGCTTCTGTACTGTTATCTCCTGTACATCTACAGAATACCATAATACTGTGTGTTAACTCCAGTGATGAGAGACTTTCATTAGCAAGCAACCAGCCCTTTTCAGCTAAGGCATACAGCTGTGTGACTTATAGTGAACTTTCCCTGTATGGCTCACAGGCTTGATTTCCACACCCTCCCCCACTGCCACCTCCCCATTAGCAACCTGCCCCAGAGGGAAAAAATTGTAGAGAGGGAGAAGTAGAGATATTTCTGCCTCACTGAATTCTGCACATGCCACAACTCAAAAGCATTAATGGAGAAGGAGAGTGTCTAGAAAGTGCTCTGGCAAAGCTGCCTTTATGCACTGGCTTAGCCTGCAGAGGGATGGGTCAGGTATTGCTCTGGTAAGCTGTTACACTCCCAGTGCTGAAGTACAATGTTTTCTGACCACTGCTCACATTCTGGCAGCTACAGAAAGAGGTTATGACGGGAGCCTGAATCAGAGGAACAGCCTGGAAGGAATTTGCTTGTTTTGCCTTCCGTACAGCAAATCAGATTGACTCTAGCTTAAGTCCAATGATTTACATTAACATGTCATTTGTCTACACACCATTAAAAAAATGTTCCTTGGGTTACAAAAGGGACCATGTTTGGGGTCACTAGTTTCAAAGTCTGGAAATGAATCAGCAGTTTTGAAATCACACAGACATACTAACCAAGCACTGCAGCAAAATACGGCCTGGGACAGCTCTCCTTGCCTCTCCTGTAAAACACACTACAAGCCAAGGCTCTTGTCTAAAACAGTCTTTGGGTATTTCAGTAGTAGAGAAATTCAGGACCACATGCCCTCAGGCTGAGGTTTGCAAAAAATCTGATAACACAGGACTGTGCCAAATAAAACAGCTCTTACCAAACCTTCACTGGGAAGGGAAGGGGATGAGTCACAAAACAACAAAAATGGGAGTGAAGCCCTCTGTCTTTATCACAGATTTACAGAACACTTCTGTGAGAGATCTGGCTGATTTATTTAGAAAGGCTGTTCCTGAGCCACCTCCTTGGATAAGATAGCCCTCCTCTTTGCGTAGTTTCAAATAATGACATCTTTGAAACCGCAATCAGAGGTGTTGACAGGAGACAAATCTCATGCCAGGTCTGTAAAAAGGGTTACCAGTACTTAAATAGATAGCTCTGTCAGCACATCTTTGATGAAAATAGTCTCTCTGAAGAACCTTAAAAGGCTCGCTTTGCTCCTGGCTTTTATAGACCCTAGACCTGGGTCTCCACAGTTTAGAAAGGGATCCACATGCTTCACTTCTGTGGTGTCCCAAGGCCTTGCCAGAAACAGCTCTGTAGCTAAAAGACCAAGTCATCCTGGCAGCATGTGACACTTCAGCCAGCTACAGTGTGTCATCCAGGGACATTGGTGGAGAACAGCAAAATCAAGTTCCAAATCACCAGACCTTTTCAACCTCCTAATTGAGACTGCTCCAGCAGGCAGGCATTGCTCAGTGCAGAGACAACCCTTGCAGCTGAAGGACTGGATTCTCATTTGTATCCTCATGCATCCAAAAGCTTTATCTTGAGCTCCTTCATAATCAGTTTTACACATATTGTGTCTCTTCTCGCGAATTATAAGAAATAGAACAAGAGGAAATGGCCTGAAGTAGTACCAGGGGAGGTTTAGATGCGATGTTAGGAAAAACTTCTTCACCAAAAAGGTTGTCAAGCACTGGAACAGGCTGCCCATAGTGGTTGACTCACTATCCCTGGAGGCATTTAAAAGACCTGTAGATGTGGTGCTTAGGAACATGGTTTAGTGGTAGACTTAATGGTTGAACTTGGTGGTCTTAGATGTCTTTTCCTACCTAACTGTTACTATACTGTCTTTAAATGTGAGGAAGGAGGAGAAGACAGGATGATTTAAGAACTTCCTTTTAAATTGGAAGTTGAAAAAACTCACATTAGCCCACCAGAAATACCTGATGCACATGCAGACAAAACCTTGCTGATAACTTGTCCCAACTCTTTATTCCCCATCAAGTAACAATTCAGAAATGAGTACTTTTCCACTGAGGAAATGCAGCCATTTCTCTTGTCCTGCAAGCAGATATTTGCTCTGAGATACTGCTCCACAAGCTGGTAGTTATGGTGAAAGGCAAAGTAACTAGTTGAGCTGGGTGTTACCAATGAAATCCTTGTAAGGCTTAAAAAATCAAGACCAAATAAGAAGCATAACAAGAAGAGTGGTATACACTCTGATGTCTCCAAATTCATAATGTTCCATATGATATCAAATGGCTGCTAGATAACAAGGTGATGCCTTTTTTAAAAATTGGTTCCAAAACATAGATTGAAAGTTTTAAGTGTTATTACCTTGCAATTCTCATCCAAATGATTACAGAAGAAACATCATCTATAAAAATACATCACTATAAGAATGAATGTTTTCCCTGAATCCCTCCAGCCTCTTTCTTTATGTACAGGAAGACTGCATTTCTTTCAACAAAAATTATTGAACCTACCAAAATTAGATAGGAATACAAACCCAGAACCGCACATTGACTGAATGAGATTTTAAAAGGATTTCTTTTGTGGGCCTTTGTTCATTGAAAGAGATGATAGAAAAGCTGAAATTTTAAATACATAATTGCCTAAAGGCATACGTAGGAAGCCAAGCAAGTGACTTGTTTCCAAATGATTTTAGCAGGTCTTCAACCTTGCAGCCCTTACTGAACATATGCTCAGCACGTTGTACAGCAGTGTCCCTCATATAAGTTAGTAATCTGTAAATAAGGATCTCTCTAGAGTCCTATTCCCGCTCCTTAGGGATTTGGATGTAGTTTTCTCTCACTAATGCAGCTAGTAGTTAAAGGAAACATTACAGAGAAGCCAATGTAAGAAAATACTAGTTTGCGTGCAAAACCCCACAAATAAAAATACAAGTTTATTACACACTGGTATTTTTCTTCCCTTTTGTGTATTGCAACTCAGTCCATGTTACCAGTTTTTCCTATTGTGCACCCCTACCCTAAACAATGATGAAGCAAATATTGATTAGTGCAGGCAAACCTAGGACAGATGACAAGTAAGCAACAGATTTTTTTGAAAGCAGATTGAGAACATAGCCTGTGCTCCTTTTTTAGTCCTTTTGATTTAGTAAATTTTATAGCTGATGAACAACTTGGCTGCAGAATCTAAGAAAACCAAGAGCCTAAAGCATAACATTAATCAAGTCAACCATTATAGAAGTCCTTATTTACTGTTTTATTTTTTCTAATACAAAAAACCATACAACATATCTTGCAAACTAGAGAAAACTGTGACCACTATGGTAGCAACACAATAGATTATAAGCAGACTATAAATAGACTGTTATTTTTAGAGCACTGTGTTTCTTAATTGCCTATAAACTTACCCAGTTGTGAGCACTTTGTGGAGACTGATGAAAGCATTGTCCAAATTTCCACAGGGCATAGAGGCTCTACATTGTATTTTGTGGATGGGATGCTGACATTAACTGACAGAAGCAGGAACACAGCAAGACAGATATTTTTAAATGAGAAAGGAAAGGAAGAAGGAGCCCTATTAGCTCTTTCCCTGCCCCCACCTGGAGCTCTCTCCACCTGGCTCAGCTGTGGCTGAATTTCAAATCATCTCTGGTGGGACCTGGATCACTACAGATCTACATGTACCAAAAAAAAAAATTTGCAGCCAGATGGGAATATCCTAGTGAAATTCCTATAATCCAGCTTTTGTTCTCACCAGGTATAGACCATGCTGATGATTTATGCAGCATGCAGCCTCAGTCAAATAGTAAAATCCTTTTCACCTTAGGAACAGTCATTCTGAGATTAAATGGGTCTGTGTATGTGCATCTGTGTGCTTGCTCATCATTAACAGGCAGACTGAAGTGACTGATGTCATAATTTTAATAACAGAATCCAGAAACACCAGCAAAATATTGACAAGTGAAATTAGTTCAAAGAGGTTTTACAAGACTCTTAGGAGGAAAAACAACCTTAATGAAGACAGATGCAATTATCGAGAAAATTACTGGGTGTTACGCACTGTTTCTTTCCATCCATGGCAGCAATGTGGGAAATACTTCAAACTGAACCATCAATCCTCTGAGCGGTGCTGCTTCTTCCCAGGGAATGAATAACCACCATGAGGGCCCTGTGGCCTTGCCTCTGGGCACACTTCCCTGCCTGCCAGTCATAGCTCTTCTCTGTTTTTCTCCAGTGTTGCTGCCCCTGTTATGCTTCACCTGTGTTTCTACCTTGGCTTTTCAGGTGCTTCCACAGTTTTCCTGCTGGTGAGTCTCCTCTTGTTTGCAAGGCCTTCTCCCTGTCCTCTAAACTTCCACAGCGCTACCTTAGCTACCCCCTTGACTATTTCCATTAGTGCTCATGGTTTCCAAGATGGACACATATGACCCATGCACCAGCATCCTTGAAGCCATCAACTTCCAAGCAGGCAAGTCACTGACAAAAGGTATGACTGTTGGCTTTAATTAACCCTTTTTTGCAACAGAGGTACTCAAACAGCATGCAAACAACACCCTTTCTTAGGAATTTGGACAGTTCTCTAAGGCCAGATCTCTCTTAGTATTTTCTTTGGTTTGATAGGTGAGGCTGGGAGCCAATGCCTAATTTTTGGCCAAGGATGTTTCACTAGAAAATGAGCAGCAATGCAGAATTTATTCAAAGATGTAGCAAGTTTTGCACAGCTGTAAAAAGAAGTTTTATCACTATGAGTAACAGTGCCATCTGCTGACTCCCACTATAACCATATTGGGAGGATTCCATATTAGATAATGAAGTAATAAATTTTTCCAAAATCCAATATCTTTTGGTAAAAAACAGCAGCTGTTAGGTTTTTTTATAAGTCATCTTATATGATTCTGGGGTAAAAATAATTTTCAGCATGGCTTCTGAAGTCAAGAAATCCTCAGCTGCTTTCCTAGGGACTTGAGAGACCACAGTCTTTTATTAAATATTGCTCTGACATCTGTAGGATATTTGAATTACTTTACACTATTACACAAAGAATTGGAAAGCTTTGCATAGCTCTCTCCCTGATATGCCACCTCTCTACGTTGTTTTCTGGGCCCGATGAACTGAGTGCCCACCTTTCCAGATGGAAGCAGGACCCTTGAGGTTTGCAGACAAACTCAAAGCAGCAGTGTCTGAGCTCAGCTATTAAGAAGCGAAGGAAATGATTTCTGGAAAATTGGAAAACAAACAAACAAACAAACCCTAGTTGTTATGTACACTGGATTTGTTAGTCTCAGGAGTCTAAATATGAATTATTTGTCCCTAGGGATCCAATGTAACAGTTACTAATGCTGTTGAAATGCATTTTAGATGCCAGTCTCCAATGTCCTGGTCAGTCTCCAATGTCCTGGTCACAGTCTCTGTCATGTTAAAGCACATTAGCTGTTTTTATTATGATTTTTAAGCTACTGATCCATTATTTTTCAGTCAAAATGTGCTTGATGGAGCATTCCTTTACAAATAAGGAAGATTACTTCCATACTTTTTCTTGTCTGGGGAAAGCTTTTTGTTTACTATTCTCCACGCCACCTTTCAAACAAAAGATGTTAAAAATGAACCTCTAAGAAAAACAGAAGGTAAAAGAAAAAAAATGGTGTGGGGAAACAATACAGCTGCAAGACCTCCTGAGTCAACCTAAATCCTCATGCAAATGATGTTTTATCACATATTTCTTAGCAGTCCGGAAGAATTTGCCTCTCAGCCCACTATTGCTAGGCTGATGTGGGCTGGTTGCAAACAGAAGATGTGATTTGCTCCTTCCTCAGATGTTCCTTTCCTGCCACCCCAGATGGCTGAGTAGAATCTACAGCTTACACACTACAAAGACCTTTGCTGTGGGGCTGGCATCACTATATAATGCTATCACCAATTCTAAAATATTGTCATAACATCATATCATTTACCAGACCCAAACTGACAGAAAATGCAGGAAAGGCAGATTTACTTGTGTATCTTTATTTTGTGTTAATATGACAAAGCCTGTATAGGCTAAGAATATGTAAATTAAAATGCCAAGACAAAAAGTGCTGAAAATAAGGAGCAGTAATTTCATACCAAGTATATCCTAAAGATTAAGAAATTTTGGGCTAGTACAGCATCGGGCTTTGTGTGTGATAAGCCAAATTCTGAGATTATAAGGACCACAGTGATGGCTAGGCATGAGTGTGGGAAGGTAAATGCAAGCAAATTTCTGAGAGCTATGACTGCCAAGGAGAGATTTCGCTGAAGGCTTTGGCAGAGGTTTTTGGAGCCCTGACCAAGATGTTGTTAGAGAGTTTATATGAACTAATTAGATCAGAGAAGACTGATATTAATAATCCCACTGAAGAGAGGCCTTTGACCATGCAGCTGTGCACACTAGCTTGCAAATACACTGGAGAAGGTTTATGCAGTAACGTCTCCTTTGGGGGTCTGTTCCACTCAAGTCAATGAGAGTTCCACAATTCCTTCTAGTGGGCATAGGGCAAAACTGACACTGGGCCAACATTCATATGTGTAAATTGCTCCTTCCATCTGGTAATATGAAAGGAGGCTGTTTGCGTTTCCTTTCAGACTAGAAAAGAGAACTTGGAAGGTAGATTGAACTGTCATAATCATTTTGCTGGTAAAAGAGGCAAGAACCCAATCTCTGGCTTCACTTTCTCCCTTTTTAGTCCTGTTTGCTGTTCACAGAATTCATCACAATTTATCAGTTTTATTCCTCATCTGTCTTGCTCTTTCAAACACGAGAGGAAGGAGGGGTTTGATGCCTGAAGAGGCCCAGTTGAGTAAATCCTACTTGAGCATCCACTGCCAGTCCAGACAAGAGTTACTTTCAGGCTGTGCTCCAGTAAGTACACCCCAGCATGAAATGTTATTTGCTTTTCAGTGCCATGTTTCTGACTCCTGGTTAACTTGTAACCCTCTGAAATTGCTAGCAGAATTCATTCCTGGAAAGCTGCTATTGATGTAATTCATACATGTTCCTGTATTTCTGCCTCGGCCTTTACTTTTCCACATTTCATGTAATTTTGAGAGGGGTCTTCAATTCATATTTTTCAAATTAATTTTGATTCATAATCCTGTTCTCCAGTATATCCACAGTTCTTCCCAGCTTGGTGCACCCTGTGAATTTAATGCACTTACAATTATGTCGCCTGTGACAAGATGCTACTCAAGATGTCTTTTGTGCTGGCACTTCAAAGATCCAGGCTGGACTGCCAGGCCGGGAAATGAGTTCTGTGCAGCATGTTCAGCAGGAAGTAGTGGGTAGGATCCAGTTCTGCCCACACAACCATATGATAAATACTGGTCATGCTGGGAACTGTGGCAGGGCACCTCAGCTGATCTGTGATAGATCCAGGAGAATGCTTCTGAAGTTCCTCCCAGGAATGCAGGACTCTGATAAAATCTAGTCCATACTTATTCACGAGACATATATAAATCATTCTACTTTGTATTAGTCAGCAGTCACCCTGAGACCATGTAGGATTGTGTGTGGGCCAGGGGTGGGGTGGCTCTTATGCTATATTTGTACATGTAAGGTGTCCCAGTGGCTGGCAAGGGACCCATAGAAGACAAAGTTCCAAGGACTTTGTCAGTGGCACAGTCTATTTCAATATCTTCATTTCTGTGATGAGCATATGATGCCTCTCATTCATAATTATATATTTTATATATTTTGATATGATGACAGACATATGATGATGACACTTGTTAATTTAACTGCCCTCTTTTAATTTCTCACAGAAAACTCTTCCCTGCTAGAGGTACTTTTATGCCAAGCAGTTTCACTGCTATCTTAAGCATGACATTTGAATCCTTGCAAACCCTCATTTCTATGATAATTTTTATAGTGATCCACTCATAGTGGTAAGATGTGTTCATGTCTCCTTCCTTACCAATACTCATTTCTGTTAATCCACCTGGCTTAAAGTTGGCTTGCAGGACATAATTTTATACTGATTTACGTTAACAAGAAACTAATGAACATCACATGATTTTATATACTGGTAATAATTTTTACTTGTTGAAATAGTTTCCTTTCCTTGAATGAATTATAGCTGGGATTTTATCATTATAATTTTCACTTGAAAACTAATAGACATTTTTTAAACAGAAATTGAACCCTTTGGGCCTCCTGCTAATCTGATGACAGGACTGCTACTGGCTGCTTTGCATGAGGAGGGAAGTCAATGTAGTTGCAGTACATGGAGTTCTACTACTGTAATACAAAACAGGCTCTTCTTCAGATACCTATCTGCAATAGTGGCCATATTCAATTTGTCTGTACACACTGAGAATTTTTCTGTGGAACCCGTATAGCAGAACAACCTCTATGCTAATACATTTCTCCATACAGAGGCAAAAAAGTTCTCGCTGAGCAGGTCAGCTCTAATATCTGTATGATGGTTTTTGATCTTCAAAGTAGGCAAACACTATAAAGTATACAATACATCCTCACCTGGAAAGACTCACCGGTATCTAGGAGAGGATCTTGGAATTTCCTTCCACAGTTGTGGTCACCTAACACAAAATACGTAGGAAAATTAAGGTCTGGGAGTCTGAAGAGGTACAGATATGGGGTTCCAGTTCCATCACATATTACTACTTTGATGCTGGATCATAGTTTTGCCCATCTACAGATAAAGAAACATAGGACTAGATATGCAGTCTTTGTTTATAATTTTTAATTTGATGGCTCACTCCGCAATCTAGATTCATCAGTCTGAGAGGACCACAGATTCTGATTTATGCACCTGTACTATTAACTGGAATCTTAGAATATCTTAGAATATCCCACATTGGTAGGCACCCACAAGGATCATCCAATTTCTGGCACTGCAACTGCACAGCCCAAAGAGTCACACCATGTGCTTCAGGGTGTTGTCTTAATGCCTCTGAACTCTGTCAGGTTTGGTGCCGTGATCATTTCCCTGAGGAACCTGTTCCAGTGCCCAACCACCCTCTGGGTGAAGAACCTTTTCCAAGCCTCCATCTAAACATTCCCTGACACAACTTCAGGCCATTCTCTCCGCCCTGTCACTGGTCACCACAGAGAAGAGCTCAGTGCCTGCCCCTACAGTTCCTCTCATGAGGAAGTTGTAACTGCAATGAGGTCTCCCTTCAGTCTCCTCTTCTCCAGGCTGAACAAACTAAGTAACCTCACCCACTCATATGGCTTCCCCTCCAGACTCTCCACCATTTTTGTAGCACTCCTTTGGATGCTCTCCAATAGATTTATAATCTTTAAAAAAAATGAAATAAAATGGTGTCACAATATGAGTTGTCTGGTTTTTAACAGAATATTACAGGGGAGAGAATACAAAAGACAAAACCACAGTCAACATGCTGCAGAAGTGCTATTGTTCTGACACAAGTTCTTGTTTTATTTTTGGCTGTTTGCTGAATTCATCCTTTTGCACTTCCTTTGTAGACACAAAAAATTGGCAAACTGACATTCTTCTCTAATACCTCTGTGGGACTTTAATCCCAAAATTTCTATTTGCAAAACTGACCACAATTTACAATGATTAAAAATTTGTGAAAAGCTATTTCAGCTACTTTGACTGAGAAACTACTCAAACTGGGAACTACTCAATACTTAAAACTGAATCCAATGTATTTACTGCATGCACAAAACCTATTCAAGACTATAAAAACTAACTGCTTATTCTGGATATTTAAAAAACCCAAAACATAAAGTGAGTCAGAAACATTTGCAACCCTCTGTTGGTTCATTATTCAACCCACAGGTTTGAGATTTTTTGTTTGCCAGTTTCTTGTTTCTTCATGGCATCTTCTGTAGCAAAGCTTGGCTGCCCTGCAGGCAGCATGCAGTGCTTTGAAGGCAGCATACTGCACTGAAGGCAGCACCTCCTCCAAGTACAGAAGTACCACGTCCACACATCCCTTGTGGCTCCATCTGTTTGCCATTATAGTGACCATAAAAGGAGCTGGTACTGCTCCTTTATAAATCAAACTTCCCCACTGAGAACTGTGGGGCAAGATAGAAGACCACGCTGGGAAGACATGGAGTCAACTCTCACAGCTACCAAACAGATCCTGTTCTTTCAGTGCTCCTCCTGCACTGAAAGTCACCACCGTTGTCCATGTGGGGATATTGCCCAGCTGTTCAGGTGCCATGCTGCCCTGCAGAAGGGCTCATCCTCAGAGCATAACTGCACCTAAAGTTGTCTATAGTGAGGAACTGGCAAGCACAGTTTCTTGCTGGAGATGACTTCAGATACGGCCATGCTCCAAGGCAACTTGGGCCTCTATTTTTGTCCCTTTTCATTTGCTGGCAAAGTCACAAACACAAGATTATTTTTTCAGATGTCAGCAATACCCAGTGATTATTCCCCTGCTCACTTACAACTGTTTAGTAGCTGAATCACTTTCCAGCCAGCGATTGTAAGCTCCGAGATGGAGGCATCTGTTCATACAAACGGAGTTGTGGGAACAAATTAACTCTGGATTTTGAAAGAGGTGCGGAGAGTGGGTGGGGGGGGTG
>VXBX01009446.1:678184-701968 GCA_013400415.1 Scytalopus superciliaris
GGGTGGGGGGAGGGCGGGGCAGGCAGTTGCGGGGGATACTCTTTTTAAATACAAGTTTTACAATCTCTAAGGCAGGAAAGACAGTCCAGCAAAATGTCCAACACCACCCTGCAATGCTGTTTGAAATGGACTTCTCAAAATCACACAGAAACAGTTTCTGAACTCACTAATAAAAAATAATGACCAGCAGTAGAGCTGCAGGGTTACACCTTATTATTGTCTGTTGCCATTCTGGTTCAGATTGATTTTAAAGCTTGGCTAAAATGGTTTACCAGATTCTGTCACTGTGCATAGCAGTAGGATTTGATATTTGTTCTGGTGGAAGAAAGCTTTCATCAGTGTGAGATGATTAAGGACTCATCACTCTGGAATTGCTGAGTTCTGACTGAGGTGCCCCTAAGCTTTTGAGACACTAAACAGAGAGTCCTGTTGGGTTTTTTCCATTTCTTTTGCTCTCCTTTATGGCTGTTTGCTGTATTTCTTAAATGCAACAGACTGCCTCTCAGCATCCAATCTGACTTCCCACCCCTCCTTTTCTGATGGAAGGCTATTTAAGAACAGTCTTCACAAGCTTTCCCTAAAGCTGTTATGTGGTCTGATAATAGCTTCATGGACAAACACACAATCAGCCACTTAAAAGCAACTTTTCCAAGGGAATACTCTACATTTCTGATGGCAATATTCCCAAGGTTAATTAGAATATATTCAATTTTCATTGTATTTCCATCATCACAGCTTCCCTGCAAGCTGCTATAAAGCAGCACAGACCTTTATAGCTTTTACCTCTTACAGTGACAGCTTTAGTCTTGGCAAGAAATGAGCAGGGAGGAGAAAGGAGGAGGGAAGGGGAGAAAGGAGAATGGCCAGTCTTGACAGGAGCAACCGTAAGAGTTTGTAACCTTGCAGATTTCACACTGGAGCCTTATCCCTGCAGCCTTTTACACAAAATCCTTCCCTTGTAGACTAATGCACATGCACACACATACCAGTACCACCACCCCACCACCACTATTGCCACCTACCCATCGTGCATCCTGCATTAGATAACAAAAAATAGCAAACCTCTGAAAAAAACAAAATCCCTAAGGGACAGCATAATTTTGAAATAAAATAATGGTGGATCAAAACCAGATTTTGGAACCTATTCCTTGAAACATGCCTGATCTGGACAGCTTCAAATTCTTTTGGAAAGAACTGCCACATACACATCTTCAGTGTGTGATTGGCCTCACCAGTGAATATATGCCAGCGTTCCTGCAATCTTTTATATCTGCCTGGATAGGTATGAGGGATGGTTAATGATTTCTTGCCTCCAAATCCACAGGAAGAATAAATACATACATTCTGCAGTGTGGTTTGGGCTTAGGTTTGCACACATGGTGCTTTGGGTCTGTGTTTGGTTAGGTTTGCTGGTCCCAGGACACCCAGAGTCAGAGCAAACTGCTGTGCTCGCCAGCACACACACACTGTGATGCAATTAACAGTTACCACCTTTTCCCTCTGAGGTTAAGAAGTAGAAGCTGCAAATTAAATGTTGCTCCACTGCTGCTGTTTCTAAAACCACAGGAAGAATTGCACACGCAGCTGACTGAACCAATTTTCATAGCAGCTCACAAAAAGGGGAAGAGCTAATGGCTGCTTTTTCATCCTGCTAAAGGCTCAGGAAACCTTAGACTTAAGCAAAGGCAACAGACCACACTGTCACACTTTTTGCCACTTGAATCCCAAAGAAATAAATAACAGCAATGTTAAGAACCTTCGTGCAGTGAAACCTCTGCAGGGGCCTCATTTTCAGTCGACTCTTCAAAGCAAAACAGTAGAGCTGCAGGATTTGTCTTTGGAGCAACAACCATGTGGAGGACAGGTATTTGGCATGTATTAGGACTGGAGAGAAAAAGTTATGGTGACTTAATATCTTCCTTCTTAATTAATTGGCTTATGAATAAAATGAACTAATGCAAAAGAAAATTAAATGCATCTTCCCTTGCCAGTGCATTGTACCTTCTGTAGCAGTTCAAACACATCCTCCCTGGCTGACAACTTCTGAAAGCATAGGAGAACTGTAATTTTTGTGACCTTCGTGTTTCCAGAAATTTGGCCACAATTGGCCAGACAATGAAGAAGTGATGGGCAGAAACAGTGACCAACCTGCAGAAAACTAAGGAGCCCTTCTGCCCCATGCAGGTATTTGGGTGAGCTCCCAAACTGAGTCAGAGCACCTGTGAGATCACACCTGAGTGTCAGCCTGTCCTCCACTTTGTTTCAGTACTGCAGACAGACAGACAACCAGATGTAGGATGACTCGTGAGTTTTGTGAACTAGGTGGGCTTGAAAAGACATCCTACAGAAAAGGACTTTGTACACAGGCATCTCTGAATTCCCATCAGCTGCTGCAGGTCAGCTCAAAGGTCAGGCATCAGGGCAAAGTCAGGGAAGAAACCCAAAATACTTAAGGTTCAAAAATGGAGGTAGGGATTCACAGAGGGTTGATATTATTACAAGCAAAAAATATCTTACTGGCATCTAGATATTAAGGTGTTTTTCTTCCTCTTGATAAAGTTAATTAACAGATCTTAGGATAAATGGTTTATTTATTGCAGAGCTGACTATTTATGTGATAATCACTCACTAGTTGTATTCAGTTGATTAATCTCTAGAATAAGATGAGGCCCTGTGTGAATTAATAACAGCACGCTCTCACGTTGGGTGGGGTGCTCCTCATTCCAAAATGTCAGCTGCTTTCAATACTGCCAGCAATCACCAGGTGAAAAACACTAAAACAGAAAAAAAAAAANAGAATGAGAAAGTCAGCACTCTGATAGACCTCACAAATCTTTTTCATCCTGAAAAGAAAAACTATCATGTCCCTTGATATCTTTGGAAAAGTTAGCAGTTAATGAAGGTGAGCAAATTTGTACTGATAAGCTGAGCTGGAACAGCACAGCACCACTACAGTTAAAAGAGCAAGAAAATCTTTACTGGTTTTCAGGAAGCCTGTTGTTAGTTAGATTGCTTTAAAACAAAATTATATCAGAAAAAGGAACAAGAGAGTTCAGGAATAAATGCCAAAACAGAATATAAGACAACTTCCTGGCACTTGCTTGCTCTGCAAAAATGCTGTGGTTTCCTCTGTCCAGATATAGCACAACTGCTTCAGCTGCACCTAAACCACCACCACCAACAACAAATGAGCACAGTAAAAAGCTACTCTGAAATGTCCTGGCATTTTGACTGTGCAGCTGGAGTTGCAGGAGGTGGTCGCTGGGCATTTTCAGCTGTTTCTGGAGAAGCTGTTTAAAGAGTATTCCTCATGCAGCATCTTGGCTCTGCAGGGCTGGGCTGCAAAGACTAATGCTGAAATATCCCAGAATTAAGAGAAGTCTCAGATGATAAAAAGCTAGCAATTAAATTTCTGTTGATGAAGTTCACATTGGATCACACACACATTGCATGTTGATCTTCAGAGAACAACAGAGGTGAAGTTATTTAAGTCAAATTTGTCAATTTATTTTATTTTTGCATTTAACAAAATTGTGTATTTCAATACATTGAACAAAAACATAAGTGCATACTAGGAAAGCTCCTCAGTTAAGAATTTATTTTAGTTATTTCCCACTGTCTTTAGTTAGTTCTTTCAGAGAAACAAAAGACTCTTGGTCACTATACAACTGAACAGAGTAGACGCCATGCCAGCAAACTTGGCTAGAATGAGGAATTTCCACCAGTATGGAACTAGGAAGAACTAGGTTCCCATGGATCAGTGTCAGGTAACCCCTGACTGCTCTGGCCATAATAATATTGCTTTCTATATCTTTCCAGTATTCTCATGATGGACCATAAATATTTCCAAAGGTCATATATATTTTTCCACTGCTTTCACGCTTGGAGATGGTTTTTTGCATTTGCCCATAAGATATTCCTCTCTGCTGACTTGGCATTAGATATCACTAGCTCTCAAAATTGCTCAAGCACCTAAGAGGAAACAATACTCTCCCATTCTCTCTAAACCAAAAGTACAAGTTGCATAGTAGCTACTGCAAATCCACCTTATCATGGTATGACCACAGAGTACAAAACCTCTCTTACCTGAATCTCATATCACCCTTCATTGTTACTAACAAAGTAAATTATGTCAATTAGTCAAGTGTATTTTATCAAAGCAAGTTACTGAGCAATTGATAAAGAATTGGAAATGAAGAACATTTAAAACCTTTCCTTGGTTTTGAGACATACATTTCCCCCCTCTTTTTCCTAATTTCTTTTAAAATATATTTCCATTGCATTCATTCACCAGAATCAACTGGTTATGAGAGATATCTGATTAGACTTATTGCTTTTAATTCACTCTAATTTCTACACAGAAAAGAGACAAAGTGAGTTAATATCATAATTAAACTTCTGTTGTCTGGATTCCACCTTCTTCTTTTCACTAACTTTAGGTGCCCTGCTCACACATATTGCACACAACCTCAATCTAATGTGAAGGTCTTCCAGTTTTCCAGCTCTGTGCTGCAGAGTTCTATCTCCTACCTCCAGCAACCATTAATCAATCCCTCCAAGCCCTTCCTGTGTCCCACTCCATCCTGCTGCCAAAACTGTGTTCAGGCTCTCAACTGCACAAAGAGCAGAAAACCGTCACACAAAAAACACCAAATAAGTGAAGCATTTGGGAGCTATGTGTGTAATGACTGGCCACTCCCTCAGCGTGGGCTCCAGCAGGGTCTCTTTCCTCTGCACCTGATTGTGGCAAAAACTGCAGGAACTTATTATCACCAAGATATTACACCTCATTTGCTTTGCTGAATTGGACTGAGGTGATGCAGCTGATGGAAAAGGAGAAAGAAGGCGAAGTTTGGACAAAGACTGACAGGAAGAGCTGTCACATCATCTTTGTTTTGACAGAAGAACAGACTACCACTGTCAGTCAAATCTGAAAACATGTCCTCAGATGCTGTGTGGTGTTTGGTTTGCCTTCTCCTTCCCAACAGTCTTACTGAAAATGAATACCCACAGGAGAGACAGATCCATCAGCCACACTGAAGAATGAGAAGCCTCTCTGAAACAGAATGTATGTCTGTTCCTCCATCCACCCAACATCCATTTTGGCAGTATTTGAACAAGATAGAAAAACAAGTGGGCCCTAAAATATTGCACATACATACAAACCATCACAGCCTGATTCCATTCACCACACAACTGTTTTATAATTTGAAAACAAGCTATTTGTTGGCATGACAAATACAATATGCCAATTTCTGGTTGCACAGATATCCATATTGTGCTGTTGCCACTAATACTCCTAATCTACACCAGTAGAAACTATGTACTTGCATTAAAAACACATAAACAAGACAACTGCAAGGATTACTTCTGGCAAGGCACCCACTCTCCATCCCTACTGAGACTTCTCCTGGGAAAGAAATGCTTCCGGAAGCGTCCTTGAGATGTGTGTGGAGGAGCTCTAACTGTGATGCAGTCTGAGGCAGAGCACAGAGAGTGCTTGGAAACATGAACTAACCCAGCATCTAACCACAATGCTCCAGATGCTTTTCTTTATGGGGAGCCTTTGAAGTTCTTTGCAGGCACATGGGAAGGGAAGGCCCTCATTGCCTTGCCCTTTACTGCTCTAAGGTCTAGGTAAAATGGTTCGTTGTGTGGCTTTCCTCTCCTGTTATGGCTGTTTTTCTGTGCTTGTCCTCGGAACTCCTTCCTGTCACCCCTGGTCTGGTTCTCACTGAAATGAATCATGCACTATGCATACTGCATATCCCCAGGCAAAATATCTCATGGAAATGCAATGACAGTTTAGTCACAGTTTGAATTAGATCCACTCAGGCACACACTATAAGGAGGGGTTGTGGATTTGTTTGTTGTATATATACTGGCTGTTAATTTTTATTGCTTGTAAACTTTCTCTCTATAAAATCTGTGTGAAAGCTGGACTACCAAGTCAAAAGAAAGTTACCAGATGGGGAAAATATGGTTGATTAAAGTGGCTGTTTCCATGTTTGCTCAGTGTTGTGACACATCTTCACATTGGGTGAGGTGATTGGCAAAGAAACCACAGCAGTGAGCACTGAAGAGTGTATGCGTCATGTATAAATGCCTGGAGCTGAGTAGGGCTTGGTTTTGCAAACTTCACAGATCTTCCAAACCTGATTTATTGTAGAACTTGCTGCAATAATGAAGAGATTTAAAAAAATAAAATAAAAATTGGTGTCACAGCTCCTGCTTTAGACTACTGAATGCAAAATGAAGAAGAAGCAGGGAGACTGTCTCATGCAGGGAATTTAGGTTATTTTAACATTACAAATACTCTACAGAAGGTGCAATCCTATTTATTTCTATGTGTATTAGATTTCCTCTTTCTACTCCAGGAAGGAAAGATGGTTTTCTCATTAAACCTGAATTTCTTGATCTATCACAGACATTGAGTACTATTTGGAACTCCTGTCATCTGTTCCTTCAGCACCCCATCTATAAAATACAGATAATGCTTCTTCCCCTTAGTCTTGAACCTTGCATGTTTTAAGCAGCTAACCTAGAGCTATTCTTTTCATCAGTCCAAAATATACCCTGATGTCAAGGCAAAAGCTTCTGAGGTTCACTTTGTATTCATTGCTGGCCTGAGGTAAGGTTTATTTTCATGTGGTCTCTTCACCAGGCCTTGCTCACTTTCTCTACTCGACTTTCCTCCTAAGGACCAGGTTCCATGGAATATTCTAACTTGTCCAAGGACTGAGTTTTTTCTTAGGTAAGGTGAAGGGAGAAGTTCCAGAGAGGTTCCCCCTCCTGGCTGGCACATCACTGCATGGGGTGGAGCAGGAATTAAGCACATGAAAAACAGAGCAGGGGCAGAGCAGACAATTATGGAAGTATTTAGACAAGAATCCCTTCTGAGACAAATAGACCCCAGGTTAGTATTAAAAAGGGTTAAGGTCACCACTGAACCTCATCTGACTCTCAGTATTGGGACCAGCCTGCCATGAAATCCATCCCTGCCATCCCAAAGCCTTCTCCATCTGTGAGCTGCTGGTTGCAGCTTCTCTAGAAGCATCTGCACATTGCTGAATTCATGGAAGGAACTAATTAGGTAGTTATAGGGTGAATTAAGTCCCTGGATAACCCTGCAGGGTCTGACTGAAAACCAAGGGCCTTACCCCCGGTCCTGCATTTGCATCCAGTTACTGCAACTGCAGTGAGCAAAGTCCTTGGGGGAAAAAAACCAGCTCCAATGAAAGAAGAACAGTATTGGTAGTTCTTGCAGGGCACACCTGCAGAGAGGGAAGATGCTCTCCAATTGCATTAAAAGCTGTGCTGGACATGTATGCACTGTGCAGCAACAAGCTCATCCCTTGGGCAGAATGGAGGAACAAGGTAAATTTTGGTGGGGATAAGATTAGGATGCATTTCAGAAGACTTCCCACAATGGAGTAACAAAGTGAAGCTTGGCTGAAAGACTGTGATGGGACTGGCTTTTGAATTCCCTAAACAAACACTGAAGTGAAATAAGGACAAACAATCCAGAGTTTAAGTGTTAAGCATGGTAGTGCTAAGCCACTGTGATTATTTGCAGAGCTCACTGTATAATTTGAGAGACTTTGCTGTTCAGGGAGGCTAGTTATCCTGATGGTTGGGTGACAGTCTCCTGCTCCCAGACTCCAGAGGCAGCAGAAACATCAAACAGCCAGAGTCCAAAAGTGGATGGTGAGGCTGGCACTAGTGCAAAGGGTTTGTGATGGACATGACTTTCTTTGTATTTTTGTCACCAATATTTTCATTCCCTAAACCCTACCTGACATCTCAAGAACTACACTGTCTGGTGACAGGCTTTCCAGTGTATACAGAGAACTAACAAACAATGTGAAAACCATGGTGATGAATTTTATTTTAAATATTCTTACAAGTGGAAAAACAATCAGACTTGCTCTGGTGTTGTGATTTATGAGCTAGCTGACAGGTGATAGCTTACAATCTTCACTTAGAGGGCATGGAGTGCTTTGTGCCAAAGCTATCAGTCCTTCATATATTTTTCAACTTGTGTAATCTAGGCTTTTCCTCTTGGGCTTGTTAGTAAAGGATGCCTGTCTGCTCTAGGCATGTTCCAAAAGGAAAGACATAGTATGAGATAATTTTTGTGGAACAATATAAACTTTAACTTTGGTGTCAGGCAAAAAAAAAATATTTCAAGGGAGGCTTTGTCATCACAGCAACTGAATATTTGAATGTAGCCACTGGCCAAGGATTCAGTCCCTAAGGTATTCCTTTTTGGGGCTTACCTTTTGAGGCTGGGTATGCAGAGGACCTTTCCCTTGACAATTCTCCCTCAATCACTCTGAAAATCTTATCTAAAGCTTTTGGTTTCATCATCACTCTGGTGCTTCTGTTGGTGTTCCTTCTTTGGTGTCCATGAAAGGCAGATTTCTAAGCTGAGAATTCTAGTCTGTAGCTCCGAGGTCAGTCCAGTACTGGTGCTCTGGCCATGAGACTATCCTCCAGGGGTCATTTTGTAGCAGCATGGTGCACAAAACCAGACAATCCAGGCACTGTAACTCCAGATGTCATGCAGCATTTGGAGATGAACAGTCAGCCTGAATTTACTGCCACATACCGAGTGCAGAACTGATAGAATGAATTATTTCACATTTTTCCCCAAGTTCAGAGCACAGTCTATTCTGTTTTCAGGTCCATTTAGGCTACACAGATAAAGATTTTGCAAAATATCCTTGACCTCGGCATGGTGTTTTCAAAATATTTACTGAATTTCATTAAAAAGAGACACGTTCTCTTGGGAAATAACCAGGAGACAGAGCATAAAGTTGCTCTAGTGCTTACAGTGGTTGAAATACCAAGTCAAATTAAAAAAAAAAAAAAAATCAAAGTAAATTTGAGTTTTTAAGCACCACAGGAATTGATTAGATGTATGCCTTCTTTTGATAGAGTACTCGGCTCTCTCTGCTATTGAGGGAGGTACTGGGGACTGGACTCCAGTTGGCTGCTGCACAGCGAATAGTGCTGCTCACATTGCCAGGACCTCCCTGGGTTCCATCAGACCATCTGTGGCATGGCCTCTAAGCAGCACCGTCCTCATGGGAAAAGAGTGCTTCAAACCTCAGCTGAAAGCTGTGTGAGCAAAAACCTTTCCACTTTTGCTCTGAAGCAGGCAAGCTTGCACAGCGCCCGTGCAGAATCAACAGCAACTGTGAGCCCTCCCCTGCCTCTTGCCACATCTCATCTATGGACAAGGGGACAACCCAGCCTCTCAGCCTACTCATTCAGCTTTTCTGCAGCACAGCTGAATGCCAATTGCCCTCTGGCAACTCGCTCATTGCAGCCTTGAGGCAAACCCTGACGAAATCCTGGGGTGACCTGCTGTGATCCCACGACTCCCCACCGCTGGGACTGCAACACTTCTAAAAATACATTCCCTTCTAGCCCGAGAACACCCTGTTTGAGGGTTGTTTTTTTCCTGATCTCATTTATTTCCCATCACTGTGCCTGTGATTACCCTCCCTCAAACCCTCTCTCTCTCCCTCCTACCAGCATGCCTTGCCTAATTCCTCCCGCGACATTATCAGCCGGGATGATGAGCAGCTGAGCTCCGTATTACTGCTGACGCAGGCGGGCTGACAAATGAAAGCATGAGCATGAGCCCCGCTGGGTCTGCTTTTGCTGGGAGCAGGAGAGGGAGGCTCACAGGCTGGCAAATAGCAAGAGCTGTCGGCTCTTGATCCCCCTTCCCTCTGTGGCTCCGGGCACAGAGTGACACAGGGGAAAGACCCATATGGTTCACTTGCCTTCAGCTTGCCAAGAGCCCCTGACTACCTGGCTGATCTGAGCCCTGCCCAGTGCCCTGTTACACAGCCAGCTGGCAGCTTTGCAAAGGGATTCAGTGCTCTTTATTGGCTTTTTTGTTTGTTGTTTTTTTCCTGTGCATTCATCCCTAGGATAAAGAAACATGCATGGCATCACTGCCCAAGGCCTGCTCTAGCAAAAAACCACTGTGAGGAGGTGGGAGGAGAAGTGCCATTTGAAAAACGAAGTATGTCTTTAATTTGTCTCCCTAGAAGAGGGTCTGGATCTTCTAATTTTCACTGCCTGTGGTGGGAGCAGGGCTACAAGGCCATATAACTCCACTTCTGCCATCCACCAGTCCCTACTCAACTCTCATGATTTAAGCACTTGGGATTTTTCCTTAAGTCTCAGTACTTGGCATCAACTGAAAATAAGGCAAATTCACCTTTGTCCTAAAAAAAGGGGGCAAGTTTCCAGTTATGCACTTGAAAATACGCACTGAGTAATTACTGGCAGTAATTTTACAACATGATGATTTCTAGGTGACTAGATGCAAAGTCTGTTTTTCTTCAAAGACCAGCACAAACCTTGAGCTGCGTTTTTTGCATTTCAGTTGCTGTGATGAACTGCCAGAAAGTCACATCAGGAAAATTTTACACAGCCAGCCAGTGTTTCTCTGCTTTGTTACCATCCCAGTCACTTTTCCCTGTGTGTTACTCTCCTAGTGATGCTTCTGGTGGGAAAGTGTTTCTTCTTTTGTATTTGACTGATTACAAGAGAATGACTGTTTATTCTCTGCTTCACTAATAAATCTGAATATATGTGTGAAAGAAGGCAAAAGAGTTTGGGAAAAATCTACTCTAAAATGCACAGATCTTGAATGTCCATTCTTTCAATGGACATGTCACACAACATGTAAAGAAAGCTTTAAACTGCCTTTTGTGCTGTAAAATTCTCACTTAACTCCTGGGGAGCGAGGTGATGGTGGTGGTGACTGTACCCAAGCAGAGAGATCTTTCTGTATCCCATCAAAAGGACAGAGGAACCTCAGTCAGAGAGCCATTAGTGTCTGTTGTCGTGGGCTCATATTATTTTCCATTAGCCTGCATAAAATAAATCCTGCAAGGACAAAAGCTAAACTAAGCATTACTACACACATTCTGCATTCGGTTGTTAAAGTGCGGCAGAAACAATATGTGTCGCCCAGTGCTCTGTATGGAAACCGGTGGGCAGATAGTGGCCCCTGGGGTGTGATCAGGTGGGTTTGTTTCACCACTAGATGACACTCGTGCCTCTTGAAAGGGCTCCTGCCACCCCCACCGTGACTGCAGGTAGCAGAAATGTTGAAATCTGAAATTAACCTGGCTGCAGGCGGGAGCTCCCCGAGCGCCTCTCAGACACAGTCCCTGCCTGATTAATTGCAAGTGGTTACACATTAGAAAGCCTCACCTTATTATTTTTGAAAAGTAAGGTAGAGAAAAAAAGATGATGTGACTTTTCAAATTTGCGTTTCCCTCCCAAGAGAAGCAAGATAACGTGTGCTCAGTAAGATAGCTTCTCTTACTGAGCCGTGGAGCCTGGCTATGTATTAGTGAGATAGGGCACTGAGCTGGTTGTTGAAAGTACGGTGTGCTCAGGGCCCAGGTACTGCATGACTCCAGGCTCACTATGAAACCATGGCCATGCTGTGCCTCACACCTAACACCACTATCAAGGAGCCACAGGGCTTACATTGTGGCTAATACCCAAATTATTGTTTGTGAAACTAGGACAACTCCTTGCCACCCAGCCCTCTCAGGAGACAAAAATCATTCCTGTATGCATATACTCAAATACTGGAGGGTAACATGCTGTAGCCACCAGTACAATGGAGAACTCTTGGAGGAATACTCTTCATTCTGCTTCAGTGCTTGATTATAAGTATTTGATAATGCAAATTTTGGAAAGAGGAAGCTGTAAAAAAAAAGCCTGATATTAAAGGAGTCAGTAATAAAAAGTCCAAGATTAAATTGCAGGTATGGCTTTAGGCTAACACAGCCATCATGCACCAGAGCACTATACAGGACACAGGAAAGCATAGAACATGGTGTTAAGAGTAGTTGTAATTATATTTATGAAGACTCTCCACAAAGAAATGACCATATACTTCTGATTGTGGAGATACATGCTCATCGATACCCAGACAAATATCAAAGAGGTGAAGATCCAATTTCCCTCAAAAATAATCAAATAAAGAACATTCAGACACAGGCAGAGATGGCAGCCATATGCCACCCTCTAAACAACTTTAACAGCCTTACAGTGCCATGCAGAATCCCACAGGATTGTACATCCACAGATCTGTTTGCAAGATGAGAGATTTATGTTTTTTTACGGTTTAGCAAGTGATTGTAGAGATAATAGGGGCAATTTGTCAGCAAGTTAACCTTTACAGAAACTTCCTAATATGAAGATCTTCTTCTCACATTGTGCATCTTAACATGAGTAACGACAGTCTCATGAATTTTACTCTTTCAGGTTTTCCCCAGCTTATGGTGTTTGTTCCTCTTTTTCTACAAAAAAGGAAAGCTGCTTCCCAAACATATTTCCTTGCTTGCAGTGCTGGCCAGGCAATTAGCAACTTCACTCACAATCAATACGTGGAGTTTTCCTGAGTGTATAATATAGTAGGTAAGGAGATGAAGATAGATTTTTCCTGTCTAAGCTTTCCACAATAAACCTGAGTATTTACTTCTCTTGCAGTAAATCTACTTACCTCCTTTTAATCATGATGATGAAATCAATTAAATACATTTTACTTGTCTGCACAAAAGCTAATGAGAAGAAGATTGAGAGGCAAGCAGGATATTCTTGATACTGAATTATTGGATGGAGACTTCAAGCCAGACCCTACTCTGCCAAACTGAAAAGTCTTAACTAAACTTTTACAGTGCTGAACAAGCTTGAAGATAGGCCAGACCACCTTACTTTGTTCCTATGGTAGAACAAAGCAAAAGCTGTATGTTTGATTAGAGCTATTACCATACATAGGGGAAACCAGTCCATTTCAGAGAAGCAATTTACAGGAACAGCTTGTTTACTTTCGGACAAACAGTGCTGTCTGTGAAAGCCCCGTCTCAAACACAGCTCCTGCTGACTTCAGTGGGAATCTGGTATGAGTCAAAAGTGGAGGCTCAGTAGTGCTCTACAGAGAAGCATAATCATAATTATAGCAAGGATTATAATTGGAGACTTGCAAAGTCAATCAGCCTGCTTCTGTTAATATCAATAGCTGTCTGGTGGCTAAATTGCCTAGACTAATTCTTTTTTAACACCTCAGCCATAAGACTCATCATTAGACAAATGCCATATCCTAATATATACTGCAGCTTAAACACAATGAGAGCTTCAATCTGTTTTTTAATTTCTGTGATATTCTGTCTTGTTGCCCACATACTGGGAAAAAAAGTTTATTGTAGGCAGAAGACTGCACGGACTGTTCTCCATCAGAAGGTTCTTGCAGTCTTTTTGTCCCTGAGAACTGATAGGCTCCTGCAGACCTTTAGTGCATGATGACATTTGAAAAATAAGCAATAAACAAAATTTTAAACAAATGTTTGCTGCAGCTCTTGATGCTACAGCTCAAAAAGCTGCTGAAAGAAATTTGCATGCTAATATGTATCAAATTCATAAACAGAAGGAAAAGGTCAATCAGCTGTTCAAAAATTTAAGCAGCCCATGTTATGATCCAGCTTACTTGTAAAGTTAGCTACTCAGCCCATGCAAGAGTACTTGGAGGGGACAAAACAGACCCTTGCTTTTCCCAATCCCTATTTTTTCTCTTATACAACAGGCAGAGTGTGGATTTGGTGATCCGGCTGAAGAACCTGTCCAGGGTCAAGCAGATGCTTATCCAGAGGTGATGACACTTGTGCTGTGTCTGCATTCCAAGCAAGGGCCTTTTGGTTATGCCCCTCATCAGTGGAGGCAGGGTCAGTGCTACTGAAGAGCACCCTGAAGTTGTCTGGAATATTTTTATGCTTGTTCATTCCCTGGATCTGTTTCAAAAGGCATATTGTACTTGGTGATGGCAGACCATGTTTTCAGAGCTAGGCTCCACCAGCAGTTAATTCAAACTGGCCTGATTTTCAGTGCCCCAATTTGAAGCAAGTTCCTCAGCTCCTTACAAACTCAACACATTTTTAGTTAGAGACCTACCTTTTGGTAACTGATTAGGAACATTATGACCTGTCTTTAAACTGTAATGTGTTACAAAATTAGAGGGACAATTTATGGGACAGCAGATACTTTCCTTTGCAAGTTTCTGACTCTCCAGTGCATTATATCCTTATAATGAGTCAATAAAACAAGTCACAGCTACAGCACAATGAATGTCAAGAGGCACAATGGACAGCAGATATTTTTAATGATTTACTCTATCAGCCTCCTGAACCAGCACTTTTACTTTCTGGAAGTTCACTGTACTACACTGTACGAAGTGAGTGAGCCTCAGTATTTCGGCTGCACCTTCTGTACTGCATTGAGATCAATACTCTGCACCGGTGTCAGCCTTGCTGGGGAAGGTCAGCTGAGTTAAACCACCATCTGGCCCCAGGACAAGCCCTGAGAACAAAGAGCAGAAAAGCCCAAAGGCAGAAAAGCTCAAAGGCTTGATGTGACTCAGGCTGGACACAGCCAGCGCCTGAATCCCGGGGGCTGGCAGCAGTGAGGGTTCACCCACAGGTCAGCTGATGTTTGTCCCGGAGCGGTCACACACTCAGCCTTTAAACGGGCAGAGGGGCCGAAAGCTACACAAAATCCTTCCAGTTCGCACAGATTCCTTCTCTTCCAAAAGTGGAATATGGACAGACAGGACAGATGAAAGCACGGGGCTTTCTTACGCTGCAGACCAGTGCCTCCCAGTTATTAGTTTTTACTTTGTTTATTTATAGCGCTGCTCAAAACTAAGTACACATTTCGCTGTGGGGGAAACAAAAGACTAAAAAGACTATCCTTGCCTTCAGCCTCTCGGAAATAAGCCCAGGTCAGCGAGAAACTCAGCGTTTCTCTCCTATAGCCGCGAATTGCTGAGAGACCGCATTGTGCCGCGGCCGGCCAGGGCACCGCTCGGAGCAGGGACCCCGCCGGGCTCCCCCCGGGTGTGTCCCCGTGTCCCCCTTGCAGCGGGGCAGGGATGGAAGCGGCCCGAGGGTGAGGGAGGGGCGGCACAGCATCCCCGCCGCGCCCCGGCCCCGCATGGGCACGGACACACCGCCCTCCAGGGAGCGCTCCCGGCAAGCGGAGCCGGGAGAGAGCGACGACACACCGAATTACGAGCGCTTTTTGTAGGATAAATACCCCCTTAATTACCTTACTCGCAGCGTATATTACCTTTTCGCAGTGGCACGATTCATATCTCGTTTTAAAAATTCCTCCAGGCAACAATCGTTATGAATTTTTAAAAGTGGCTGAATGACTCAGCCTCCAGATTTAATTGGCCAGGGTTATGTATCCCCTCTATACTATCTGTACTGTCTTTGATTAAAAAGAAAAAAAGAAAAGAAAAAAGGGGAAAAAAATACCACAGCACAACCTCTCTGTAGCTTTCTATTTAAATTCATTTCCATTCTATCCATATTACTTTCCCATACAGCCACACTGCCACCAGGGTGACAGCATGAAAGCAGCAATGAATAGAGTGGAACCTGTAAGAAAGGGTGGAATAAGGAGATTTTGCATCCTGTAGTTTCAGCTTGCATCCTGAAAGCAAAATATGTAACTGGACTGTCAAGAGTGCTGTCTCACAGTGTCCTGCCTTCTGCATCCCGCTAGTGAACTTCTGGCCCCTAGCAAAACTCCAGCTAAATGTCACTGAGCAGGGACTTTAACTTATAAAATGTCTTGCACTTGATTTGAAATTGTTCTGCACTGCACACCAGCACTGCTGTGCCAGTGTTGACTGCGTGTTAAATTATAGCAATGATATACTCAGCACACATATGCTGATAGATAGGTGGGTGAAAATAATAGACCTCTAGTTCATGCTAAGTTTAATGAGAAGACTGAAAATAGAATAATACCTCATCTGGACTTGTCTTTCTCTGCATCTAGATTGAAAATGATAGGACAGGGATGTACATTCTTTTCATCTTAGCCAAGTTTCCAGATTTTTTGTTGTTGTTTTGTGTAAATAAATCAGTCTCTACGATAAAGCAGATATGGACATAGACAAACACATCAGACAGAACTTAAGTATATCAGTCTATGCATTAATAGCATTTCAGAGCATCAATTATCAAAACAGTTTCCATCTGCAACATCACAGCTGCAACCAGTTAAGTCAGTAATACATATGGAAGAAAAAAGAAAACACTCGAGTTAAGTCACCAATGAAGTCTTTGAAACTCGTAACACTGAATAGTTCAGGTGAAAGCCAGTTACACAAGTCAGAGAAATGTGCTTTCAGGAAACTCACCTCTTGTGCTGGAACAATGGAAAAGAATTTCCTTGCTTTTCCTAATGCTTTTGATGATGACAGGGAAGTGCTGTGAAACATATTCTATAAAGAGTAAGGATAAAGTGAGCAGATGTTTCTCATTCCTTCATTAGCTGAACCTCACATTCCCCCATACCACATTTTTGTGCTGTAAAAGAAGAGTACAAGCATTGCTTTAGGCACCTGTGGCTCATTTTTAGTCCTTTACCTTTCTCCAGTTCTCAAGAGTTAAATTTTTATGAAGTATGTAAAGTCCTGTGATATAAAGGCTTTCATTCCTTTGTCTCCCACAATGGACTGGGGGTGGAGTAGCTTTAGTATTTTCTGAGTTTCTGGATCTATGATTGTAGCCTTTGTCAACAATTGTCTCCAGAGCCAGCTCCAGGTTTCTCTATAGTTAAAAAAAAAAATTATAAAGACCCATAATAGTTGTGGCCTTAAAGTGAAACGGGTGCAGTAGAGAAGAGGAAGGATGGATTTTTTTCACTGTGCCTTTGTGTCCCTTTAGGTACTTTCTGATTTCTGTGTGTCTGAAGCAGTTCTGGTTGCTCATAGCCGTGCCACAGCTGAGTGCTTTAACTATCTCTGTACGAATCTGCAGCTGATGTCTACTGTTTCGTGCCACATGTAAAAAGTCCAGCCACGGGATGGAAATTAAATCCAGCACACTACAGGTTGCAAAGCAGTCATCTCTTTGTAGCAAGACACTTCATTTACATAACTTATTAGCAAATTAAACCTTACTGAAGTCCACGAAAGTGGCAGCTGCTGCATCTCTCCCTGTATTTACAGCTTTGCAATGACTTGGCTTGTACCAAGAGAGTCAGGATCTCTGCTGCCCTATACTTGGTCTTGTGAGCATTGCATGGCATCTGGGAAAGATATCTGCGATGTCCTCCCTGTGGGCACACCTCCATGGCATCCAGCTTTCTCAGGCTGAGGGAAGAGAAACCTGGATATGGTATTCCATGGATTGTGCTGCATCCACTGGGCTACCGTGAGCAAGGCAAACACCTCTCAGGTATCCATGGATGAGCAAGCATTTTGGCGCTTGCCCTTAGGGAGAAAGCCAGGTGTTGGGAAGAGGAGCTCAGGCTTCAGAGAGGAGTGTGCATCCAGATCTGACCTGAAGGGATATGTCCTGGCTACACTTGGGTCTGTACATGATCTCATTCCCAGAATAGACTGCCAGTCCCCGAACCACTGTCCCTAACCACATTCTTGTTGCCACAGAAATCAAAGGTCCCGAGTCCTACATGACCATCCCACCTCCTCTAATATTTTCTCTTATTTTGGCTAGTAATATCTTCACTGCACCTTCCTTTTGTGCTATTGTCTCACTTCATATGATGCAAATTGTTTCCTTTCTTTCCCTGGCTTTCTACTTCTCGTCTGTCTTTCTCCTCCTTTGAGATGGAGGACAACACCACCTATTTTTTTCTGCAAACAAGAATATTTTAAAAATTGAAACATTACCTAGACTGTGAATCTATTAGGACTGGTTCAAGAAATGAATGAGAGGAAAAAAAGGCTCTGCAAGAGAGATTTCTTCATTCTGCAAAACGCCATATGATTATGCAAAGCTGTTCTCTTATGTTTTTTGCCAGACAAAATATGTAGACAGTTTTCTTGCCTTTTGGAGGGGAAATGCTGTGCATGTGCATAAATACTGTCTCTTCCTTGAATTACAATGAGACCTTACAGAGCGGGTAAATTGCACATTGCCGGGGTGAGCAGACTGGCAGCTCAGAACCGAGCCTGGTTTCACAGCACATTGCTTGTCTCAGCAGCGAGGCTTGGTCTTGTTTTTGGAACAGGCTTGGTCTGGTTTTTGGTCTGTAATTCGTTGTGTAAATGCCAGCCAAATTACAGCAAAGCAGATGGGACAAGTAATTTGAAGATTAATGAAGCTACTTGCATTGAAAAGTAACTGTAGTTATATTTTTTAATGAAAGAGATCCTTTCCAGTTCAGGATAGCTGGTCAAAAGAAAAGGATCAAGCAGTGAAAACTCCTAAAGCTTAGCAGAACACACCTACAAAGAATTATTACAAGTGATTAACTCTTTACAGAGTTAATCCCTATTAAACTCAATTATCAGGTCAAAGACTTATTTTCTTTCTCAGGTACCTGCGTCACACTGTGAATCCAGTTTACTAAAATGTAAAAGTAAATAACTGAACTCTGAGAAATTCTTAAGGGATTATTCACAAGGCAATCTAACATGTTTTCATTCTTCTGTGTCATCCAAACTTCTATAAATTTCTACTGAATAGTGGCATTTTCCTTTATTTGACTGGCTATACTTCAATTGAAAAAGAAATTAGTATCAGTAGAGAGTACAATAAACAAATTCTTTTTGTTTTACCACTAGAAAAAAATGCAACTCAACCATAAATAATCTCTAAATCAATATTCAAAATTCCAGTGAATCACCAAGTATAATTATTGTAAAATATTTCCAGTATTGCCTTAAACTCTGAGCTCACCAAGTTTCTCAAACTGCGTAGCTGGTCCACCGGAGGAAAGACAGGTTTGTCTCTCACATGCGACTGTGCTGGTTCCTGAAATGGCTTCTTTTTGTGCAAATCCTCAGCAATGATTAGATATTAAGAGATTGTTCAACAGTGTTTTAAATGCAGAGATTGGAATTATCTTTGTATTTGGTTCATGAATTGAAGGTACTTAAGATGTGGGGGAATCATACAAGCATAAAAAGAAAATCTTACCATAATATTGGAGACTTGCTCTGTAAGAAGCACACAATCTTCTGCCAGAGACCGATCGGGATTTCTGAACTCTTGGAATACTTAATTCTCTTTATGTAAAGAAATGGCTCTTACTATGCTCTTCTTCAGAAGCTGGACTTGGAATTTCAGGGGAGAAGTATGCAATTTTCTAAGTCACAAGACAACTAAACTGCAATATTTGAAGATCAACATAGTTATCTACTGTTTTTCATACACAGAGTTTTTCCATGAAAACAGTAAGAGGCTGTGTAAGTGATAAATTGTGCAAACATTCTGAGGGATGATTTTCTTTAAGAAATGTTAGAAGGCAACTGCTCAACCCTTGCTCCCACTCCCCTAAACCCTCTCTTCTGTGACATGATGCCACCAGATACCTGCTATAGTATGCTTTGACACAACAACTGCACCTCCAAAATGACTGTCATCTTAGAAGATCGAGCAATCACGTCTTTGGAAAAGCTTTCCCTATCTATTCTGTTCTGTAAAGTGCTTGGCCCAATGTCTGAGTCCTTTGCTGAAGTTCTTCACTGAGTAAGAAAGCACATAATTTAAAGCTTGTCCTTATGCCCCTACTGAATTTGGCCCTGTATGGCCAAGCTAAGTATAAACAGGACTCATGACTATCCAAATTCCAGAGCTTTTATTACAGTAAATTTCTTTGATATAAAGGCAGGTTAAGTTTTGTAAAATTGTGGTGCTTAAAAAGTGTTTTACTCCTAGAGGGAAAAAAAACCCCAAAACCAAAAACCCAACATGTTTTATCCATGTGCATACATAATTTGACTGTTGGGCAACTCACTCTGCAAAGTGAAGGCAACAATCCTATCAATTACAACACACCATACAGTTTTTCTTCTTTTTCTTACAGTAAAGTGCTAAACACTATGGCTCCTTAAATTACTGCAAATGGCTGTTTTGAAATACAGTTACATTTTGTTTCAGTTTTTGCACATCTCTCCCCACTAACTTAGCCGGTAATATAGAGTACCATGTAAAAAGCTGTCATGTCGGTGTAAAACCGATGCATAGGAAATTTCATCAGTCATCTGTTTCTGAGTCCTATGTGTACAAATTCTTTGACACAATCCAAACAAAACCTTTTCTCTCTCAAGCTTCATTATGAGGTAAGTGAATATTTTGTTCTTCTGGAATATGCACAGGGATTTAGTAAAACTGTTACTGTGCTTCTCTTAAAATATTACGTACTCCAAAGTACATGCAATTAAACAGTGTGACAGTAATTCACTCCCTCATCATTGCTGAAACGATAAATGAGCCAAAAGAGACATTCACAAACCACATAGCAGATTTCAACGATGCCACATTACTCTTCAAAATGAGAAAATTATGGAACTTAGAACTGTGTTTAACATCAGAACAAGGTTTGATAATGTAGATCAGTGCCTAAATCAATTGATAGCTGATTACATGTGGGGACAGGTTGTAATCATGCAGGTTATTAGCTGAATTTTTGACATTTGGATGTCGATATTGTCGGCTTTTGGAATTGGATTGATTTTTACAACAGAATGTTATTATAGCGCTTACAATGACATGAAGAACAGAACTTCAGCTTGATCTTCCTCTACAGAGGCTCATTAGAGATTCACATGAGAAGACAACCAACACGTGCTATTGCCATGGAAACAAGATGGAATATCATGAAGCATTATATCCCCTATTCCAAAATAGAGAGGACAAAGAGCAATTATAGCAAAAGACCAACAACCTTTTTATTCGTAGCCTGTATAGGTCAAAGTAAAACTTAGCTCCTGCTCTTTGAAATAATCACCAGTGCAATTTTAGGATGCTGCTTTCAATTCTTCCTTTTTAAACCTGAGAACTCCAGCTAGTTAGTTTAGTTTATGATATATGGGAAGAAGGAGGCTGAATGGAGGCATTGGCATCACAGCAGGTGTGTAGGTGTGATGATGTACAAAGTACAGACATCACAGAATTGATAGAGAAGTGAGTCAAGTACAAGCCAAACAGAATGAGGTGCTGGTAAAACAGAGGTGAGCAAAACCAACAGAGGTTGAACATCTTTTATGTCATTAAGACGCAGAAGAAAGGCTAGTTTCAAATCCAATGGCTAGTCACTACCAGTGGCCAGAATGCAAAGGATGAAATTTCTTGTAATTTGCATTAAATAGGTGAGTCTCATGGTTTCTCACTTTGTCCAGATAATGAAGTGCTTTTGGACATCCTGGACATGTTGTATGCATGCAATATGTATTTAGTCTAACTTCCCAAGCTCCTGCCTGTGACTACATACACAAAACATTCGTTAAGGCATTTAAAACAGCTCTGTTGGTCTAGATAGAGGTTTTCACCATTGCAAGAGTTTTGAACATTGTCTCTGAGTACAGAGAGATAGCTTGTGAGTATGAATGAATGTATTTTTGTTTGTTTCATGACAAAACCACAAATACAGAAATTCTGTGCTAATGGAAGCAAGAGCTTAGAAGAAGTACTTCATCCCTTGTATAAAAAGCCTGTGATGGCCACTTCACACACCACTTCTACTTTTAAGAAACATTTTTAAATTTCAGTTGAGAGTCCATCATAATTAGTCACTTTGAGCAAAGCCACCATGGGCAAAATACAGCTTAGGAAAGATAAACAAAGAGAGTAATAGGGTTTTAAGAAGCACTTAACAAGCCCTGGAAAGTTGTGCCATGAGTTTGTCACCACAGAAGGTTACTGTGAGATTGAAAAACATTTAAGAGCATGATGGAAGGGAAAAAATATTACAGTACACAGAAATCACGTGAGTGCTTAGTGAATCAGGCTTTGGGAAGCCTCCCAATGCCAGGATATGAAAAGCATGGCATGACACTATTTCATTATGATAAACCCCACAAACCATCATCCACTTAAGCAACCAGGTCAAATGACTTTCAGAAGTGACAGGTTACATTCACTGTTTCAACTCTGATTCATTCTTGACTGATTCATTCTTGATTTTTGACATGAAGAAAAAAGACGAAAGACACTATGATATTAGGAGAAGAGTCTGAATGGAATATGAATTTTATTGCATAGTTATTCAAGTAAAACACACAAACTTTAATAGTAGTCAGTAGCTTTATGATAAGCAAAGTAACAAACACTTTGTTAAAAAGAATACTAGATGAACTTTTTTCACAAAAAACAGGCAGAGAGAAAATGTGATACAGTTGCCAAAAAGAGTGGAAATTAACATTCTTTCTCATCTTTGCATATAAACTTCTTTCCCAAACTGTTAAATGCAATTCACTGGCAATAGTAACTACTTTTTTTTCCCTGCACCTTTACCGGCATTGCTTTTCTTCTTTTTCTCTGCTTTCAGGGCTTCTTCCTGAGCTGCCAGTTGTTCTTGTTTTCTGAGCTCAGCCTCTATCAGATTACTTCTGTATGCTTCCCGAATGCTGTGAACTCTGCTTCGTGTTTCATCTAAGGATGCCTAGCCAAAAACAAACAGCAATACCGCCCCCCTCAACACATGAATCTTGATTTCATCACAAGCAACTGCATTCTTCCTGTTCTGTTTCACTTTCTGACTCTGTAAGTAGAAGGAAAGCATCTCTCCTTTCCTTTTCACTTGGATTTTAATTGATTTCTTGTAGAATACAGCTATATGTCAATCTTTTGACCATGAAGAAGAAGACAAAGCTCATGAAAACCCTTTTTAAATTGCTGGTATAGTAAGACAACTGTGTGAAGGGAGGATAGGGCAAGATGCTAGTTACCTATCTGCATCTAGTCCCTCTTCTGTTACTGCTTTGCTTTGCTGCCTTAAACAAGTCCATTAAACACTAGTTGTCAGATATGCTGAAATGGCTCAGGAGTTCTAGCCTTTTAAGAGACTAAAGGAGCCTAAATCACATTGACCTTCAAGGAGACTTAGGGCAAGTGGGACTTTGACACCTCTGAATACTTTTCCTTTCCATATCTATCCTGGAAAATGGGGATACCTGAATGCCTTCAAATGTTTCTGTGGTCTACAGATGAAAAAATTGTAAAAGTGCTTATCAGCACAGTGTGCATATTCACAAGTAACTCTTGTTTTAAATTCATACTGCAAAACATTTTAACTGGAAATACTTTCTAGAAAGACTCAAGGAACTGTTCCTGAGAAAAAATTTTCCTTCTAATATATGGTATGTTAGGTATCCAAAGTTACAGCAACATCTGAAAACCTGGATATATATTCTTATTAGGATCAGTCACTGCTGGAAAACTGTGGCTCCTTGCAGACCTGTAGTTGAGTAATACAAATCAGGCTGTGTGGGAACTTGCTGAGGAGATGTTTTCAAGAGATTTCTGTAAATAAGTTGATGTGATGGAAAACTACTTTTACTGTCTCGTATCCAGCTTTAAGAGCTCTGAATAGCCAGCAGTGGATTGCTAGTGGCTATTGTATCACCACTGCGTAACAAATAATTTTGTTCCTCTTGATGCTCAACAGTTAAACCAATTTGGTAAGACATTTTATCAGTTTCATGTGCAATGCATTGGTTGAGTTAATCCTCACAATGGATCCTATGCTAATGCTACCAAATTTATTATTTATAGATATGTTTCTTTAAGGATTAATAATTCAAAGTCTTCATTTGTTGGCATAATGCATATTCCAAAAAAACTGTGTTCTCTAACTTTGCTGTAAGACACATTAAGAGCAACTTGCCTCACTGTACAATTTTTTTAAATAACTTTCCAAAAAGCCTATACAACACTATAACAAAAACAAAACAAAAAACCCCAACCCCAAACAAACAAACAA
>VXBX01009446.1:701996-715023 GCA_013400415.1 Scytalopus superciliaris
AACCAACCCCCCCCCCCAAAACCCCAAACAAAACAAAACAAAAAACCCGAGATGTTTTACCTAATATGCACCTGGTCATGTCTGTCAAATTCTCAATATAACCATCTTTTCATGGCAATATTTTTAATTAGTGTTTTTGCAGAGAGCTGTATCAAGAAAGCACTAAGAATATAATATTAAGGATGTTGTGTACTACTATTTTTTCCTTCAGAACTTCTAGTTTTAACTTTTGCTCAAGCAAAATTTCAAGCTTGTTCATTGCTCCCAACTACTGGTACTGAATACAGAAATTTTGATAATGGTTGACCAGGATATTCAGACTAACAGAGGGCATCACAGTAACAGTTACTGGAAAGTAAACTTGACACCTACCTGCAGATTCTCATACATTTCAAGTGTATTTTCCTTCAATAAAGCTCTGTCATTTTCTTCTTTTTGCCTTTGTTCCAAAACCAGCTTTCGAAGTTCCCTAAAATGGTTGATTTTTTCCTCTTTACGTATCTGTTGCTGTTGAATGATAGACTCATTTCTCAGCACAGGTTCAGACCTTGTTTTTCTGAAGGAAACACAAAGGTATTTGTGTCATTTCAAATACAGCTTTGGGTGTTGTATATTTCACTTACCATCTATATGCATATATTTGGCTTATATCTGGCAACGTCACCATCTTATGGTTAGATAGGGTTAAGGACTCACTTTTCTACTGCTTATTAATAACAGCCATAAGAAAGTACATTCCTGAGGTCTTCTTATACTGGAGTGTCTATTTTAAAAATATTTGTAAAGTTGTGCTCATCTTTGAGCACATGAAAAACTCCTACATGTATAACTTACTTTTAATTTGCAAGAAATGTATTTCCAGAAGTTTTTGGTGTTATAAAACTGCCTTGAGACAAATGTTTGGGGTTTTTTATTTGTTTGTTGGTTTTTTGGGGTTTGTTTTGTTTTTGGTTTTTGGCATAATGGCAGTTAAGTGGACAATATATTTTTTTATATTTTCACTTAAATGACGAGCATATAATTCAAGGACTTAAAGACTAATTAAATGCCTACAAGATTCAAGCCTGTGAAAGATATTTTGCTGTATTTTCTACTATTTTAATGTTACTCAATTCAATATAACACCAGTTTTCTTGCAACTTAAAATTCAATTTGGGCATTTTTTTTTCCCGTTCCAAGGTCTGTGAAAATCAATGAGATGCAAAAAATGCCACATCAAATACAAATGGACTGAAGTATGAAGTTGGTTCTAGCTGCAGCCCAGCAAATATGCAGATGCATGTAAATTAGCTCAATAAGTTCATATCAACACTTGTAATGAATATAGTTCTCGTGAATAAGAAATGTAATTAATATAGTTATTTCAGCTGTTTACTATTATTATTAACGGAACTGAATTTGTTAAATATATTATTTTAAACTAGCAGAACGTCCTGACAAACTTCATATGTGCTCCTTTCAAGATGAACACCGAAATAAACATATTTGCCTGAATGTTCATTCTGCAAAAGTTTATGTCACATATATGTTATATGCAGTGCAGTGATTCAGCTCCTTTGACATTTATTGTGTTAGGGCAGTTTACCTCATGTAAGGACTAAGGTCTATAAGTTCCCTTTTTTTCTTCTGTGTTCGTAATCTTAAATCAATAGCTCCTCGTGATGCATTCTTTCCTGTAGCACAAAAATATAAACCACAACAGATTAACCTGGTTATTCAGTTATGCTAGGAGCTTCATCTCAATTTTTGTATAAATTTTTATTCTTTTGGCTCAGTAAAATACGTTATTAAATGGGAATACGGATTGGAGAGGATATAGTATTTCCGCCCTTTTGTTTCCTACACTTATGGTAGAATCAAAGATGCTGCAAGAAACCCATATATGCTAGAATGAAACTAATATATGTATTTTAGCTAAATCCACTTTATTCAAGAAAGTTTGTAAATCTAAACAAGAACATTGAATTTGCAGTGCCTAGGAACAACTTATAATCAGCTAGGAATCATATTCTTTTATTTAAAAAAATCAATAAAAATCTGATTTCTCAGTACTGGCTGTAGTTTAAAAAAAAAATTATATTCCCTTTCAGGCAGAGATTCAGTTTAGGAAATACCAGTCTAAAGAAATAGAGGTCCCGTGACATACTATAATTGGTGTTCTGAAATCTTAGGACGTTTTTAACCACATGGATAGTAACCATGCCATGTTTTATAGTAGTATTCTCACAACACAATGATACATCTGATACTAAGCACTGCACAGGGCTGAGCTGCTTTGTGACTGTTTCAGTGCTTCCTTCTTTTAATTGTCTGGATGTGCTGAAAATGTATGTGAAATCTGATGAGATTTATTGATGACTGGAGCGGATTTCTTTCATAAAAAAATCTCTTATTGCCCTACCTATAGCAGTAACCAATTGAAATACTTAAAAAATACTCCTGGAATTTTCTCATAAGAAGTAGAAAAGAGGTTTCTCAGCATTAAAAAAATTACTGTCTATATATTTACTGCCTATACATAGCCAAATATACCAGCCCTCTCTGGTGGTCTTGAAGGGTAACTTGGATCTTTGGAAGCGCCTTAGACACTGCCCTTCAGAAAAGTATTCTCCAGAATATAAAAGTTCTCATTAAGATACTGAATATAACAGCAATATTCCATCACATTATTGCCTATTACTGTACTCGGTGGAACTGAACCATAACTAAAAGTCATTGTGGTGTCACTCTTTTTTTCATAAGACCTTATATTAGACTCTAAATGCTTAGTTTAGAACCAAGTTCTTGGTAGACAACCATTAATTTTGAAGTACTTACCCAGTAACTTAGAGGGAATAATTTTTCAAGTAACCAATACTGTGTTTGTTTAAGGCATTAGGTAAGGATTATTTTTGCTTTAAGTTCTGAAACCTTCCCGTGAAGATTACTTACCTGAATGGAGAAATACTAATCTTATGTACTGGTCACAGGTTCTAGTTTCATGCACATGAGCCATGACCAGGTATTGTCATGATCAGACTGGGTATTATTCTTTCATTTTTTCCGATGGCCTGATCTCAGCATTATTCACAGAAGAAAAGAAAAACAAACAGCATGCAGCCTTGCACCCAGTTCAGCTTCTCATCAGAGTCCAGTAACTGGCAGGGAATACATATGAAGAATCCATAGAAGTTGTAACCACTAAGTAAAACTAGCACTTATGGAAGCTGCCAGGAAGCTGATGCTACTCAGTATGCACTTTTTGACACCTCACTTCCAGAACACTGTCTGTGAACAGTTTTCATGAACATTATCATAAAGAAAATGCACATTATGTGTATTAGTCTCTTACTATTTCAGCTGCTAAACACTTCTTTAGCACTTCTACACTAATGAACTCTGGTATCCAACTTGGAATAAGTAATATTTTCCACTGAACTTCCAAACAGTTAAGGTTAATTAAGGGTTAGAATTCTACTACAGAAAGACTACCCGAAATTTGCTTAAGGGTATCTGTGTCTAGAAATAGAGCAATGAAACAATTAAAACAAAGAGGGGATAGAGAAGATAGAGACTAAGGTGCCATTGCACATTTGGACACCTTTATAGGGGTTATTTTATTCATTTAATATTAGTATTTAATGCAGAAGTCTTTTCTAAGGAGCTGAACATGATGAAGACATGGAAAGTTATACCCTTACCTCTTTCTTCTGAACTAGGTGTTAAATGGGCAGTCTCAGTCCCAGCTATGGCCTTCTCTGAATCTCTCATAGCACACTTACTAATAAAACGCATGCGCTCCTGAAAAGCCTAGAGATCAAAGTTTTAATCCAGTTAAGAAAACTTCTACTGCATACCTTAAATTCCAAAGAAATTTCAAAAGTAGGATTCTGTAAGTGGTCAATAAGATCAAAACCAGGGTGCAGTATGCAACTCTGCCTGGGGCTGGAATCAGAAAAGATGCTAGGGTCCCAGTGAATCAGTCCTGAGACACTGAATACTTACACTAGAGATCATGGTCTAGTGAAACAGTGGAAAGTCACTGATCTCTGAGCAGTTTAAAATAACATTTGGATTCAGAAGAAAACCCCTAAACTGAAAAGAAGATTCCCTCACAGCTGAATGTACAGCTACTGCACCTCCTTAGGGAAATACCACTTTCTCTTAGGGGCTGGCTCCTATAGCCTGGTGGTTTAGACTTCCTCCTGAAAAATGGGCAAACCCTTTCAGACTCAATTATCTTTGATGCCAAAACTGGACATCAGCACTTGTGTCTTTTCAGAAGGTGGCTTTGGCTTACTGGGTTTTCTCTTAAGGACTGAGGTTGCCAGAATGGACAGAAGCAAAGGTCACCCTGGAGTTAGGCACCTGATTCCCAGAGTCAGAGGGTCTGATCCCTGGAATGCAAACATTGCAGCAGGGTGAACAAGAAGAAAGGTGAGGGGAAGATACTTAAGCTGGACAGCAGAGCCACAATTTAGACCTTGATTTTAGCATATTCCATGTGGTTGCTGCAATTTTCTTAATGACAGCTGTCTTAGAAAAATGTCACAGACTGAAGGGACTTTCAAAATGGAACCCTGTAGTTGCAATCCACTTGATTTTCTGATCAAAAAAGGGCACAATGATAAAACCAGCATTCTGAAGAGACTCTTTTTACGCATCAAAGGGGATTCACTACACTATCTTTAGGAGGCTGGACTTGCATTTTCATTCTCAGCACAACCAATCACAGCTGCAGAGCTGCACCTCTCCTTAGATCAGAATTTAATAGAGTACTGTCAGAAAAACTTTTGAGCTTTGAAAACACTGAAAAAAAATATGAGAAAACCTGAAAATGTAATTGGGAAGACTCATGTCTGAGGTTCATTTCTGAAAGGTAATGTAAAAAAGACAAAATGCTTCTAAGCTGGAGGTTCTGGCTGAGTATTCCTCAATGGATAATGGTAGTAGTAGTGATAAAGACTGCATTTTGTTGTTTTCTTTTTCTTTTGTTTTTGGGGTTTTGGGGTTTTTTGGTGNTCTGAATCAGCAGTGCAACTTTTTGCTTTGGTATAAAAAACATATATTAGTTTTCCATCATAAGAATACATTACATCAAAAGTACCAAGCTGCAGCTGACAACTGAATTAGTATTCCTTCTCCAAAACAGTGAATTCATATAGAACATGTACAGGCTCATGGATAACCTGCAGCCCAGCATGAATTTGGGAATCCTGGGTGCAGGGGACAGTTTGAGTGTTGATATGACCAGGTGCCACTTATTCCAGAGAAATAATTTTTGTCATGTTTGTAGTAGTTTATTTCTCAATAGAATCAGTTCATGTTAAACATTAAACCTGGCACAAGCAGTAGCTTTGCAGTTGTGAAGAGTTTCTAAACAGAAACTTTTCTATGTTTTGTAAAGTAGAATCTAAAGTCTCAGTGACCTACAAAGCCTGAAGTAGATGATCTGGATTCCTGCCCAGAATTCATGCACACAATCACTTTTAATTCTTTAAGCTGTGTAAAATTTCCTGTCTACCGTAGAGTGGTGAAGAGGAGAGCCCTATGAAGTTGGATCTCTGTTGGGGCAACTGCTCTACCACCACAACAGCTCCTGGAACTTGTAATGATACATCACTGCAAAGACAGCGCTCTGAAATTACCTTGACAGCTCTTCCTGGCTCTGCAGACTCCCATGCTTGTTTCATGGCTCTGATCTCATCTGCTCGCTGGGTGTCTCTCTTCATCTCCAGAATGTCTGCCTCTTTCTGTTCACTAACTACACGTAAAATCCAGTATGGTTTGATCAAGGGTGGTTGCTGAAAGTATCATAAACACAATGTATTCACTGGTATACATCTATAACAACTTTTTAGGATGAAGTTATGTTTTTGTATCCTAGTAATTTTGCATGCATTGTGACACAAACAGTGGCTGCCAAAAGAAAAATTACTTTGCAATGCGTGGAAGCTCTTTGAGGTACTTTGTTTACATGTTTCCTCCCACTCCTATATAGTATCCTCCACACTCCCTCTCCCTCTCCTCCTCTCCTGTTTTTCTTTTAACCTGATAAGAATATATGTATTTTGGTAAAAAAGGGTTTTACAGAGATAAACACGCAACTTCACAAAGTATTACAACAAGTTACCAGGATTAGCAAGCATTGCTATAAAGAACCTTTGTTACACTCAGCAAACACAAACTCCATGCCACTTAAAGTGAGGTAGTCGCAACTTCAGTTAAATGCAGAAAATAAGTGTGTAGGTTACCCAACAGAGGAAGAAAAGAATAAAGGAAGAGAGATTAAGAGAAGAAAGAGTAAAGCAAGAAAAAGAGGGGAGAACTCAGAAGGTCACATGTTGATGACTTCAAAGAGAACAGGCCAGGGTCCACAATGCTGCCTCGTGCTGCCTCCTTATCTGCTCTGGTCACTGTGGCCACTCCCTCCAGGCATGACCTTTGGTTCACCAACCACTCACTGTCCCCTTAGCCAAAGTGAGGGGTGCTATGGCTAGTTAGAGGCTCCAGGGGGAGTGTTGTGGAGGGACTACCAGGCAGGGCTTCTTTGGCTGATGGCCCAGCATCATGGCTCCCATGGCCATGTCAGATGCAGCCCACGAGCTCTCAGCATGGCTTGTCATGTGCCTGCAGGCCCAGCCCTGCCCCTACACACACAGCCACAGACAAGGTGGTTCTGACCCAATAACAACTGATATGGTATTTAACAGTCCTACCACCTGAAGAAGCTTTCAGCCCAAGATTTAGAAGTAACAGTTAGAAGATAAGCTCTTATTTAAGGCTAAAGGTGGGCATCTTCTTTATCTGCAAGAGGTCCATCTCGAAACTTGTATCTGTTTCCATGGTGGACTGAAGAACTTCCAAGAACCATCATCTCAGCACCCCTAGAGTACCTCATCATTGGAGCTGAAGGAAGAAATCTAACAGCCTGAAACTTCATTGCGTTTCTGTGACCAGAAAGCTCAACTTTAGCGTCTCAGACTGGAACAACCACTAGTTCCTTTATACACAAATAAAGAAATTAGTACATTGCACTTCTAAATCCAGGATACGCATCTTTTACATTCAGCTTTGTAATTCAGCCTTTCAGCCTTTACATTCACCTTTGTAATCTAATAAGGTGGCAAAGTAAGACATAGAGAAATGCAAGGGATACACCAGAAGCACTAGCAGTACTGATCTGCAGACCCGAGAGTATCTTTATGTTCAGTACAAGGATTGCACATTCAACAAATCCAGGTTTTGCATTTGTTCTCACCTGAGGTTCAGTGGGTCTTCTTTCTTTTTGGGACTTCTCTTTTTCTGGATTCTCAGATGTCTTTTGTTTTTTATTTGATTTAGGAATATTTTCCAACTCTTGTCCTTCAAAAGAAGTGAGTATATTAGGGGAAAGCTGTGCTTCTCATATTTTCCCCCACGTATTACTCAGATGTAGTTCTAATGCATAATGAATTAGAGAATATCATTGTTATCCATAAATATAATTCCCCATATAATACTCAGGATGAAATAACAGCACAAAGCAGCCGTACAGAGAGACAAAGAAAAGTCAGGTAATCAGTTGACACTTTCAAGTACTACCACGAGAGACTGTGAGAACAAAACTTGTAAAAACAGGCCTAAAAGGTGGACATACTACAACAGCGTCATCTGTCCAAAACAGCACTTTACCCAGGGCTTAATTGTGAGTTTGCCATGCTCCCTGCCATCAGTCACTGCACTGTTGCCATGTGTAGGGGTCAGTATAAAGATTGCAATGCACAGAATCACAGCCTGACTCTTACTTCCCTTATGTAGCCTCATGCTATCTCTGTCAATGTTATGCACCAGAAGGTATGAAGCTCAAAAACAAGAATGAATCCAAAACACTATGAGAAAGATTAAAAGACTAAGTCTGAAATCTCCATTGCCTTCCACCTTCATACTCCTTGAAACATTGAGACAAATGGTGAAAACCCAGATTTAATCAATGCAATAAACTGGGGGATTTCTTTTAGAAAAAAAGTGGACATGAGTGACTGTTTCACAGTCTGATGATACTAATAAGGTATCTTTCACTTAATCTATGCTTTTCTAATTTCTTTCTACTGAGGACAAGTCACTGCTGCACAGTTAATGAGCTTTGGATCAGATCTGCAACATCACATCTGAAGTTATATGAATATATAAAATTATAAATATTAAATGTATATAAACATAATACACACATAATACCACACACAAATACATATTATATGATATACATGTGTATTACATCATACATTGTACATGTGTTTATTGATAAATGGTATTATTCTTATCTCCTCAAGCTACTTAAAAAATGTACAAATGACACCAAAATGCTAAGCTTAAATTGATTTAATACTACCAAGGCATTGAAGGAAATGAAAGCAGAAATTAAAGCAGTCTTCACAATTATTGAGTATACTAAAACAATTCCAAAGGAAATGCAACTATAAAGCAAACAGTGATTACATTATTCAAAGTTATAATATGATTATATAAATGGCTTTCCATTTAATTTCACATCATCATAACATATTAGCACCATAAATGAGGCTGGTGTACATGTATTATTCAAGGAATTATTAATTTTTAGAGATAAATTATTTATTGTTTACACTACCACTCAAAATACATTCAGTGTAGTTAGCTAAATTATATCAAAGACTTCATATATCATGGGATACCACAAGCTTTGTCTGGTTTCTATAAATATTTCATCACTCTGAATTTTACCATTTTGATGCTCTGAACTTATTGTGTTCCTTGAGAAGTTAGTAAATAACAAGTAAGCATATGAAATGACAGGGCTAGAATGATGTAACCCACTAACTCCAGATACGAAGGTTTAGGGCAGAATCCAATTGAGCTCTCCTAGCTAAGAGTATGCTGCACTGTCCAGGCTCTCCCAGCTCTTCGCCCTCCCTCAGCAGAGCAGGAAGTCTCCCCGGTTTTGGGATCATCCTGCAGATATACCTGGAGGTGGCACTGGTTGCAGTTTGGCACTATAGCATGCAGCCCACCCTCTCTGACTCAAAGGGAGATATAAGTAGTTCCTTAGGGCCTTCCTAAGGGCAAAGCCAGGCAAATGCTTTGTATGGGATATGATAAGAAATGGAGATGATACAGAAAGTAAAAGGCCATTTCAGCTCACAGCTCATGCATCAATCATCATAACTCTCAGTGGCAGTTTTTGTAGCTGTATGGCACTAAGAAATGCTTGGGCATCACACAGACTGAGAGTGATGACACACAGTTGACAGCAACTCTTAAAACTACCTTCTCTACCACTCTTCAATTATTTATTCAGAAATTCATTTTGTCTAATGCCAAAAGGGACTGTAGTGATCATCCAGTCTAATGCCCTGTCTATGACAAGCTAAACAATTACACCAAATGATTCTTATCTGAAATTCATAACTTCAGATTGAGACACATCAATTCTCTTTTTTAGGCAAGATAGAGAGCTACTCCTGACTTACAAAATCCAAAATAGAGGATCTATCTTTTTCATAGGTAAAATACAGTTGAGTCTTTTGAAGCTTTCTTTGAGAAATTATGCTCCTGCTGTCTAAAATAGGCTCTGAGCATTTAGTGGTATTACCCAGTAGATGGCAGTAATGACTGTTAGTCATCCCATCAGGGACTTCAGATTTCGTTAAGAAAAGACTGAATTCAGATGTTGCTTTTCCCATGTCTGACTGAACCCTCAGAAGGATTCTCAAAGGACAGCAATGTAAAAAATCTTTCCAAAGTTGGGCTCACCCAGACACTAAAGTAACAGTAAAAATACACCAGGATAGAAGCAAATCAACAATATGGTTGCAGTAGTAATGTGGGGTTAGAGTGTGGTTTAGAGGTCTAAAGCACCATCATGTACACCCTCAGTGATCTGCTTGTTCACTGAATGACAGGCAAGTGATTAATCATTACTGACAGAGAAGCTGGGAGAGAGATAAAGAGAGAGACAACTGAACATCCTGTTAAACATCTCATAGAAACCAGTCCCTGGCACGAGCCAGCAAGTTCTCCCGTGGGAAAAGAAAACCTGTGGGTTTTCCCAGACCTGGAGCATAAAAGGAAATATTTGAAAGGATATTGCCTGTCCTGACTTTTTAAACCTACCTCTACTACCTGGATTGGGTGCCCTGTCTCCCCTTGCTCCCCCAGTTGGATGACAGCCTTCTCCCAATAATAGTTTATACTTTTGAGTTAATTTAAGGCAATATGTAAAACACATGCTGCAGTCAGCATTCAGTGCACAATGGTGACTTAGCTCGGGGTTGGGACAATTGCACAATAAAACTTATGATCTTACTACAAGAAAAATAAAACCAAAGAACACAAAAAGATAATAGCTGAAAATTACATATACAAAATAAATCTTAAAATTATTTTATTCATACAATCAAGCAACTTAAAATGGTACTAGCAGATGTAAGATTGCCTGCTAACTGTTCCCTTTTTACACAAGAATTATGATCCTGATTTACTTATTTTTGACTAATTTTCCATTGAAGACTTGCTACATTAACAATTCCCAATGGAAGAGGGGAAAAAAAAAAAAGAGAGAGAAAAAAATGAAGTCTGTAAAAATAATAAACTATGTGGTACTTTCTAATTTCTGTGTACTTAAGTTTTCCTGGCTAATGCCTTTTTAATGGTTTGTTTTGCAATGTGCTCTTTAACAAAACATTAAATGGGATTTCATATATAATAAATATGACTAAATATTAAGCACAAAATAACTTTTCCTGACACAATTCTTTTTAGAAGTACAAACATCAACAAATACAAAATTATAATAGCATTTGTATGCCAGAGAATTTACTTTCTAAAAAAATGTTCTTAATACATATTCATAATACCAGTGAACATTGCTATTATAATAATATGGGTCTTCATTTAAAGGGAGACTAGTTTAAAATACTTTAGTAAATGTTAATACTAAATTGAAGTATGCTTTTGCCATGATAAATTAGCTTTAATACAAAATTAACTCCAGATGGCACTGTTGTCTTACATGAAAAAATGATACTTAAAAAGGGGAAAAACTGTTGCAGGAATTTTTCACCTGTATCACTGCAGCTTTCTTAATCACATGGTGAAATAACACCTTTTTGGTTACACACCAACATTACTATTATACAAATTCTGTGTTTGACAACTGGTGCTGGCAGATTTAAATGGCAAAGCTCAGTTTTCAAATTGATTTAAGACTAGTTCACAAACAGGAAAAAGATTAAATGTTTGTTTTTTCCCCCCAAACACTTAACTATACTATGCACTGTTAGCAAGGGTATGTCAAACAAATACTAAGTAGTAAATACAGTGCGTGTTGGTGTTTATAAACTTCTTGATATAAGTTGTTTTTAAACTCTCTTGGTGGCCTGGGCAATCTGCTGGTATCCTTGTATAAACAGAAGCACCCAGTGAAGAAGAACTGTGAAATGGACCTGTGTTGCTTTGAAAGGCAGCAACTACCGGAGAACACGGAAATTACAACACTTTAATCCTAAAAGAAAAAGTGCTTGCTATCACTGACTGTGGCTTAAGTACTTTGGCTGCAAATGAGCATGTTAACATGGAGAAGGGAAATTATGAACTGGAATTCTGCTACCTAGAATTAAACATGAGGATACTCATGACATTGAGAAGGTTCAACAATATGAGTTGAGAACTAGCGAAGAAACTTAAAGATTAAGTGACCTCCTTTGACCTACAGTTTTACAGACCATGGTGACAGCTGTATAAAAGGATACACATCAGTAGCATGAGGATGTACTAGTATGTGTATTGTAAGAAGTCAATCATTAAAGGGAAAATTAGGAGAATAAATGGAATTGTCTAGGAAGAAAAGATGATTTTGCGAAAAACACAACAAACTACAAGCAGGGGAAACTACCACTAAAAAAGCTGTGTATGTGCTGGTAAGCCTACATGACATAGCTCCTCAACTGACCAGGGACTGTAGTGAATCAACAAAATACCACTCTGTAAAGTTGTGTAATGATAACTGAAAAATCTCATATATTACACACATCCAACCCCCAAGAAATTAAACCACCTACATCAGCAATTACTGCTGCTAATCTAACTTCAGTCCAGGGTACTAGAAATTAAAAAGGGGAAGAAAAAAAAAAAAAAAGACCAGACATTTAAATAGAAACTAGAACAAGAATTGAGACATATCATTAGTAAATAAAGATCAAATTGTTCTAAGAAAATATAAGGGTATTAACAACTGTATCTATATGAGGAAGGATAATGCAAAAAATTTCTGCTTATTGCTTATTTTAAAAACTGCATTATAGAACTTTAATATACAGAAATGATACAGGAAATTTACTGATTGGTGGAAAGTAGTAATTTAGATTCTGCAGGAACCTAGAAGTGAGAGCACAGGGCAATGAGCTGCATGTGTGCATGATGGTCTGCACGGAACTGGAGTAGGGCTGCAGCCTCAGAGCTCATACAGATTCAGGGGCCACCTACTGGGCATACAAAGTGTCTACGTCCAGCCGGTGGAAGGATCCACCTTTATACAAATATATAGTCTCTCTAATAAACTTTCATTCTTTCCAGCCAGTTATGAGGCTGCTGGTGCTGTCTGTGTTAGTGTTTGTGCGAGTGCTCTGTCTGTCTGAGATCTGTGTAGCTGGCAATGGATAGATAGATAGATAGATAGATAGAGACAGAGATACATAGTGTGCACATGTGTCTGTGTGCATGTGCTTGTCGGGACTGCATCTTCAGCCTCACTAGTGGTTGGACCTGGGGGTATGCAGTGAGAGTATTGCCTCTCTTGGACTGTTGGATCCAGCATGATAAATTTTAACGTAATCAAGACCTAAATAACTATGTGTCAACCCCAGTGGTAAACCAAGATGCAATAATGAGACATTTATCTAATTTATAGGATACTGTCTAGCATTCTAACTGCTTTTAATTTGTCTTGGGTTTGTTTTTTTCTGTCCCTTAACAAGAAACTCAAAGAGAATCTGGGGGGGGGGGAGGGGGGGAGAAAGCTTCTTTAATTTTT
>VXBX01009446.1:715059-725509 GCA_013400415.1 Scytalopus superciliaris
AATTTATCTATCTTTTTCCTGACTTGAATATACAGACTTGAATATACAGTATTTGGGACCTCTCCTAATCTTTCTTCCTGCCAAATTCATCTCTTAGCAGTCCAGAAGCAATACACATCCCAAACTAGGCCTTTTTTTCCCCCCTCTTGTCAGTGAATTTTCTTAAATTACCAGCAGGCATGTTTCTGTAGTTTCAGTAGAAATTTCTAGGTTTGGATATAATTTGTCAGGGCACTGGGACTTTATGTTACACTTCATCAGTCTCTCTGACTGTAAAAACAGTCACACTTCTACAATTGCTCCAGATCTCTACCTAAAGATGAGTCCTAAGAAGGTCAGGTGAGCTTTGCAGTGAATTCTCTGATTTCTTTACAATTTGTGAACTGAAGATGTTCAATAAAACTTCATTTCTAACACCTACAGAACAAAGAGCTTTGTTGTCTAATTATTTCACTCAAGCAGTGAATAAAAGAAAAAAATGTTGCTTTTAGCAACATTTTAAAAAAAAATCAATAACATGATGCATTTGAATAAATATATACTTAGATCAATCTACCTCTGATTTCATCTTTCACCTCTTCTTTCACTTCCTGAACTAATGGAAACCGATTCTCAGTATGTGGCCAACTATCATACAGCACCAGTGCCTGAATCATATACCTGTGAGACTGAAAGAAAACACAACATATGCTGAAGACACAACAATTACAGCAAGCATTCAAGTCCTGTAGGTTAATAAACTGCCAGCTATTGAATTCAGCAAATAAAACACACAATTAATTTACAAGCTTGCACATAACAGCATTCATGAGAAGCTTAAAAATTAGTGTTAATTCCTGTGACATCAAACAATTACTCTTGTGTTTATCAAGTGAAACTAAACTGGACTATACAATAAGGAGCTACATTCCTTTAAGATTTCAGTGTAACTTTCCTATGTATGCCATGTACTAAAACAAAGACTTTTGTTGATTCTAAGCATACTGCAGGGCTTTGAGCCCTAATACTAGCACTCAGTGATGCCTTAATTTGAGGAAGAGGCGACAGGGTTCATGGGTTGTTTTAAACAGTCTAAACTGAATGAGAAATGACTATACTTAAAAACTGTTTTCCAAATACTAAAACCAGTTCTGAGTCAAAGGAACAACCCTGGAGGTTATTTATCAATAATTTTGGTTTGTTGGAATATTTTGTTGCAGTTGAACTCAACTATCAAGAAAAATTGCAGCAGAGAAACACTTGGAAATAGAGAAACAAGAACTGCTTCAAAAGAAATATGCTATTTTTCTAAAATAGGTAAATAATACTAGGTGATATCAAGAAAAATCCATGTTTTTGACATTATTCTCTGAGAAATTTGGCTGGAATAGCAGATATTTTTTGCCTGTTCTAAAGCTTTCAGCTGACTGAAAATGGGTGTTTCTCTATAAAAACTATTAAAGATGGCCTTCTTTTATATCATATCTCAAAGAAAATTCACATTGAAGCAGCTGAAGTTTAACATAATTTCTGTCAGTTTTGGTGGTTAGTTGAAAGTTATGCTATATTTGAATTGGATTTGTTAAATGAAGAACATTTAAAGACAGAATATATCCCCTTGATATGAAACCCCCTTCTTACATAGTCATTCATACATGTACATTATCCTTTCTTCATCACTTCATCCAAAAGCTACCAACAGTCTTAATTTTGGATTCCTTGTTCTTGCCTCAGGGTATAAGATCTCCACATGTACCAAAAGAATTAACAAAAAATACCCCTTTCATTGTGTTCGTTGGGTTTTTTTTCTCCCCAAATACCAATGATTTGCAATCTCTTACTTGCTGTGGACTTCCAACATTATTTTGAAAGTTTTCCAAGTGAAAAGATTCATCTGTTAACGTAGGTGGACCTTCTGGTATAAGTCCTGGATTGGAAGTTTTCCTGTCATTTGAAAATGAACTATGAGTTGTTTTTTCCAATTGTCCAGGTTCTGATTCCTTCTTTGTACTACTTTGAGTAATCTCTGTTTTTCTTGCTGCAAGACGACACACACATACAAGAAAAAAAAAATAAAAATCCAGCAGTTCCATGAGTTATTGGCATGAGGAAAACAGATGCCCCCAGAAAGTATAATAATTAGCATAGTCAATTTTCTCACACTGTATTATACTCACAAGGTTCCAATTAAAGTTATGCTTATTCCAAATACTACACTGATTTCATTTTTCATGCAAATCACAAATCTCTTCAAAATAAATAATGAGAAATTGGAAAGACTGTGTATATGTAACTATTGTTACTGTTTATAAAGCATGTAATTTTTTCCCCTCAAATACCATGCTTCTTTCCTGCACTAACTATGACAGCACCATGCTATACATTAGAGAATATATACAGCCTTGTACTTTGTATGATGGGGTCTCTGTGTGGATAACCTAATTTAAAAAATGGTGTACAACTGTGAATGGAGGGGAAAGGTGCATTGACCATAGTTCTGGCAACTCCTGACTTTGCAGAAATCTCTTATCAAGTCCTGTGGTGTCAACCTGACACAAAGACTACAGCTGACTTAAGTTTAGAAAAAGCCAATCTTGCAAAGAGCTATAAAACTATTTGTGGTCTATCATTTATGAAGTTATTGTCATCTAAGGAAGATGTTTATGTGGAAGAACCGTGAAACTAGGAATGTTCTAAGGAAGGTCTGTCACAGAATTATTAATCCAAAAACCATAACTTTGTTTTCATTTCTAATGCCACTGAAATTGATGATACTCTCTAGCCTGCATGTCAACAGAGAAAGGAAAGAGAATTTCAAAACTGAACATTTTCTAGAAAAGTTTAATAAGGGCAACAAAATAACACCTCTGGGAAAGCAGCTTCACCTGTGTTATGCTAAAAATAGCCAGACTATAAACCAGGAAAAAGATACATTTTGACTTCACTGAGGACAAAAAGCTTTACCTCTTTGCAAGGGTTATAGTAGAAGCAAAGTATGATACTGCATCATTTCAACACTTCAAAAGAAATACCCACATAAAAAATCCACAGTGATGTGTGTTGACAAAACATCCAGAGAAATTCAGAGGAGGTGACAGGATTACTATATCAGATTCAGCAAAATTTACTGGTGGTGTGTCAATGTATAAATGCCAAATAAGAGGTTACGTGTGCCACTAGAAACTCAACGGGAATCAGGAAATACTGTTTCTTATGTCAAATGCCATGAATTGCTTCCTATTGCATCTCTCTTCTGCATAACTCAGCATTTCCTTCCTCCTAAGAAAATCAGGAAATGAAAACAAGACCTTGTGGAGTTGCTTTCTTCAAGAGGACTTAAATTCCTAATCACAAGCTATGAGTTCTCTTCTGCCTTACATTCCAGATCTTTAGCACCTGAGCTATCCATCCTGCTGTTCCTGTGATAAGGAGGCTAACCCGAGAAACTTGAAGGAAGATAATACTTGTTTTTTTCTAACCCATTTTTTAGAGTGATGCAACTCCATGGTTGTTATTTTGTATCAGGTACACCTAAGCAAGCCTGTTATCTGTGGAATAGTTTCTCACTCAGATAGATGCTGCTGAGCTTCCCAGGTATCAGTTAACCTCCCATGCTGTGAAGGTGAGAGGAGATGTAATTCATAGTAATTAGATTACTAGGTCTTTCAATGAAAGAAACCAAAATCATCTGGCTTTCACTCAATGGAATTGCATTGGGATGAATAAGAAACATTATCCAAATATCAGAATTTCAAATATTTTTTCTACATCTGAGGGACAACCTGCTGCAAAGACACAATTTGCATTCCAAATGGAAGAATAACTACAGAAAGACATTTTCTATGTAAGCAAACTGCCTTTAGGTTACCATCTGCAATAATTGCATAAAGGTTTCTGGTCAGGAAGGCTCTTCAATGCCTGTCTGAGCACTGTCAGCAAGGGCCGGTGCAATGTACAGAAAAGGTAGCTTTAAAGCAAAGAGGGCAGCTAAATGTACTCCCTCTTGAAGACAACACAGAGGTGAGCTCCTCTCCAGCAGATCTTGAGCCTGGGCTTTAGATGTGCACTGCCCACTGAATGAGCTTACCTCTACCTATCAAAGTAGGTGGATTTCAAGAGAGCTTGTGGTCCCTTTATTCTACAACTGACTTTCAGAAATGCCTTACTGTTCTCCTCTTCTCTCTCTTCTAAACTCGAAGAGCTTGCGTATTGAAACATACTATAATGGTTTGCCCAGAGGATGATCCTGCCACGAAGATAATTCAGCTCAGAATGGTGGAATCCCCCATTCTGCTCTTCTTGCTGGAAAGATGATTTGGACCAGCTCCCAAAAGTACATACACACCCAGTAGTTCTAGCGATGGTCGCCAGGTGGTGCTGTGACACAAAATTACTTTTCTTACTACAGCCAAAAATAGTCGTGGTTTTCCCAAGCAAAGCTCTGACTAGAAGGAACTCCTACCTACCTTGCTTCCAGATTCAAACAAATATCTGAAAGATATTTCAATACTTTGCAACAGGATTGTATCAGACTGATACTGTGAAAAATAAAAGGATTATGAGCATTCACTTGCCCATCTGTGCTTACAGAACTGCTGCGCTTGTATCAACAAAACAAATTGTGCTTGCAATGTGTGTATCAATATGCAACTCCTTTACTGGCAAGCAAATGTTCGAGGTCCAAGTCATCTGCTGCGTCTCAGAAGAGGTAAATATATTCAAAATCAACTAGTTTAATGTACTTTTTGAGCTGTAAAAGACATTTGTAGAACAGCTGTGCTGGAGATGAATTAGGAGGTTGTGGGTGGGCAAGGAAGATAATGTTTTATTGGTGATGTTTGCACAATAATGTCACTTAGTACTTCCAGCAACACAGAAATCAATTCTATCAGAGGCAGATCATGTGTGGCAGTGAGTAAGTTTCAACTTTAAGGATTGTGTCTGGCTTAACTAACAAATTTGGTGGTGATGGTATAGCAGTTTTTTCTGATTACTCCTATTCTGAGAAAACACAGTTTTAGAGGACAAGCTGATACTGACAGTATCAGTCTTGTTGTATTGAGTGTCAGTTGTACAACTCTCCACCAGATATTTCTGAGTGTTCTTTATATTGTTATTGTACAGGCCATTTTTGACAATAGCAAAGAAACACACCTTTAACAATGCCATAAACTGAACCACTACTAAACCTATGGACATTCAGTACTATTGGTTATAATGAGCACATTTCATAACATTTTCATTTAGTTTGGACGTTCTGAAAGATTTTACATAAAATATCTTCTTTCTGATAGACAGGATGTATATTTATAGGAAAAGAACTTCAGTGTTAAGGCCACTTGGTCTAGCATGGTAAAAATATTAGTAATAGTAAAAAAACCAACAGTGACAGCTTCACAGTCATTCCTTCCAAATGGCAACTCCCTATATACTCACACACACTTAAACGGCACCAGAATATTCAATTCATGTTCAAATATAGCCTAAAATCATAGCATGATTTTTATTTTTTTTTTCACATACATTGAAATTTCATATAGAATGTTATTCTAAAGGATCATGATTGAAAACTACACAGTTCAAAGTAGTGGAGGTCAGCACATGAAATACATTGTTATTTGGGGCTTTAGCAAAGCAATGATCCAGTATTCAAACAATTTGTCTTTGCCTCAGGTTCTCAATATGGTCAAACAGGCAGAAATTCAGATTTACAGAAGATTTATTGTTTAAAAGTCTGCATAAAAGGACTGAAGACTTTAATATCTGGTTGTGAAGATCTATATTATTTAAGCAAGCTTGTAATTCTTGTGAAGAAATAATTTTCAAAGCAAAACATAATGAATAATTCAAAATAGCATACAAATAAGATGGAAATATTTTTATTAAGAAGTGAGGTGTGTAGAAAACAAGAAAACAAATTAAGATTATGAAAGAAGATGGCATAGCAGTAGCCTCTAAAATCCATTATGCATAAGAAGTGGAAAGAAGGCAGGTAGATGGTATTTCATTTTGGTTTAAAATTACCTGAGCACTACAGGGACAATTGTTGCAAATTAGTCTTAAGGATTATGTACCCCATTCAACAATATTTATTGGCTGTTTTTATTTCAGATGATGCTGTAGCTTTCAAATAAATTTGCATTTAAACCACAAAGGCCAATGTAATCCGTGACATTTTTACCATGGCCCATGGTCAGACTATTAGTTTCCTAACAGCCAAAAGTTTTGAACTCTAAGATCAAACAAATAATATCAAGATCTTGAAAATAAAATCTATTTCAATTCTCATGGACAAAGAAAGCACAGGCATAAAAATTCTCAGAACTGGGAAGCTACTTCACTGTCCACAAAACTCTTTAGTCAGTTATAAAACAAGACCAAGAGGCAGAGGAAGACAATCAGGCTGGACACCTTATTCAATCAATTCTTGCAGTAACTTTCCTCATTGTTGAGGGCCAAGGATTTCTGTTTATTGCTCAAAAATGTAGCTGATTGCACTCAATCACAAAGCAATTAGGAATTTATGAAAAGAGTAGGAAAAATTAGTATTTTCTGTGATTACCTAGAGTTATTGTAAGAATGTATATTCATCAGTAAATAAAATTATCAAATACAGAATGCAATACTTACAGTGGGAGCTCAAAAGCGATTCATTGCTCTGGAAATTAAAAACAGGGATGAGTGCATGGCCCTTTCCAGTGACAGTCATAATTTCTTCCTCATTGTCTAGGATTTGTAGCTTCATGAACACATCTGACTTAGTGGTTTGTACCTGCACTGTAGCAGTATGTGGAGCTTTGACTTTTACTGCATACCTGAGGAGGAAGAAAACAATTATAGCAATATAACCAACTGTATCTGATCATTCTTTTTTTAGGAAAGCATGCTTTGCCAAATCGGAAGCAAACATTTAAAACTGAGTTTGTAGTCAACGTTTTTTTCCTGGAATTTGGTGGGCTAAGCTTCATCTAGTGAAGTTTAGTGCTGTGAATCCATGTACAAAGCACATGCTACTTCTGCAAAAAAGGCGTGGTCTAGCCATTGCTTTTTTCATTGCCTTATCAAAAGTCCAAATATACATTTTACCTCCTGCTGTACTAGTATTTATTGAATAACATGTTTAGCCAGATTAGGCAACAGTATAATTTAAAAAATACCTGAGGGAAAAAAAAATAATATTTGCTTTTGAAAGGATAGGGGTATCTCATTTGATAGCAGCTGCTACTCTGGTCAGCTTAAAAGACTGTGGTATTAAAAGACTGTAGAATTAGAGCCTGAGGACAAAATTCAAATAATTGTTTTGTTGCGACTCACTACTTTATATATTATTTGCTTTCTGTCCTTAAATTCATGTTGTTAGACTAATCTCACCAAACAAGCAAAGAAATGACAACACACAGAAACTCTATCACCCTGACTTCAGCACACTTGAAGCTAAAAATACATAACTATCTTAAAATAGATTTTTTTTTTTCAAGATTGGTAACATTAGAGGGGAGAAAAGAAAAAAAAATCATCAAGAAAGAGACAAAATCTGAGTCCATTTGCCATGTTTCCATTACATGTTTTTTTCATTTATATTGAAAGTGATTCCTTCTGTTGAATAGACATCTGTCTCAAGAATAATCCATTGGATTGAAATATTGGAACAAACATTCCAGAATCAAGGTAAAATGTTGTAGAATCAGCCTTCAAACATACACATTCAATAAGCTCTAAGCACAGGGCCTGTTCTGTGCAGTGTGTAGTCCTTTGTGTAAAATCATCAGTATAGTGATTTAGTAAGGGTCAGTTCTGAACTCACTCGGACAGAACTTATTTTAATAAACTTTAATCAATTAAAAAAGGATTAATAAAAACTAAATCACATTTTTATTATCTATATTCTCCTAAAAGAATCAGTGTGCCAAAATAAAATGTATGTAATTTTTTCCACCAACCCTGCAAGATGGGAACAGGTTTGATACATTGGGAAAGAAAGTGCATTATTTAAAGCTTTGTCGAATAGCTGAAAAAAAAAAATGCATCAAGCTTTGTGTTTCCTCTCCAACTGCAAAATCTTGATTTTAATACATACTTAATTCCCAAAAGTGCTATGGAATTCCAGTGATTGGCACATGGACAAGATTGAGCTTACGGAAATGCAAAATATTGTTATTATTTTAAAGTCTGTGCACTTCACACCTGTTCTTCATTAAGCAGTGGCAATATTCCAGAAAATAACACTATCACAAATTAAATGTTAAATTTGATAATCCATGAAATTTAGATATTTACATCAATACTATCCCCTTCTAAGAAATAGGAAAGAACATACTTTTTTTGTCAGGGATGACAAAAAACATAATTTAATCATTCTCCTCTCAATATTTACCTAAATATTATATTCTCTTTGTTGGCTATGTAATGCCCTTTAAATAGTTTAGTAGTATAGAGATTTTTTACATCCTCCCGAGAGAGAAATGGAAGTGGACTGTGAGAACTGATGAGCCGCAGCTTCCATTTTCCAGCCGGCATATGTAGGTCACCAGTATGTGCTTCAGCCAGAAAAGTGTATCCTTTCTGAAAAGGGAAAACAAGTCATTTTTACTTGGCAATAACACTAATTAAAACACACTCTATGACTACACACAATGCACTTTTTGCCCATGTTACACTTATAATAGAATAAGAAGCCCTTCATAAGCAAGAATCTTGTAACTATATCCTAACTTATAAAGCATCTCTTTTTATATTTGGCAAAAAGTTACACAGCAAGTCAAATTCAATTTCATCTAACTTCAGAGCTGGCAGGTACTTTTAGAGGCAGGTAACACCAAAGTCCCAAAGTCACTTCCTTTTCTAACTAAATTATTTGATGATTTAAAATGCCCCTACATGCTTTAAGCCATGTGGATGAGTTTGCATGGAAATGTAGAGATCAAATTACTTCTGTCCTCAAATTTGAGGTTAAATTAATAGGGCCCCTACTTTTAATAATGCCATTGCAAGTACAGCATGAAATTTCAAGGTATTAATCTTACTTCTATGAAGATGTTGATTTAAGAAAAAATATTACTAGTACTAGAAAATTCAAGTAAAAAATTAATAAAAAATGCAACACGCAATTAATAATCCTGGTGCAAATTTATATGCTCTTTATGAATCCTGGGAATAGCAATATGAGGAACCAGAATACACCTTAAAAAGTTTCAAAATTTGATTAATTTTTATTTGTAAAAAAGAAGGCTATTACTATCTAAAAGGCAGGGGCAGGAAAAAGGGATATAAGGAGTGCAATGGCCAGTTGTAATGATACAGGGGAATGCAGGATTAATTCACTTCTTCATATTCTCTAAACTAGCTATACTAACTCTCTTTTTCAAACATTAAAGCTTCATGTTCCTCCCAAGAAATAGTCCAGATGAAAATTCCTTGAAAGCTTTTATCTCTTTCAGTCTTCTGCTAAATTTCAGTTTCTTTAAATCAGTATTTGCCAGCAAAAAACAGCTTTGTTGAAAAATCCTTGTAATAAATGGATTTTGATTTGAGAACTACCCAATAATGCAGGGCTTTATGTGACTCAAGACTTCAGGACTATTTAGAATGAAAGTAAAATAAATTATTCATCATTCCAATTTGTGCAATTGTAACTATATGGCATCTTACAACTTTTAATCACCACAATGTAATAGCAATCTCTCAAAGTTATGATTCAGAAGAACTCACTTATTTAAATATCTAGTTAAGCATAGAGTTATAGGCCCTCCTATTCTTAACAAGCACGTTTGGAAACTGAGAGGGATTTAACCAGATATTCAAGCATGGGGTGCATGAGAAAAACACATTTCCCTGTATACCTATTTATAAAGGATAAGGTTATACAATCTTAACGTTTGCTATAAATATGCAGAAAATTTACTTAAGACCACAAAATTGCTTGCATGAGCCCTGTCTGAATACTATGAGCAATTAGAAAGTACAGTAACTGAATTTTGCAGCTGGTAGGAATGCCAAGTAATCATCAGTCACTACTGAGAAATAAGCAAATAGATCTAATAAGCAAATCCCATCAGATTTATGTCTCTCTCTTAAAAAACCTTTGAGAGGATTCATTACCTACTTAGTCACTCTGTTACAATTCACTGTCTGTAGAATCAAAAAGGATTGTTTTCTATTATACCACCTAAACTAACTTTTTGGCAAAGTAAGATGATTCCCTTATGTCTTTCTGTGACTAGTCAAGACAACTGAGCAGTGTCCTTGCTCAAATAGACTTCTGTTTTCTAGACTAAATATGTTGGCAGTGGTGATTTCTGAAACTCTTATCTATGCAGGTCAGCTGAAGCTTGAATGCTTATCTCTATCCTTTTCTACAATCTGTTCAAAAGACTTGTGAATAATAGAGTAGAATTTAAAAATAAAACAAAAGAACCAAAGCCCCCCACAAAACTGTATCCCCCATGAGAAAAAAAAAAAAAACACAAAAGAA
>VXBX01009446.1:725696-808690 GCA_013400415.1 Scytalopus superciliaris
GAAAAGAACTTTAATGTTTTCCAGGAGTGTCTCTGCAGAATAATAACAGTATCTGTTGACAGGATTTCTTTTTAGCTCTTGTAAATTGCTGAATCATAGTTTTGAAGCAGAACAACTAACTGGGAGGTGTATTTAAAATAAAATTAAAAAAAAGGACTTTTTCTGTAATAATACTGATATTTAGGAATTCAGGCATACTGTAGAATTTCTTGCTTGATGTATTACATTGTTGACTATTTCTTACAAAATATTGTTATAAAGAAAGTTAACAATCAGATCAAATCAATACCACTGTATTCTCTATTTAATAATAATTGTAAAATGTCAAAACATCAGTAGAGCTTCCAATAGCTTGGGTAGGTTCACTGAAACATTAATGAACTATTTACCAATAGGAAGAAAACAAGTTAAATTGTAGAGTAAAAGGTTATATTCTTACTGAGGAACTCAAGAGCAGTGATTGAGAAATGTAGTAAGTAAAAAATACAGCATGCCTGCACAATTCTATTTTAATTCTCTTAAAACCACTCTTTGCTGGTATTAACCATATTTATTACAAAATATTCATTTAGCAGATAATAACAGAAATGTCTGCTGTAAGAGGGGACTTTTTCAATAGGGAAGCACAGGAACAAAATTAAAAGGGCCATTTTCATTAGTTATTGATAGAATCACTGAGGGTATTGTTCTGTACCCATGAGGAAAAGAACTATTAGAGAACATATCTAGTTGGGTAGTGCATAAAACCCCGAGCATTTCCAATATGAAAACGACTGTACTGCAAAAAGTGTTGGTAAGATCATATTTGGAATATTGCATCCGATTTTGGACACCTTTCTTCAAGAAAGATAGGTTAAATGGGATAAAGTTTGATAAAGAATTAGTGAAATCAGGGAAATGGAAAAACTGCCTTGCAGGGCAGAACCAGACAGCTGTATTTTGCTAAGGATCTGAAATAAATCTGAAGTTGTGATTGGTCTTTCAACAACCTGTCACTTTCCTGAAAAGCAGTAAGTACTGTTCACCACTGAGATTTCTTTTTGCATCCTGCCACTTGCCACTATCAGATTCCAACACAAATTATCTTGTCTGGTGGAATCCACACCCCATTTCTGAGAATCCCAATTAGTTTTGAGAGCTTGAAGAGATTGTCTGCAACATTTCTTTTTAAAGCACTGTCCTCCAGCAGTAGCAGTTCTTATCTGTCACATTTGGCTAATATTCACTATAAACACTAGATAAGGCAAGTTCATTTTAGAGAAGAAAAAAAAAGTCTAATGAAATTGGAAGCTACCAAAAAAAAAAAAAAAAAAGAAATCTGCTCCTACCATGTTAGACTGTACATGAAATCAATTCCTTGTTATTGACAGATAAGATTGAGAGAACTGAAATGTGAATAGAACATGCCTCCACTAAAAGGTCAACTGTGAACATGTAACTGAAATAGTTAATAGTGGGGTAATATTAAAGAGATAAGAGGCAGGTCAGAATAAGAAATTAAGTAGTAAATGATAATATAGACTAATTAAGAGTTTGGATTAATTAGGTCTGATGAACTTTTAAGCTGTCTAAAGAATAAGTAAACTAAAACAACCACTAAACTTTTACATTATGTTTGATAATTGATGGAGGACACTCAGGTACTGTAAGACTATAGATGTACAATATTGGGTTTTTTAAGATGGACCTAGATGTCTAGAAAATTATCAGTCAGCATAACTCCAAAGGCTAAAAGCATCATGAAATAACTAGTAAAATGAACTCTTTGCAACCCCTTCAACAAAGCAAAAAGACTGTAAAGAATGAGTCCCATCAAACCCATCAAGATTGCTTTTTTAGGAAAGCACACTATGGGAAAGAAGGAGACACTTGACACTGTCTCTTTGATCATTCTTCTAAGCCTAAGGAAATGCTGTCATAATGAAGAAACTATGGTTGCTGTTGGATAATCACATCCAGAAAGTACATACTCATGGCTCCTTTTGGAAAAAAAGGATGCAGTCTGTCAGATTTCAAAGATCTAATCCTGAACTTGATTCAATAGAGTATTTTTTTAGTAAAAATAGATATTTATTTAGATGGTGGAATGGGGAATATATATGCTTAATCAGCTGATACCACAAACTAGGAAGTATGATAGATTCAGAGGAAGAGAAAATTAAAATTAAAGATTATTTTAAACTAGGGAAATGGCCTGAAAAAAACAGCATTAAAATCAGTAGTAAAATACACTGTATTTACTCAAGAATAATATAGTGCAGGATTCAGCTCTTCAGGAAAACACCTAGGGTTGCAGAATTACATGAAGCAGCAACAGCACTGCAAAATAGGCCAAGCATCACAGTTGGATATATAAGCAAAAGTAAAGCCCACAAGATGTAAACTTACCATTTGTCTGGCCACAAGTTAAACACTGGAGCAAAGTTTACTGTGCTCAGTGTTACACATGATAAACAAGATAAAACACCCCACAAACAACAGTAGTTGGAAAGAGTCCAGAGGAGAGAGTTATCAAGAATGTAGACCATGCCACCTGTAAGGTATGACTGAGCAGAGTGTCGTCTTTAGCCCAAAGGTCAAAGGCAGGAGGATGGCAAACTGTAACTACTTAACAATATAGATCGGGGTTTTTGTAGAAGTAATTTACACCAGTGCTTCTGAAGTAACATGCAGGACATGGGAGCATTCTAAAGCTGTATTTAGCATCAGCGCTGCAATTATCATTAGCACATGAAGATCCACGTTAATTTAATTATTATAAGCATGATTTTTAGCTTGACCCTTGACTCTTGAAGGTTGTTCTGTCAGATGCTAGGCATCAGCAGCAACCATATTGCCACACAATAGCAGAGCACAGAGAAGTTAGATGATATTTCTCCCTTTAGCAACAGTAAAAAAGATCAAAGAAAATTAAGGCTATTCCTTCACTATAAAAGGTTTTAGCACAGAAGCAAATCAGTCATAATCTCTGCTCAACCTTGCTAATAAATAAAGGTGCACTTTTAAGTAGAACACTATGACATAACTAATTTGGGCACTTGTCATAATTTTTAAAATTATACTTTTCACAACTCTTTGCATTTACCTTATTTTTGGGATAAACATGAGGTGCCACTTTGAAAAAGACATGTGGCATTTCCTCCAGTGTGTCATTATCAACAACATGAAGTCTACAGGAAGGGATAGTGGTATACACCTTTGTCACTATAACCATGTCTTCTGGAACAAAAAATATTTCCCTAAAAATAACCAAGAAACATTCAAATTATACCAAAATTATTTTCACAAATAAAAGGATTTCAGTAACACAAAGCAAAGACATTTTCATGGTTTAACTCCAGCCAGCAATCAAGTACCATACTTCCCCCATCTCAATCAACCCTGGGGAGGAGAATCAGAAAGGAAAGGTAAACCTCATGTGTTAAGAACAATTTAATAATTGAAAGAAAATAGAATCATAAATATGCCAATAACATTAATAATTTTAATGATAAGGAGAGGGAGAGAAAATAAAAGAAACCAAGAGAAACAGGTCATACGCAATACAATTGCTCACCACTCACTGACCAATGCCCAGCCTGCTCCCAAGCAGTGATCAGCCCCCTTCCAGATAATTCCCCCCAGCTTACATACTGAGCATGCCATTCTGTGGTATGGGATGTCCCTTTGGCCAGTTCAGGACAGCTGTCCTGGCTGTGCTCCCTCCCAGATTTTTATGCACCTTCTCACTGGCTGATTGTGAGACACTGAAAAGTTCTAGACCTGGGGTAAGCACTGCTCAGTAACAACCAAAACAGCAATCTGTTATCAATAATATTCCCACACTAAAGCCGAACACACAGCACTGTACCAGCTACTAGGAAGAAAATGAAGAAGAAATGAACAAGAAGATGAACTCTGCTCCAGCCAAAACCAGGGCAAGTATACATGCGAATTTAGGGAAAGCAGGTTAGTGAAAAACATGGTGTATCAATACTATTTCCCCATAAGGGTTATATAGGGCTGTGTGAAACTCACCTAAAAACCAAAAACCATACATGTGGTAGGTGATCATTATACGTTACAGTATAATCAGCAAAAGACATTTTACACCATTCATCTTCAGAACAAGGAAACTTTTCAATTAACTTACAGTTTGTTTTAAACATTTCTCTGGAAAGCAGAAAACAAGATAAATATTTAAATATTCTAATCATGAATAACACTGCATTGTGCATGAATGCAAAACAACAATATAAGATGTGTTACTAATGTTTCTCTAGTAGCTTTCTCTCTCACCCCCCCCTAAACAACCAAACAAAAACAGACAAAAACCCCCCAAAAAAGCTTACATAGGGATCAGATCTTTCAGAGCAAAGGGCAAATACATACACATATTCCACTCTACCAGTGTATCCATGACTATAACTGCTTCTAATAGCCCAAAATATTATGGCTTCTACAAAACTTTACCCCTTTATAAAAAAAAAAAAAAAGTACCAGTTAGTGTAACTTTCCTTTCTTTATATTAAGCTGTCATCTTAAATCTGTAGTACCATTAGGAGATTAAAAAACCCTTTATTTAATTTTAAAGCTTTTTTGAACAAGAAAGGGATAAAAGCAAAACTTATTGGCCAAGGGGCTAGCTTGTTACATTAAATGCAATTCTGTCAGCTGTTAAAAAAAGATTAAGCACAAGCACATTAGCAGGATTTAAAAACTCAGAGTATCCCCTGGGACAATGCCTACGAACCAGCCCATAAGTTTTAAAAGTCTGAAGGCAGACGAAAAACTGCATCTGATCTTTACTGATTTAGAGATGCTGCAAATCTAAATTGGAGGTCTAATATTTGGAAGAAGGCTGTGGTTACAAAGTCCTGATGCCATCAAAGGGCAAAAGTTTTACAGGATTAGAAATACTAAAAAGTGAAATGAAATTATACCCGATATGAGTGCTGCTCAAATTGTTGGCTATAGGGAGTGAGGATCTATACCCACAGGCAGTAATTATTGCTAGTTCCTATTCCTCACCCCTGGAAGAACTGATCTACTGCTAGATCACTTGTGTGAACACCAGCAGAGAGATTTTTGAAGGACTTAATGAAAATATGTAATTGCCAAAAAGTGTCATGCTTGCAAATGACTTAATGAACACTGTTGAAATTAGAATAGCTGTCTTTGCAGAAGCTGTAATAAAATACCAGGGAACACATCTATCTAGAAATACATCTACTTTCCTTCAAGCAAGTGCAACAAGAAGTCCTCTAACTGTATAATAAACTATGGTACAATTAAATGGTATAGCTATTTCCTTTCTAATGTCATCCAGGATTCCTTAGTAGATAGCACAAATCAAAAAGTTTCTTTAAATCAACTGGTTAACTGCTTAATTAAGGAATCAGTATCAGATTTATACTTACAAAACAGCTACAGGATACTAAAAAAATAAAATACAGGAAAACTAATATTCTAGCTCAAGCTGTAGGAAAAAATCTGCAACATATACCTAAAAATTGCATTTCACTCATGTCAGTTACAGAGAACAAAGCATAGCATGTCTTTACTGAAAACATCTAATCCCTTCCAACAGAGTTTTGCAATTTTAAAACTAATAATGCTCTTACTGTGTTTATTTTGTGAAACAGCAATTTATGAAAATTCTATGTTATTGCCTGTAATGAAACAGTTTTATTTACTACCTTAACAACATTACAGCATACTGTTCAAAATTTAACTCAATCACAGTCCACAATGTTTTCAAGGTTTCTTCAACATTAGCATTTTCTTTAGTACCTAGAAATAATAAAATAAATCAGAAAATACAACATCCAACTTCTGTATCATTCAAAATTTCAAACTCCAGATATTTTTGAAAAATGCCACTCATACAAGTAAATTGCTTTATGAGTCATTAGTTTTTATTTGGACTTTTACAGAAGTTTCACTGAGCTGGAAACTGTTTTCTCCTTTGACACATGATATTCCACTGATCATCATCTTTTCACTTTTTAGCACTCCTACAACTGCAAAAAAGATACGATCAATATTTTCTCCAATTTAGAGATTTTTCACTGTAACAGGTTGTAGTGATATGTGGTGATCTCTGTCCTCAGAGAATAAGCTCTTTAATTCCCAGCAGCTTTCATTTGCAGGTACCAGGAAGGGATGTACCTAGGCTATCCATGCAGCTAGAAAGGAAAGAATTGGGCAGCTCCAGTGGTAATTAATCCCACCCATTCTGGACACCTCTCAGATGACTGGATGTGTTGTCATTGCTAGATGTCTACTTCTATCCACAGATGAAGACTAGGCAACTAATTTGGACTTGTCTACCTTGTCTAGACTAAAGTCAGGGGAACTTCTCCTGAGAATATTAACACTTTATTATAACGATAAATAAGAGAGGAAAAAAATTAGATAATGGAGGAGAAATATAGTATGACTGAAAAACCTCCACAGTATAAGGCTGTAAGTACAATATCAGAATTAAAATAACAAATCAGAAGAAGTTAAGAAAGATATTACAGAAAAGTGAGGAAAAGAGTTGGGATACTCATATAGTGCTCAAATGACAAAAATCTAAAATCTAAACTTCAGAAGAACAGCTTCTGGGCTCTAGGATTTTTGGGGATTAATAATAGTAGTGAAAGTTTATGGAAATTCCTAATTTACACAACACTTCAAAAATAAATATAAAAGGGCACTAGACTACCTAGTGAGAAAGATTAAGCAAGACTTGGCAACAGATGATAGAGGCAGCACCAGATTTACTGATGAGGAGATGAAGGTACAAAAGACCACTTGGTGCAGGTAAATGTATAGGTGCAAGAACCCCAGCAGATACGGTAATTCAAGGAGGAGCTTCCAGCAGAATGGCAATGACTTACTACAGAGGCAATGTATATCTTACAGTGGAGCAGTTTTCTTAGTCATGATCCTCAGACATTCCCACACTGTGAGGCTAAAAGGAATCACTATGATCTAACTCTGTGTAACAGTCCTGCTAAGATATTAATGTAATAAATAATTGACTAAACTCTTTTGAATTTCATGAGCATCTGTTTGATTTTAAAGTTTTTAGTAGTACAACACAAATCTTGGTTTATTCCAACAAATACCTTACCCTTTTAAAAATAAATGCCACTTCTTCTGACTTGAATGTGTCTGGATTCAACTCAGTCTTTGAATCTCAGACTGAAGACCTTCTTGTTAACCCTTTGAATCTCAGGCTAAAGACACTATTGCTATGAAATTCCTTTTCTTGTATGGGTATTTAAATATTATAGTGAAATCTTTCTTTATCTTGTCTTTCTGAAACTGCAAACTAACAGCCTGCCATTATAAGGCCCCTCTTTAAAACTGATCCTTACAACTCCACTCTGAATTCTGCAGTTGTTATCTTTCTTTCCTCTTGGACTGGGGACACTACACTTGGACACAATATTCCAGCTGAGATAATAGAATTGATGAATAGGAAATGCACTACAAGTATTGAACTGCTATGTAAGATTCTTCTCTCCATATACATAAGAAAGGATAGTATCAATACAGTATCTTTTGAGCACAGCATCAGCCTTTGATATTGTGTATTATCCATTATGAGGCTTAGGTTCTTGTATGGCTTCCTTTATATTTCCAGAAAAAAAAACAAACAAACAAACCAAGACTTAGCCCAGCTCTGAGTTAAATCTACATGAATATAAATTCTGGTTTAATATATATGCATATCTAGGGTGGGTGTGTGTATCTTTCCTCTACTTTTTAGTACTGTATGTGCTAACCCAGTGGTTAGGTATACTTGATAGAACTATTATGTTCTCCTGCAATTCAATTAATTTTAANAATAACAAAGTATGAAACATTTTATAAGGTATTTTTAAAGCACACACCTGGTTTTCTGCTCTTTAATATTGTCCTAACATAGGACCCTTTCCAGAAGGCTTGAATTGTGAGAGCTGCTGCTTGTTCTTCAGATGTGGGAGTTCGGTTCTGCCAGCTACTGAGTTTCTCCTCACTGCTCTCTGAAAGAAGGGGAGAATGGGCAGCATCAACAAAACTGGAAGTCCTGCAGCTGCTTGTAACGAAGTTAAAAATAATTGAAAAAGAGACAAATAAACATAATAGGGCAAGAGAGCTAGAACTCAGAAACAGTGTGGTTTCAGCATAAAACTTTTATGACAAAAATACCACTCTTAAATTTTTGTTTTCATCATGATAAAATTAGAGAAAATATAGTCTATAATCACACAAATACAAAATGCAATGACTATGCTAACTCCAAATGCCAAATAATTTAATTCTTCTCTCTACTGACAGTTATTACAGTGCATTTTTTAAAATCAAATCTCCTAACATAATTTCAAAATATCCTTCTGAATATGAACTAAGAGGATTTGATACATTAAAGTCTGACTCTAAACACAGCTTCAAAGAGCTTCACAAGATTTTAAGTTCTTTTGTCTCTCAATCTGATCATTTTATTAAGTAATAATTTAAACACCAGTGTTGTTCAAAACATTTTTCAGCCTTTGTTAATGAGACATGGAATAAGGATGTGATCTGTGACAAAAGGGGAGTTCACTTATCTGACTTTCTGTTACCAAGGAGTTTTGAAGTGGAACAGAAATTAGTAGGTTCTGACACGTTAGTAATGAGCTCTTTGACAGCTCCTTGCCTAGAATTAGCATCCTGGGAGCCACCAGTGCCAGGGCTTAGGAGGAGGGTGTGGGCAGCAACACCACAAGGAGCCAGTGCCAGGGGGCCAGTTTGGAACTGCACAGATAAGGAACAAGGGGAGCAAGATAATGTGATAGGAAGGAAACGGTGTTGCAAAAGGAAGTACCAACAAACAAATAGGAGAAGAGAGAAATCTGCTTGGAAAATGTTGACAACATTGCAGACAAACCAACTAGCTTAAAAAAAAGATATTGCTTTCATCAGCCAGATCACACATTTCAATCTAATCTCTTTTATTGAATATTGCTAAATCTGGCTGTTCCCAACCACCATTTCTCACTAATATTGTATTTCCAAACTCCAGAAAGCCTGTTTAATACTAGGTGACCCTGAAAGACTACACAAGCCCAGTTCAATAGAAGACAGATCAGAACTCAACAGTATGAATGGCACAATTGCCTTTATAAAACAGAAGCAAATAATCACATAATAACAGACTGGAGCGGGCAACTGAAGGTCATCTGCTCCAATCCCACAACCAAACCAGGATCAATTAAGAGTAGGTTGCTCATGTTCTTGATTAAATGTCCAGTCAATTTTTTAATACTGCCATAACCACAGAGACTCCATAATTTTGCTGGGCATTCTCTTCCATTTTTGACTAGTCTCACTGTGAAAAATGTTTTCCTAATATTCAACTGGAGTTTAACATGTTTTAAGATGTGTCCTGTCTGTGCATCTCTGTAAAGGTTTTGACTCTTAGCTTTTTCCATTTATTCATCAATGTAGCGCATTTCAAAATGAATTTGTTCCATCTACAGGTTTGTCTATTTTATAATTAAAAAACCCAGTGGCAAAATAGCTTTTAACCCCACTAATCATTGTTTTCATGGGAAGGAAATAGACTTAAATTTTCAGCATGTGTTTTAGCTCAGAAGAATGACCTCTGCTGCAGAACCTGCAGCAGTTCCCCAGACAAGGCAAAATAATACATTACAAAGTAGAAGTTGTATACTTTTTATATCAACACACATATTCACAGATTGACCTAATAAGTAAAGAGATCCTAACATGGAACATGAATCAATAACATATAAAAGTACACACACAAAGTATTGGTCTGGTGTTGCCCTGTGAACAAGTCTAAAATTTTATCAACTGAGGATATCACTAGAAATAAATATGTGTGTATCTAGAAATAAAACATTTCATTTGTGAGGCTGAAGAATATATGGTTATGCAGTCACTTACATAAATGTTAAACTATTTCCGAATACACAAATATAAAAAATTCGGATAAAGTGCCACACAGAAATTAATTCTATTCACAGAAACTGTCAAAAGGTACTCTAGATCTAGACAAAAAATGAGGATAGTGAGTATCTTTTGAAAGTATATATTCCTAAGGAGTGTCTTTTTTGTTCTTTCTTTTAATACAACATCATAAGAACAAAAATATTTTTCTTCGTAACATTGAAGTCAAAATAATGAGGTCTAAGTTAAACATTCTGATCTTTATTTTTTTAAATATTTTATCTTATAAGCAGAGAAATGTGTTACTGTGAAATGCTTTAAATCAACCAATACTAACTAGTGAATGCTTTAAATTTGACATTATGATTGAAAACTGATTTGTCAAAAAATTCTGACATGCCTTAGCTGTTAATCAGAAGACACCACACTAATAACAAAACTGAAGTTTTCAAAGCAGCCTTGCAAGACTTTCTTCGCCATAAAATCAGCTGCAGTTTTCTTGTAGGCAACGAGTTATTTTTTTAAAGGTGGATTTTGCATGCACTCAGGAGGCACTTTACATATTCAACCAAATAATTTCAAACTTTCCCTCACCCCTTACTGGAACTCAAGTTCAAATTCAAAATGCAAGAAGAAACAAATGTTCAGAATTTTCTCTTCAGTCACACAGTAACAACTGTATGATCACTGATCTTACTCTGTGAAGGAAGGAGAAGCTTGTTCTGGAAAAGAACTGAGCAGGAACAGGATTTTTCAAATTCGGGTTACACAGTTAAGATAAGTTTACAGTGAGCAGCTTGATTTCTAGGTAAAATTTCAAACCAGAAGGTTTTCACAGAAATGTACACAAAGGGTATTCCGCTTCCCACTTCAAAGTTGGAATTTAGCCATGAGAAAGAAATGTAGCCTTTGAAATGTGCCTGAATGACTGTCAGGTGTCTGAGACTCTTGAAAGCCAGTGCCACAGACATCCAGTCAGTGAGTTACTGAACTGAGTGCTTCACTATTGGGCCCAATGAAACCAGGGCCCCTTTATCCACTCTCCTTCCACAAGACCGTAGAAGAGCCATGCCATGAAGAAGCACTCAGCTTCAGAAATGTTCATATTTTTTTTTTTGTATGTTTACATGACACAGTCTTCCACTAGATTATTGTGGTTCCTCTGCTAATTGCTCTACAGGAGTGATACTTGGCAGAAAAATAAACATCACTAGATCATTTTCAGGATGGCTTCTCAGAAACCTCACCAGCCAGGACTGCTAACTGCAGTACATCGTAATATCCTTGCCCTTGACAAATCTTGAGATTAATTCAGCACACAGTGCAAAATGAATACGCTAATATAAAGTGGAGGTGACATTAAAAAAAAAATTCTCAGATTTGACCTGATACACTCTCAGACACAGACACCAAAAATATTTAAATCATCTGTTACAGTGGTTTACACTGATGTCTGTTGGGTTCCAATGGGTTACAACTCAAATCTTAACAAGATCTGAGAAATTAACCTGACAATGCAGCAGTGCTAATGTGGGCCAGGCAAATCAGATGATGTCTATTCTTCTAGGCTTTCCTACACTGAATTCCTCAGCTGTTTTTCGTGCCATCTACTTGTTTTCCCTTGGCATTTCACTTGATTTATGCTTTATTTCTTTAGAGTTCTGAACAGAGGCATGCATTTACCCCAACACAACCTTTATTAAGCAGAGGAAAATGTTAATAAAGGTCAAAAAAGGTCCAATGTCAATAAAACGAAAGGAAAACAATTAAGTTTACAGTTCAACAGGAATCTTTTGTAATATAATTCTGTAAAAGGAAATAAATTAAAAGGATATATTGGACACTGGAGGAAACAAAACTGAAACAAACCTTTATTCCTCCATACATTAATTCCACTTTTTTTGATTCACTGCCCAAATCTTAAAAAATATTCTGTCACAATGGATCTCATATTTTAGTAATATATATGAGGTCTTTGCTGCAACCTGTCAACTGTGCTAATTATGCAAATCTATTTAAAAAATGTCTTCTATTGGTGACAAGTGTTTAAGGTTTTTTTTTTGGTAATACAAAAATCAGTAACACAGTCATCTTGAAAAAATGTGACAGGTGTTGTTGACTTCAAGTGGTGTGACGAATGTCAATATGATGACCCTTATAACTTGCCATAGGGTGTAATCCTCTTAAAAATACCTGATGTCTTACAGAAGAGTAGCTGCCAGAAGAGAGGAGATTTGAAGTCCCAAGTGAAGAGAGACAAGTATATGTGCTTTCTTGAAAGGATAAGAGTCAATAAATATTTTTGTGTAAGTTCTTATGTAATTTTTTTTTCATACTGACTTTCTACAATAAATGGAATAATCAAAAGGAAGTTAGTATCATTTTGATTAACCAAGTAGAACACTTTATTCTGTAAGTTCATATGAGAAGAAGGAAAATCTAAGTCCCCCTGAATGGCCTTCATATGGTGATCATGTATCTTCCTGCCAATTTTTCAGGTAAATCCTTTTTCTGTTGTAGTATTAAACCATACACATACAGCTTTTATTACTAAATGTTAATATAAATAGATTAAAAAGTTATACAGACTGAAAAATAAGCCTTAAAATGGAAAAGAGCCATATATTTGGTTGCCAGGCAAACTTCATTCATAATGCCTCCAGCCTGCATACAAAATGAAGCAAAAAACCTGCAGGAAGAGAATTATCCTTGCTTGCAATAAATAAGTTGGCCTTCCAATGGCTCCTCTCACACTACATTTGGGTACACATTATACCCTAGCCACAGGCTGGAGAAGAGGAGCATGGTGTTGTAGCCAGTTCCACTAGGCAGCTAACTAGCCAGCCAACACAATAATTTCCCAAATAATAAGCTTAAAAAACAAGCAATCAACAAGCAAGCCAACAAAAATCTAAACACCCCTTTCCCCAAAAGAAACAAACAAAAAATCTTCAATCTAAGAAATAGTCAACATTTCAATGAAAGTACTAACTTGAGTCTTGCTTCACTCTCATTTCAATGAACAATATATGCGAACAATATATGCATTTGAAATCTTTTCAGCTGGCAATTTGAAAAATAGTGACGATCTGCATTACATCAGGAAAAAAATGCACCTATAGGTGTTGGCTAATGTTTGTCAACATTGGCAAACACAAGCCAGGAAACACAAAGGGCAATTTTATAAATTAACAAAGGCTAAACAGAGTTTCTGGAATAAAGAAGAGGATCATTACTATACTGAGAAGTCTCAGATGTGCTGTCAACAGTAGAAGTCTTTGGCTTAAAAATTAACTGCACATACTTAGGCAAGAAAAAACATGATTAGTGACGAGCTGGCTTCCTTGAAAACAAGAATGAGCAGACATATTTGAAATGATTGGCAATACCAATACAGTACCTGAAAACACAGGGTCATCTCCAGAAATCTTAATGTCTTCAAAATCCAAAGTGAAAGACCTGAAGGCAAGTCTATATTGGGAAGGAGTCTTCTCGTCTATTACATAACTGATCAAACACCAAAATGCTCTATTGAAAACCTAAAACCAAAATGAGGAAGATCATTCAATGAATGATTTATTTTTAAAAGCTGATTTATATTGTTTATCATTATTTTTTCAAAAACCGTTTAGCTCTTTTCTTCTGTCATGTAACAATGAAGTCTTACACTTCTCTAAAAAATTAAAGCATCTGAAAATTAGTCTCAGCTGTAGGACTACAATGCTTCAAGTCAACAATCAAGAGAAAATCTGTTCCATGCCTGGTTTATTAGAATAAGACTTATTCTTTGGTGTGTTTATCACCCAAAACACCTTAGTGGTTTATGTGTAGTGAATTGATGGCCTCACACCAGAGGACAGAACATATTATATAATTGCTATCATGGCAACTGGCATTCTAAGCTCCAGGTTTCAGACCAGACACTGATAACTGGAAGGGCATGCTTACTAGATTAGGCAGTGGTATCACAGGGAAGGATTTGACTCTATTTTTATTCTCGACATATTGATGCTCTTTAAAGAGCAGAAATCCAGGCTCTTTTCTTCTTTTTTTTTCTCCTCCTTCCAATAGATGGAAAATTTAGAGTGTGTTTTTCAGAACTTGTTTCGTAATCTGAGTTGAAGAACATAGTAATAACTTACTGAAAAAGACATAATTTTTCTTTTTCATTGTTCTTAATTCATGATTTTTCTGCTCTCTGGAAACATTGTATGTATTTTATTATTAATAAACTCATCCTTTATTTTTAATATTTAATATTAAAGATAGATAATGTCATATTTTCAGTCTCAAATCACTGTCAGCTCAGTGCTTCTCATTTATCCAGTTTTTGGCTTTTTATTCTTTTTCACCTATATGTGGGTTTTCTTAGAGGGTGAGAGAAGAAGAGATATGTGTGTTCATGATGACTGAATTTTTGTTAAGGTCTCTAAGTTCTATGAATATTTCATATGACCATATGCATTTAAAATTTATATTTACCATCCCAGAGAGTTCAAACCAGATTTTTTTTTTCTTTCTGGTGGACTTGGCATGAAAATTACCTCTGTCATGAGTGGTGCACCCGGAATCACTCTTTCTTAATTCTGTTGTTTTGCTGGTGTCTGTTGTTTTAGCATGGTGTCAAGCCCATGTATAAAAGCACTGGCTTAAGTTTTCTAATTTTTAATATCTATGATTCTAAAAATACTAAACCCCTTCTTCTGTTCAATCTTCTAAAATACACAGTCTAAACTGCATGATCTTTCTAATACTTTGATGAAAGTACATGAACCTGGAATATATAAAGTACTATCTGTAGAATGATCAAGTAATAGCAGTATCAACACTTACATACACATGAAAATTAGTGTATCTTTTATAAAACTTTTTTTGCTGCAATCTTTTTATAATATTGAAAGGCCACAGTACAGAGATCTACAGAAAAGTGTAACATTTTCATCTTATATCCAAAGATCCTTTATCATATATACAGAGCAGAAAAGTTAAATAAGAATGCTGCAGTTTCAAGAAAGAAGACAACTAAAAAGTGCTATGAGTGAAAAAAGCTCATTATTGCCTTCAGTAATATAATGTTTTTCTGCTCCATAAACATTAAGCACAGGAAAGAACCATTCTGGCTTTTCTGCATTTCAGGTAGCATCTTTTGAATCCAAAATAGAGTTGTAAAAAAGCTCATGCTTTCTGCCCCAAAGTATGCTAAACTACATTGAAAAAAAACAATTTAGAATGTGTTACTCTGTGCATATTGAAATTAGTTCTTATTAAAAGAAGATAATTATCAGAGTTACAACTTATGTTATTTGAGCTTACACTTTATAACAAATGCCACGTTTTTAAATGCAGAGACACTGTTTTGAAGAGGATAACAACAACATTAAGCTGTTATCCAGCTTCTGTAGCTTTTAGATATGTGTTTATTAAAACTGTTTGTTGACCTTGTAGTGTTCTTCAACCATTCCAGTACCATGGATGCCAGGAGGACAGAGAGCTAGTTCCAATTCCTCCAAGCTTTTAGAAAGCTCATCTGTACTGCTGAAGTTATTTATCACATTTCCAACAGCTTTCAGGATCCCTGTAGCCAGTTCTATAAACCGAGAGCTCTCCTGGGGAGAGAGAAAAAATCCCAACAATTGTTAAAAAGATTGCTTTAAGATTTTTTTTTTTTGTTTTCTTTCTAGGCTGTGACAGCATACAAGCTTTTCTCCTGTGACAAAGTACAAAACTTTTCTGAATTCAAGCAATTGTTACTAATTTTATAGACTGTAAAATCAATTAGAGCTCCGATATTCAAAAGCAAAGAAAATTTTCACTGATTTTATCTACTGAAATAAAAAGGTTACGACACTCTAACAGGCACCATAACATATATATATATATTTTATTATTATTACTATTTTTCCTGTATCAGTAGTCCTAGGAAATGTAAGAAAAAAATAAGTTGCATATAGAGACTTTCTACTGCAATGATAATATGACTTTGTTAGCTGAAATGCTCAGCATCTTCTGTTATAAAAGAACAAATTAGTATTTGTATCCCACTGAATACATGTTGCTTAAAGCATCTTTAATCTTCATCAGGATTTCTGTGTAAGAATATGGACACTTTCCTGCAAATTACACTCTGCAGAGAAATTACTGCCTTCAAAAAGAAGTGCAGAGAAGATCCAAGAATAAAACTTGCTCTATTTTCTCAATGACAAAGAGCTTTTCATACACAAATCTAAGGCAAGGGAATAGTACAGCCACAAGGTACTTTTAATGGGCCAACTTCTTAAACTTCCTTGCTACAATAAATAAAATGAATTTGCACAAAGTGCTTCAGTGCCCTATTATTAGGATCCTGAATCTACACTGCTATGTAAATTTGTTGTTACTCTCACCTTTTAAAATATTTTTGCAAAACTGTTAGCTAGAAACTATATTCCCTCAGTGCCCATGAAAAATATTTGGGTTTACTGCTTGCCAAAGAAAACCTTGAAAATATGGATGACAGTGATATCTGTCTGGATTGTACACAGTGAAGAACAAAAGCTGTAGTAATTGCTCCCCTGGGCCTCTTATCTCAGCTATGAAAAGTTGTTTGATTAAATTGCTCATTTTAGATATAAAAGCTGCTCTGGGACCCCGTGAGTAATATGTGACCTCATGGGACAAAACTAATTTTACTGATGTGACAATTTATTTTAGTAGAAAGTTATTTTTGAATACTCATTAATATCTGTACATGCATTTTATCACATGCCCCAAAAAAGGGAGCTATGAGGTACCTCAGACACATGTATTTCAACAAGAGTATTTTTAACATTTCATGCTGCTCTTCTGTGTAAACCACAACACTACCCCATGTAAGATAATTTTTGCAATATCCAAGTCAGTGCCTCTTGTGCTGTAAAACACGAATCTTTTATGCCCTTATCCATTTAATATTGAAATTAAATATATATACCATTAAATATAATAACTCTAAATGAAAATCCAATATTACTTCACTTTAAAACTAATTAATAGTCTGAAATACTGTTATGAGAATATTTGACACGTTGTTACTATGCATACCTGTTCAAGAGCTGGCATCACAGCATCTTCTTCTCCAAAGACACATGGCACCATGGTACACAGGTGAATATGGTGTCCTTTGGGAGAACTTACTGTGAAGAGCAGTATGTGTCGCCTACATTCAAGAAAAAATATTATTTTTTTTTCATTACAGCAATTCTTAAGCTTTTCTTTCCTGCATTTGGTAATACTGAAATCCTTTTCTAAATGTCCTCATGCTTAAAAGTCATGCATTCCTTAACTCCTTTCTTTTCAAGAACCTCCAAATGTAAGGAGTAGGTAAAATAAGAGAAATCACTATTATTTTATTTATTTAGGTTTTATTTTGATTTTCTTAAGCAAAACAGGTAGACTCACTATTTCATACAGCTACAAACTGAAATTTTTTCATCAGGATTATATTTAACTACACTTAAAACACAGCTTCTCTAGAAAGCGTGGAGAAGCCATCAAGTGTTCTGCTCATGCATTACTTAGATCTTAATTTCTATGTTTGCACTGACAAAACAAGGAAAAACTAAAGCATAATTGTGTCAGGCTTGATGAGTGACCATTATATGAAACAACTGCAGGCTAAGCTGCTCAATCATAACCTCCTAAGGTTAACAACAGAAATTTAGTTATGACTTATTGTGATACACTCAGCTCATTCTTGTTTGCCTAGTTGTATCCTATAATGGATTCCAATCGTTAAAGAAATCATTCCTAGCTAAGTTATACAAAACAGGGTATTCATGTTTTTCTCTGCAGTCAACGCTGTCTTGCAGTCCCACTGAAATATTTGAGGAGCTGGCTGATACCAAAGTGCAATGGTCTCAGATCATTGTCAGAACTGCATTTAGCTGGAGAAGTTCATCCAGGTCATAACTTCAAGGTGTTAACCAGTAATCCAGCAGTGAGAGTAGGAAAGGAGAGTTACACACACACGCACACGCACACTCTCACTCACTCACTCTTGCATTATTTTAATTGAATCTTCTTTCAAGTGAAATTTAAATACCCGCAACCACTAACAGGCAGTGGGAAGAGAGTACCTTCCTGCTTTGGCAAGTCATTTCTCAATTGGAATGAAATGTGGAAGTGATCTATAAACCCATTTGTCTCCCACACCTGCTGTAAATTAAATCTGACTAAAAGCCTTCTGGGTCTGCCTGGAGCAGAGTCAAAGATGGGAAGCTTATAAATTTGAGCTGCTTGTATCTCTGTTAGCTTTGAAATTTGCAGGTGCAAAAAGATACAAATTTTTGGGCTTCCCTACAGAACAGATATGTAACTACACTAGGAAAATATATGTGGAGGCAGAATTAGCCTATAAACATAAATATTCCAATTATAGCTTGACTCAAAACAAGTAAAAAGCACTATTAAAGATCTTTGATTTAATTTCAGTAGGCTATTAATATTGTGGTATTTTCTTTCTGTGCCTATTTATTTTAAATCTTACTTGATTTTTAAAAAAATATATTTTTTCTCATCTCTGAGATTATACTGGTGATTCTTTACTTTATGAAAAGTAGAAGGCCTCAATGAATTAATCAGCAACTTTATGCTTATGATAAGATATGAATATGTCATATTCCTAGTTTCCCTGGAAGCATTTTTGGAACCTAATGGATATCACAGGCTCTTGTTTTTAACGTTTCTCTATTTAAACCATCAGGCAATGCTCTATACTGAATATTTAGAGTTACATGCAAAGAGATATAAATCATATTAAGCACTATGTGAATGGGATGTAAGATATGCAAGGCTTCATGGATAACCTTAGAACTTCTCCTGTCATGTTTAATAAATCATGTTTCAAGAAAAGCATTGGAACCTCCTATGGTATCATCATGGTTTTACAGTTCCACTGAAAAATGGTACTTCTTATATGTTTCTTGCTACTCCAGGGAACATTTCAAAATTATTCTAGTTAGGAACACTTTTAAGTAGGAATCTGTAGGAATTTATTTTTTTAACCAGCTAGTGTGATTTTTCTTGTTAAATGCTCTTAAATAAAAGAATTCAAAATCTTCATAAAGATTTTTATAAATTCATAGCAAATTGGTAGCCTTAACAAATCCTAGCTATCAACCAGTTTGATATTCCAAAAACTTATGTTTTAGAAAAGCAACTCTTACTGTGTAAAGTAAATGATCGTCTTAAGCCTAAAGACTAAAGTGTCAGGACAGAAACAAAGCCTCATACATACCCAACAGGAAGATTTAACACAGCGGCTTTGGTTGCAGCTGTATGTATCTTTAAAACAAGTTCTCCAGGAACCACAGATTTCCAAGAGAAACGTTCAACCATCAGCACACCCTTTGAAATACCAGAACCTTCTTGTTTAGCACCTAGATTAAGAAAAAAAAAAAAAAAAAAAAAAAAACAAAGCAAAACACAACCCACACAATATTGGGAGGGTGAATAACTATAAAATTCAAACACACGTAATCTGTAGCTACTTCATGCTTGTTAAAGTCTGCATTTACACTTTGCTAACTCAGAGATAAAAGCCAGTCATTTAAAGTGCATAGGTGTTACAGAATATGGCTTATTTGTACTATTTGCAATGAAATAATTGTTAGAAGAATATGTACGTCAGACATCCTCCAAGTCATTTCAGGCTGCTGTAAAACTCCATGAAAATCCATTCTGTCAAGGTGCAAAGGAAGCAAACAGTCATAAAAAGCTTGTATTTATTTATATTTATAGCTCATGGTTCAATTATTTTAACAGAATGGTCAGTTTGATTTTTTTAAAAGTTTTCTTTTGTTTCCCTCTACTCCACTCTAGATGCACTAAAATTACATCCATATCCAGTGTTTAAATATCTGCTTATCCTAAGGTAGCTATCATAACATGACTTGGACTTCCTGAATGCCATTCTGTTTTTAATGAAATACAGGTGATTTTTATTTAAATTTTCCAGGTTGTTGGACATTGAAAGAAGCCAACTTTAAATGTACTTAAGAGCTTACTATGCACCAGCTTGCTTGCAGCAAATTGTAATAAACAGTAAAGGAGAGATCCTTTCACAAAAATATTCACCATCAATATGAAATAATGATGTATTGCTTGAATATTAGTGTATTTCTTAGAATCAATTTGACTGTTTAATGCTACCTCTCAAACTGTGCCCAAATATACAACAGCCAAACACAACAGCAAGATATATTTAAGAAGGGGAAAACACAACATTAAGGTGCCCATTTCTGTGTTGGCCTTACCTTCAGTGCCATCCCAGTGCACTAATGCAGAAAAGCTAACTAAGATTTCAATAGGCATCAGACTGTCCACAAGCAAATAATAGATCACTTGCTCACCAGTAACCTGCACAGAGAAACAGACACTTGTTCATCTTTCATTTTCCCTGAATGCTGTTGGACTGCCCTTATACAAAGTATGACAAGGATTTCAGATATGGTGACCTCAGCTATGGAATGGGAAGGTGTTAATTGCCACTACTTCTTCCAAATTTCACACATGTCATTTAGGACCAGAGCCTAATGCTGCATGTATAATAATGTTCAGTTAAGAGATAAAAAGAAACAGAACACTTTCTTAAATGAGAACATATCTACCTGTATATTATATTCTTCATATGTACCTCAATTTAGTAGTTCTACTTGCCAAACAACATTCAATGGAAGATCAAAAATTTTGTTTTGTGCTGAAACATTTGTATTCAAACTAATTGCATTAAGCTTGAAAATACTCTTATAATTTGTAGACATGAGTCATTCTCCCTCCTAATTTTTTTTTGTCTGGAAAACTCTACAGAGGCAGTATTTTTTACTCTCAACTTTATTACATAATTCCTATGGCAATTTAGAAAGTATAGAATGATTCTACTGTTCCCAGAAATTCTTCAGAATCTGAAAGTGAATAAGATTTTTTTTTTCCTCCAGCACTGTTGTAATACATGTCTTCCTGGATTTTCCAGAGTTAAATCAATCAATTTTTTTGTATTTGATCCTAGAATCCCAGTACTATTACCTTCCTATCATAACATGAAAGTGTTGTTTTAAAAGCATGATACAGAATTTACCTAATGGTGTAAATGCCTCATCTGTATCAGTGCAAAAAAAATGACAATGGTATTACAGCAAAGAGTTAGTTTTTTTGGCATAACAGCACATTGGCTTGCATAGTCTTAAATGCTGATTATGGCTTCTGAAAGTATATCGTGCAGTCATTAGGAAAATTCCTTGTGATGTGATTACAGACAGGTAGGAAATTGCAGGTATACCACAATTAGGAAGCATAATTCCTGTAGTTAACCTTCTCAGTACAGGATGTTACAGAAAGTTCCCAGCAAGAGTTTACATTTCAGTACTCTACAATTAGACTTCAGATATACTATAAAATTAGAGCTGCAATTGGAAATTCAAGCATGTTGAATAACGTTCTGATAATAAGAACTAATGGCGGGTTTAGAGAAATTTTGTAATTTGAATGTAACTAAAGGGTATTTTTAATCCCTGCAAAAGGGTGCTGTGAATAGCTAAAGGCCTTAGCATTTAAATAGAAAATGGAGGGCTATGCTAAACAGACTCATGATTTGGGTTTTGGGTGACAGGGAAAGATGAAGAAAATGGAAGATGGAAGGGCAAATTCTGCAGCTGAATCATTATTAAAATCAAATTAAACACTAAATTGCTATAAGATAGATTTAAATCAAAATAAAGAGATGATGGAGATCTGATTTGCTACCAATGTTCATTATTTACATAATCCATTCTTTTATTATTGTGCAGTAGTATTTCACAACATTTTTTTCCTTGCCTTAAACACAGTGAAATGCTTCTAGATATTTGCTAGCAAACATATATTTGTATTGACTACAGTAAACTTAATGCATTCTTATTTTTCAGTAATAGCAATTCTGTGTGATCCACCAATACAGTTTAGGACATGTATTACCTATTTACGTAAGACTTTGACAAAGATTAAAAAAATCCCACAATACAGTCATATACCTCAAGATCTGTCTTCTCATAATTATAAGCATATGTATGTGGCTTGTGGAAAACATACAGGTTCCTAGGAGGAATATAAAATAGAATTATGTAGGAAAATAATCAGTATAAATTACATATTTCACGTAAATGTCTATTTCGTGGCATATTAATTTTACCTTCATAAATCAGACTCCCAGGTGTTTCTCAAAAATGGTTCAATACTTTTTAGTTTCATAAAAGGTGAATATAATTCATCTTTGGAGAAAGCACCTGACACTAATTTCTATCTTTGCTGCACTTCTACAGCTTTCCATTTGAGGTCAGGGCACTAATTTGCTCAATTTCAATCTATAAATGGTAACATGCTAATATTACTCTAAAATTTCCCTGATCATTTGAAAATTACTCTAATAAAGTATAACTGTAAGGAAGGACTCTTTTATATAGTTTATTAATGTGCTTTTCCAGTTCTGCCCTGTCTGCACACCTTCAGAAAGCTACACAGTTCCTGACAACAATTTATTCTGACCTTGATTTCACCAAGGACAACATAAATGACTTCAGCTTTAATTGAGAATGGAATCATGATATGAACTCCAATGTTTAGACTACTCTGAAATGCCACAGGAATCCTGATCCATTGCTGATGTATGAAATCCTACAGTGACTAAATTTTTTCTCATTTCTCAAAGTCGATATGAACTATGAACATTCATCTTATTTTCACTGTATCTGAGATGTAGGCATGTCAGACAAGAAAATGCTTTCAACTGACTGATAGAATGAAAAATCTTAGCTGCCTAGTTTCTTTCAAGGGATAAATTCTTCAAAGATCAATCAAGATGTTTTGTTAACAGCTACTTTCTCAGTTAACTGTGAAAATAAATAAACTCTTACTTATTTAGAGCTAAAACAAGAAACTGACAAATGCTTTATACCTTAATTAATATTAATATTGGTCTATAAAAGGTCAACAGTACTTTAATATTTGGCTAACAAATTAGAAAGTTCTTATTTCACATTCTCTCTGTATGATACTGTGAGTAAGACTTTGAAAGCAAATTACTTTGCTTGTGACGCTTTATTTCTGAAGGCCCTATCTTCCTGGAGCTGGGACTAACTAAAAGTAACGGGCACACCTTAGGAAGGTCTAAAGTGATCTATGGTCTTTTACTCCTCATGTTCCTGTACTGCTGGCTGGTATAAAAGTCATACATTCTTCTTTAGAGAGGGAGCAGAGTTTAATTTCTGCTAAAGAAAATACCCATTTATGTAAATAAAAGCTTCACAATGAAATCTCAGTTACAAATTCAAATGAAAAAACCTGGGTTAATTTTCTCTGATAAAATGACTCCCCTGAGCAAGCTTTGATTCTATTCTCTATATTGTACCAGGCTCCTTAAATCTGAAAGACAGAAACTAAAGATATTGTGCTACAAGTACATCAGCTTTTTCATGTTTGCAGAGGCATAAATGCCTTGGAATTATATTGAAAGGGAAGTGAAAGAAAGCACCTAGTTGACCAAGCAAAAGCTATGCAGATGGGAATAGATTTCAAGAACATTTTTATATTAGAATTGTGCTGTTCTGGTGCAGACTGTCTGCCCAGTTGCTGCCAAATTGGAGATGAGAGCACCTAATGCCTGCACACTCCATGAGCTCCAATCTTCCACCCCCAGTGCAGTCTGCCATATGCTTTATGGAGCTGGTGGTTGTGTTCTCCACTGTACTCTGGAGGACACACCCGGGGCACAGAGACAGGCTGCAGCTACAGACTCACTGTCAACAGGGACAGTAAGTCTGGTCAGAAGAGTAGCCTTGAAACCACCCTGAAAGACAGAAAACTTATACAAAGAAGACCTGTTAACTAAATAGAATTTTTCTATAGTCATGTTATGAATTCTACTATGGTTATACTGTATATTTTATGGAATAAAACTCAAAGCCTCTATTCCTTACTGGAAACAAACACAGAAGTCTTCAAAGCTAATCCAGGTTTCCCTGGAAACAGAAGTATTTTCTGACTCTGTTTCTTCTTTTAATTTATCCCTTGCCTTGTTCTTCATATCAGCATGAGCTTTTTTTGACACTTGTTTTGCATCAAAACTGATATTCTCAGGTAATTCTTCTGCAAAGATAAAAAGACACACAGAGCCAGTATAGTGACAATATGCACATTAAAGAAGTATCATTCTTACACTGAAAAATTGTCCTAAAATCACATGGAAATCTCAGAGTTAAAAAAAAACAACAAACTATCCCACTAGCCTAAAAAGCTCAAATGGTGACTGAAACAACTCTATATTGAAATAAAGCATTTATGTCTGCAAGTGCTTAAGTAGTCTGCATCAATAAACTGCCACATAGTGAACTGTGCACTAGGACCTTTAATCTGAGCTCATTAGGTACACATACGTCAGAATTCTGCAAACCTAAAGTCATTATGTAAAGAAAACTACATTCCCCTTGTTCAAAGCTCCTATTCAGTGAAAGGCTGATACAGCAGTATCATAAAATTTTCACAACCCACAGAAAATAAAAAAATACACAGAAATATGAAGGACACAAATACCTATCTTGCCTCTGGTACTCAGTACTCCCAGTGATGCGACTGAGACAAATCAGTCTAAATACTTTTAAACAGACACAGATTAGAACGAGATTACAGAAACTTTCTTGTATGAAAATCAGAACTAAAGTCAGATTCATACCAAAGTATAAACACAGAAATGTCACGTGGACACATTATGCAATCACTCAATAATTTCTTAAGTTGTGTTGTAATGTAATTTTATATGCATTTACTCTGAAATTCATACGAATAATTATGGAAAATGTTTGACCTGGCCCAAAACGAAGTTTTGACAATAGCTCAGAACAACTGAGAATAAAAGAACTAATCAGTTGAAATATGAACAACTACTAACTCAGAATATGTGCTGGGGAGATGAGGTAATATTCAAATAGATATGGTATAACAAATGAGAAAGCAATAAGAAATATACATAATTTATACTTAGAGGTGATTTGTAATATTTTATTATCACCAAGACACACAGAACTAATGTGTAGCTAATGCGTTCCAATCTTTTTGCAACTCTTTTTCAAGAACTGAAAGAAATGCAATATAAGGAAAGGCACCAAAGGTCTGTTTCTCTTCCTTCAGCTATGGAAAAACTGCCTGCAAGCTGTAATATCTAGGCTTTTTCTTAAATTTAAGTTAACATGGTGTGAGAGACTCTTTTAATCTCTTTTCTTCCTTTACTCTTTTTTTTTTCCTCTTGTGGGTAACTTAAAATTGATCAATGGTATTCGCTAAGTTGTATGGAGTTGGTGTTTGCTGGTGCTCTAATGTAATGCTATTCCTAGGTTATATGTGATTCCTGTAGAACCTTTTGCCAAAATGTTTATTTTATCACTAAATTAAAAGAAGTTCTCTTAGAGAAAGTGTGGCACCCATTTCTCTGAATGTGAATTCAAGGTAATAATCAACTGAAAGCTTTTCAAAACTTCAAAACATGGGCTAACTTAAGTCTTACATAAAAGTAATGTTCCCAGTTAATCATGGGGCTTTGAAACTGGAGTGTTACATACGGTGGTTAGGCTTCCAGTAAAATACCCACAGTGCTTGGCTTACAAATGTGTTTTTCACAGCAAGGGTGATGAAGGGATCACCAGAGCAGGGTTATGCCCAGTGCCATCTCCCTGTGACTCATTGCCACTTGTCTTTATTCTGAACGTGAGTACTAGAGTACTATCAAAAGACCTTCTTCAGAATCAACAGGTCAGTAGATCTCTCCAGATTTCAAACAGAATATACACTCCACCCTATTTAAAGTCAACCAATAAACCTTCCTGTTGATTATGCATGCAGACTGGGGTCAGAGGGAAGATACACCTGGCAGTGCAGATAAAGGAAAGCAAGAACAGTGTCAACAAAATGACTGAAGTTTCCCCCCTTCTCCTTGAAGAAGTAGTGAAAATATCATTAAAAAGCATATTTTATCCTTTTTTTATCTATGCAGTCCAAAGACATTGTTGTTCAGAGCTTCCTGGTATAAGAAAAAAGTAAATCAAACTGTTATTGTTTATCCTTTATGCAAATAGTGCCATTTCAAGTTACGAGAAAATGCAAATATCGGGTGATAAAATGAAGTTATGATTTAAGGACTAAATAAATAAATATTAAGTAAATCTTAAGAAATGTTCAGTATAAAATAGTATTTTAAAACTGACAAATGGAAGATAACTACAGCAAATAATTGTCTGAAATTATCACATAATTAATTCTCTGAACAAATGCAAATACTAATCAAATACACAGGATATAATACGAGATTATTATGAAGTTAAAGCTGCAGAAAGCGAAGAACACGCTTGAATTCAAGAAGGTTATGCTATTTAGAATTCAAGCAACAAAGTTAAATGTTACAATCAAATCCAAGAGAAAAAAGTAACTTGGTAACTATGGGTAAACCAAGTGCAGAAGTAATAGCTAAACATGCATTGTAACAAAAAACAAAATGACAAATAAAACCAGATCAATAACTAAGATCACACCAGAACACAAACTAGAATAATCATTCAGAAAATTGAAAAAAGAGCAGCAAATGAAAACAGATTAGCAGAGTTTATCACATAAATCCCTAATTATATGGTAAGAAAATACTGTAGTGCTTGACACCCCCAAAACTTTTTCAAATAATGATCTTTAAAAAATTGATAAAACACTTTTTTAGATGGTGTAGTATCAAACACTGTCATTGCTTTTGGTAAGTGCTCATAATTATTCAAGCACTGGCTCTTTACTGAGATGTTTAAATGGAAATGAAGCCCCTCATCAAACTGGCTACAGATTTTGGGTCTTATATTTATTCAGTATCTGGACAATTGTATCTAGCCCTTATAATCATGAGTCAGCTCTTTAGGATAAGGCAGTAGTAAGCAAATCAAAATGCTTTCTAGCCAAGGAAATGAAAAAAACCCACAAGAAAATACTGCCTTGTAATGAAGAGGTTCAAAATTTAATTAAGTCCCCCTGCCTCAGATTTCAGTCAGAAGGGATTGAGAGGCTGGCTTATTGGAACAGAGATGCAAACCCAGAAATTTTAAGTTTACAGTGGAAATTGCAAGAACTTAACATAGCAAACCAAATATGAAGATTGTGCTAATTTCCGTAACAAAGCACAGAGATAAGAGCACAGGAAATCTCCAATCTACAAAACTGTACTTTAGATAATATTTTCTATCATGAGTTTGAAGATAAGCAAATGTTTCAAAGAAAATACAAGAAGTGATCTAACCAACTATAGATTATCTAGCTCAATGCCAATAAAACAAATTTCAAACTAAGGCAAACAGGTAGATGAAAGGCAATATAATTTTAGCCAGGCAGAATCCTAGATGTTCTGCCTCAATCCAAATTAATTTTCATTATGATAAGAGTGCTACATACTGCTGCAAAACAGAAGGAAACCAACCTATCAACTTCAGGTCCCCTTGAACAGAATGTAAAATTCTACCTAGTTTCATGGAAAAAAGTATTGTCCACATGATCAGAGAAATTTTCCACCTTACTGTGTACAACTTCAATATATCCTGTATACACCCCGCAGTAACGTCACACTTAATTCCAGCATGCTTATTTGAAATTTCACTTTCTGGTTTTGCCATTTTTAACCTGTAGTTTAGTTTGATTATGTCTCTGCACAAATACTAGAAGATTTCTATTAGATAACAGATAATCATGACAATAATGTGATACTACAAATAACTTCCATCAGCTTCAGTATCTGCACCAAAAGCAATTGGAAATCATGGAAAAGCACTTAATCTAAAGAAAACAACTACTTCATTGTGGTATCAACAGACACAGAGTAAGCGCAACTGCATGAGTTTTTGTTTTACAACAAAGCACAATTAAGTGTAATTATAGGTTTTAGGAAAAAACCTGATAGATTTGCAAACCCATGATTTCCTAGTCTGAAAAGGAGCAGAGAAAGAGCGATGCACTGTATTTTTACAAAAACATGTCATTGCATTTGGTGAATTTCAATGACACAAAATTTCAATAGACTTCAGCAGCCCAAGTAGATTAATATTAAACTTTAAAAAAAACCCAAACCAACAAAAAAAACCCCAAAACCCACCAAAATAAAAACACTGATAGTAAAAGACAGAGAATCCTAAACCAAAAACTTGATATATTGAAAAGCATCCACTTCTGCAGGAAAGTTTTTATGTGTGAGTGTACTTGTAAAATATCATTGTTCTCAACAGGAATATGTTTCAAATTCACTTCAGGTGAACACACGAAACTTGTCTGACATTAGACTATTTGTATTTTTAACTGTCTAATAACTCATACCAAACTCTGAAGAGATTAAATTATTGAATTCTCATGTCCATACTTGGCAAAATTTGAGCAATTTTTAGCCATGTTTCAAAGTGTATTAGAGCTCCTATATTCATAAATAGAATTTTTTTTTAAAGATTTATCTGTTTATTGCAGTTTTGGTTAATGATTTCTATCATGAACATCTATCAGATATCCTGTGGATTTTAAAGATTCATAAAGAATCATTTTGAACTAAAAAAAAGCAGCACTCATAACCTAACTGAAGTTGGAATAAAGGGATTTTGCATAGAGAAATGACAACACATGGATTGAGGTGGCCTGGAGATTGTAAGAGAACCTGAGTACAAAAGATTTCAGCATAGCAGTAATGTGAATTATTAGTATTCTAGGCCAGAGGATGGAAATATGTCTGCTTCATCCTTTTCTTTGGTTGTGTTGTGGGATCTTTTGTTCAGTGGGCATTGCTTGAGCATAGTTTTGAGTGAGTAGAAAAGATGGCAATCTGGCTATTCCAAATTAATTGTGACAGCTACAAAAATACTCCCAACATAATCATGGTAGGCATAAAGAGCCATCTACTGCAAACTACTGTATTTCTATTAGCTTTTGGTACTGAGCTGCAAGAGAATGACCAAAGTTATATTTCCAGCTCATTAACTTGTAGCATTCGGAAACAGTGAGATTCATCTAGTTTGATTCTTTTTTACTAGGATGATATTAATAAAAATAAGAATTCATAAGAAAAAGTACTCAAGCAAAATAATAGCTGAAATCATTATCAATTCTTAATATTATGAAAGCAATTTATTACTATAGGTTTGGAAGAAGTATGATTTACATTTACTTCAAGATATTTAAATATCACAAATAAATTCTCACTCTTCATACTTAGAGGATGACCCAGGTTTTTGGGTGTTCCTTCCCCCCATTATAACCTTATCTTGTATTACCCTATTTGGCGATTACCAGAAATGGTTGATGGTTGCACATTTTTCCAGAATGAAGATAATGTTATAATCTGTGAAGATACCTAAATTTGTTGGGTTAAATTACTGGGTTCATTTACTATAGAAGTTATGAAGTTGTGCACATGCTTTGACTGAGAGAATATTAACTGTATTTTTCAATTATTGGATTGGATCATAGATATTTTACAGAAAACAAAATAAAGATAAAAGAAGTTTCTAAAAATGGCATTTTAGGCCTTTTCCATCCCTGAGAATCAACCTTCAAAAATGCTTAAAAAGCAAAGATGCACTGCATAGACTTCTTCGTGCACTGAACAGTTGGAAACCAAAACTGAGTGTTACATGTAGGAATCATAGTGTAAATGATGCATGAGTACTATTCACATATTTCACATCTTCTTCTGCTCTGAGATTCACTTTCAGAACTCTGGTAAAAGGAAGGGTATTTCCTAGCAGCCAGTTTTAGAACCCAACAAATTTGGGCACCCTACAAATCTGATCTTTTTTTTGAAAAGAAGGCTCTTATTTTTAAACTTCTCCTGATCAAATCCTTCAAACATTCACTTAAACAAATAGGTATTCATTTGGAGAAAATTTTGAATTCTTTTCCAATACTGATCTCAAACACATATCAGTGGAAACATTTATTAAAATGAAAGTTGTTGGGTTTTCTCATCATGTTTCAGGGGAAAAAAAAAAAAAAAGAAAAAAAGAAGTATAATTCAGGGTGATAAAAAAAGAGTTTGGTGTACAAAAACCACTATATTTTACTGGAGAGTAACTTATGAGAAGTGGATTTTTTTCCAAATATTCCTGTAATTTAGGGATTTTATTTTTTTTTTTTTAACATCAAAGTGAAGATTCTACTCTATGTAATTATACATGCTATTACCAGCTCTTTGAGATCTTTTCCCAGAAAACCAGCACTCATAAATAAGACTACTGATATATGTACATGAGGATTAACATGAAGGCCAAACACTATGGGAATAGTAGAAGTCTGACTATAAACTTCACACACACTTACTTTCACTGGATATCTCTGCATTTTGTTCACAAATGGGCCTGGTCTCCTGTGTGGTGAAAATGAAACACAAAAAAACAAGGAAAAAAAAAAGAAGAAATTAAAAAAAAGCAACAACAGTGATTATAATCTTACATTACTTTGTTAAAGAAAATACTTGATTTTGGGGCAGTCCTTCCAGAAATAGAGGAACAAACTATCAAGTTATCATTATAGTTTGAGTTAGGCTTTTAAACAAAAAATAAAAATGGTAAATTCACCATCATACCTATATATATATTACCAACAAACAGACTGTTTTTCTAGAGTAGTACATAATATTCGGTGTCTGAGACAAAAGCTGTTCCATATGTGTAGCACTTTGCTATTAAAAACTGTTCTTTGATATTACTGGTTTTTGACAGTAAAATAAGCTCTGTTCTAAAAACTAATTGCTCCTATTATACAATCAATTCTGATTTACTCTAAGTTTCCAATATTGAAAAGTATATGGAAGGCTTCTTTTCCAATAAGCATTTCTTGCTGTGCAAATGACAGCACACAACTGTCATTAGCAACAGCACGCTACATTACAGTAGCATCTTTTGTTTCCTATCATTGCATAAATAAAAGTACTCTGCTCTTTTTTAATGTTTTTGGCAAACAACTTTATCTGGGTCAATCTCCCCTCCAAGGCAGAGCTATTGAACTAACATGAATGTCATAGCTTCTTAAAGTGGAACTCAAGTTAGCCAGCTTTTCACAAAGTCCACTCACTAAATTTGCAAAGATAGACTTCCTTTATTTGAGAGATTAACATCCTTGATGTAAAACTTTGTGCCTAATCATCCTTTCCTCTGAGTGTCCTCTTGCCCTCAATATGACATCCACTGAAAAGGAGTCACTTCCACCTTTTTTTTTTTCTTTTTTCTTTTCTAATGTGGTAAACCCGGAGAAAGATATTCCACAGTTTCCAGTTTATTTCCTGTTTGAATATAGTACTATTGATGGGTTAGCTGGACTAGCTTTGCCCTTGAAAAGACAAATATTAAAGCCTAAAAAGCTATTGCAAACAAATTTGAAAGCTTCTTTTTATCCCGGGTTTCCCCATAACTAGATTTGTCACCCTTCATCTCACATCTTTACATGTATCAAAAGTGCTAGTGCTGAAACTGGTAGCAGTGAGCTGGCCAACAGCTGGGTACACACAGTGATTTTGTGTTCTGCATTTCAAAGAGGTGTTGTGGGAGCTATGCTTTCTCAATACAATCTAAAAATACATTTTGAGGGGCAGACAGCCATAATTTAGGGAGTCTGATTTGGACTGTCTGGCAGGTCACAACAGTACCTAAATCTTGTACAAGGTCATTGTGCTATAAATCCAGGTCTGCCTCAACTCTTGTATAACAGACTACCCTGCATATGAAGGCTTCCTTAGAGTAAAACCTTCTGGCTTTCTACTTTAATTTCTAGCTGCAGTAGAAGTCTTTGTGCAGCATTTTACAGAACCTCCACAGGCACAGAACAGGCTCAGGAATCTCACCTCTGTCAAAATTTTAGGTGATTGATATTCTCCGCATTTATGAAAGGAAAGAGCTGAGGGAATAAACTACAAATTTAAGAGTCTTTCTCCCAAAATAGGAAGTATCAAATAATTTAATATTTTAATAATTTAATACAATTTAACTGTAATATTGTTTATTGAGAGGATTGGGAAGTCCCATTTTTGTACAGCATGAATCAAAAATTCTATTTCAAATCTAATTCAAATCTGAGGACAAATCTAATATAAAGAGCAATGAAGAGAAAAATACAGACGTTGCTCAAATTGTTACCAGTTGGATTAGAAATTTAGTAAATGAAATCTATTATCTTTTATATGTTCCTTTTTATACTAATTTCTTATTTTCCTGGAGCTGGGACACTACAGAATCTTGCAAATGCCCATGTACTTCAGCTCCTGGTTCCAGAATTCTGGAGACACAATTGTTCAAAACAAGTCAAGCTGTGATCACTTGTCATGTGACATGAGTCATGCCTCAACATATGGGTCTGAAAAATCTCTAGGAACACATGAACTATCTCCCCTTTAAACTGTGACTTCAGAAGTACACATGCATAGGGCTGTCATATTTCTGCATGTGAGCCCACAACTTGCAAGATTCCAATACTGCCAAATTTCTTGTAGGAGTCACAGGATTTACCAAACAGATACACATCAGCTGTGAAATTTATCAAGTTTCTTCTCAGAAATTCCAGGAACACCCGTAGTATAAAAAAAAAGTGAGATCTACTGCATAAGCCTTTGAGACTGCAACGTTGGCAAAACAAGTCTAGTGCTTTCTGCTCAACATACTGTTCATGGACAGTACACATGATCCATGCTTCTAATATGGACATGTGGTAGCTTAATATACAGCTACCTTGTTGATATTAACAGCTGGCAGCAGGAAACGCTGGAGAAAATCTTCCAAAACTGCATCAACAGAAATTTCTGTAAAGAAGGAGCATGTACTCTGGGAAATCTGGATGCTTAGTAAAGTTACTTGAGTCAATCTGAGCTGTGAAAGCAATCTAACCACAGCTGTGTAGAGACTCCTGTAGGCTCATTTACACAGTTATTGGGGCACAAACATAGCATAGTCAAAACCTGTCTGCTTTTCTAATGATACAGGATGTGTTTGTCTACCTAAACCTCACTGATTTGGAGACAACTGGAGTGTCAAGAAATCTTTCATTCTGTTGCACTATTGCCTCATCTACAGTGGTCAAGACATTGGCACAGAAAGAGAAAATAAATGTATTTCCTCCTTAATCAATACACATTGCCTGAAAGGTCAGATTTGCTGCCACAGTATCTGAACAAGAAAGAAATCTAAAAAGACTTGGATTCAGCTGTAAAATACGGCAGGATGCACACAGATTCTGGGAGAATAACTTATTGTTCTTCTTCAATGAATGAGAAATGTGAATGCAAACTGTGAGAAAAATTCCATGGTTAACTTAAAAATCTAAGTTATCATCTACTATGTTTTTATAATCATTAATGAATAATTGTAAAAATAATGGTAATCCATAAATTTATAGTTATCTTGTTCCTTTCAAATACTTGTTTGCCTTTTTCAGCCTTCTTTCAGCCCAATGTGTATACACAAGTAGAAAATTGTAGGCCCATCAAAAACTCTCTATACCACAAGTGTCTATATTTGTGTTCCTCTTCTCAAGTCCCTCTTGTAATTAACATGCATCATATCTCATGCTTTCCTTTCCCCTGAAAATAATAAGCCGGAAATTTTGATTTTTATGCAAGCTGAAGTAATTCTCAGAACTATAAAATCTGTAAAGAAAATGGAATTTTATTTTCTACCTAGCACTCATGTTAGCTCAATACCAATTCACTGGGCTTATGAAATATATCACATGAAGGATCAGAATGAGAAGAAGAAAACTTATTATGACACAATATACTGTAATGTTTATGGGGAACATGAAGAGAGTACAAAACAGATTATGCAGACTAAACTGACTGGTATAAGTTGTAAAGCAGAAGGTAAGACTGAGTTTGAATATATAAAAGGATGGACTGAAGTAAGAAAAATGAGGTAAACATGACCATTAAAGAACAATGGTATTGTGTTTATGCCACTGGGAGAGAGCAGAGACTTTTAACACTTCTGCTCAAGAAGTTTGACACTGAAGAAGCCAAAATGAGAAATCAAAGTGGTCTGCTTAAGATTTATGAACATTGCAATCAATCAGCCTATTAAAATATCTAGTGGCCATTGCACATACTGATAGTAAACATATTTGGATTAGATGGTTTTACTTAGTTACTGTTCAAACATTTCCTCAAGTAGGACACAGAGCTTTCTTCTCAATGAAACTGGCATAACTTCTATTGAAGAATTCATCACGATAAAAAATATTGAAGCAGGTTTTTGAATGGCAGATTTACAAGAAAACACTACTCCAGGATAATCTATTTCTCAGAAGCGTTTGACAAAATTACTGTTGCATAAAACTGCAAGGCTCTGTGTGATTTACATATGATGACGGTTTTGGATTTTTTGGCTACAAAATACTTCCAAATGTATTTCAATGCATTCTACACATATAAACTACTTAGCTTCCTATTGAACAAGAATAAAAGAGAGCCTCTCTGTTAAACAATTTCGTCCTATCATATGGAGTTTTTAAACCAAAAAATTTAAAAAATATATTTTCTTAATAACAGTGATTCAAGATCAATTTAACTACCAAAAATAAGTATTTTAAAAGATTCTTTTTTCTGAACACAAATCCAAGAAGATTTCAGAACTGTAAAATCAGAGTGAATGGGAAATTCAGTGGAAAAAAAAAGGAGTTCGTAAAAATCAATAATAAAGCATTTCTATTTTTTGGCAGGAGTACTTTGGGGACATAAGGGATAATGGCATGTCTTTCAACTTTTATGTTCTTCAAAGCAGGTACATCCAGCTTCTAAAATTTTATCTTTCATTTATCCCTGGTCTCTGTTTCTGTGACAACAGACCCTAGGAACAGCGAATCAGATATTCAGTAATGTTACTTCATACTGTTTACATTGGAATGAATTGAATATGCCAATTTAAACTTGCTGAGCATCTGGCACAGCAGCTGACTGAATTTCAGTCAGTTTAAAGCACAAAAATGCTGCATCCCAAAGATTTACCAAATCCGTATCAAAGGTTTTAAAGCAGATGTCTCCAGAATACCAATCAGACAGTTTAAAATGGAGACAAACTCATTCACACTCAGTATACGACAATACAAAATTCTAAAAATTAGCAATAATTCAGTGAGTTGGGGATATCAAAGTGTCTCTTACTTTTTTAATCAATACTTTTTTTAAAAAAAGTATACATGTATATTCATTTCAAGTTTTATAACTACAGAAAAAAAATTCTCCTGTTATGAATCTCCCAGAGGCATCCACAAAATTTTGTTGTTGAAAAGATTTAATATGTGCAATAAAGAAGATTGTTTGGTGCATTAAAAACCATTTTCTTTTCCAATTCCTCTAAATGAAAATCTGCTTGCATACTTCAGCTATTAATAGGCATGGCATTTTTCAGCTGAGACTTAAATGGAGGCAAAAGTAGAGTTCAAGTATAAGTCAATTAGCTGCTCATGACTTCTTACATTTCATGTTTGAATCAGATTGCCCTCAGCCTACATCACATTCACGCCTTCTTCCAACCATTCCAGTTTTATCGATGTCTCTCTTTCTTGCATTTTCTTACTTGCCCTTGTCTCTCCTTGACTGCACGTCCTACCATGATAGCTCAGCTCTCTACATCACTCTTGGACTAGGGGAGAAAATCTAAGTGACGTTCCAAACTGCTTCCATGCTTGCAGCACATAAACATCTATTAATTCATAGCTAACCAAATCTATATTTGAACACCTAGAGACTGAAGTAATGAAAGCAGTAATTATTATATAAGGTGCTACTTACAGCTCCTTTTCACCTTCCTGCTTTTGTAATGATTTTTTCCAAGTTGCCACTATTAAAAAGACTTTTAAAGGTGAAGTACTATTGAAGCACTATGTAAGCTATTTTCAATAAAATGTACACAAAATACTGAATAGGTAAATATATATTCTATTGTAAAGTATCCTCCTTCACTACAGAATTGCCTTATTTAAAAATCATTAACATCTAGCAAAGATACACACACATGTACGTTTTCTAGACACAAAATACAGATATAGATCTGAAATATAAACATTGTGTAAGAGTGTGCCCTGCAGAGGAAACATACAAACAGGCGTTCTAAAAGTTACATAGAAAATTATTTCCCATTTATTTCAAAATCTACCTTTGTTCATGAAGGTACATTGTGACATACTACCCTCAAAAGTATGTCTTGGTCTTCATACACATTTTGTAACCCTAGAAACAGTCATTATACATCAACCAGATACCACAAATGTTATCCACAAGTATATTTTTCAGTTTATCCCAAAAAATGACAGTAGAGATTTTCAAACAATTAGGTCATCTTTACTGCTGGACTGTGTGGCGGCTGCTTTTCTTTTACACAGCACTATGGATGAATATATTTTATAGGTTATTTTCTATATTGTAATATTGTCATATTGTAATGATATTGAATTTAACATATATGAAAGAAGTACTCACTCTTTACTTGAGAGGGAAAACAAATACAGAGGAAAGAACTGTAGCAAACATTTACAAATTGAAAGATCACCTTCCCTAAAATATAATTTGATTATTGAGTCAGATCCGCATTTTGAGTATAACATCACTGAAAGCACTTATACATTGGTTAGACTGCTTTTTCCCTGAGTTTTCTAAAGGCAAAAAGAGAAACACTATCAAATGCTCTTCTGAGCAGTGTTTGCTGCAGTAAGTATGAAACTGAAGAAATTCTGGTACCATCACATCGCATTCTTTTGTAGGGGTTGAGCAGATGAAATAACTTTGGTGAAGTTTTGTTTGACTATTTATTTCTCTATGTTGCCAATTATTTCCCCATATGAAATATTTTTCATTAAATAGTGTATTGTCCAGAGACTCCTTGAAAGAATATTTTTTTCTCTGTTAAGTATATAAGATTCAAATATTAGAAGGAGCATTTTGTTACAGCTTTACCTAAAAGCAGAATTCGGTAGCACATGCACATTCCAATTTAAAAACAAAACCAGAAACAACAACAAAAAATAACAGTAATTACAACTTCCCAAAGTCATCCTAGCAATGTTTTACTGAATTTTTGTAAGTCATCCCATCTATCTTGGAAAATTACTTCTACTTAGTAACTAGCATTTGTTTGGGTAGTTTGAGTGAACTTGTGGTCACTGGTGCATCCAGTGAATCTGTCTGGGGGAATGTCATTCTCACAGAGTTGCTTAGGAAGCCTGAGGGTCTAAATCATGGCTGAGGATTCCTTTAGAAAGCAAAAGCTTCCAAAATTTAAGAGCAGGCAACCTGAGTATTGAAGCCTTTTTTCTAGATCTAGCCAGAAGTCTTTCCATTAACACCCAAATAAGGATGGCATTTTAAGGCATGTGTTTATAAAGATTACATTTTTCTAGTCACATGCCTAGGTATATCTTTCACTATAGCTGAAATAAACTAATGACACCATTTCTTTGTAAACTAACATGTATTTAAAAAGACTCCTGATTAATTTTTAAGATACTCCCATCAAAAGGATTTTAAGAGTAAAATCAAAATACTTGATTAGTGTTAGCAATAGAACTTTTAGAAGCTGAGGAATAAATAATTAAAAAGTAGAAGATTAAAGCAAAAAGAATTCAGAAAGATTTCCCATCCAATACACATCAGTATAACTCTAAAGTGGAAAGGGTAAGGAAATTACTCAAATAACAAGGAGAAAAGCTCACTGAAATGTCTTTAAAACCTATATTTATGTATTAAGTAATTTCTATTTTTTCTTTTACTATCCTTTAGAATATAAAACTAGGTCATTAAAAAAAAAAAATTAGGAATATTATTACCTGAGAATGATCTTCTGCATTTGAGTGTGTCTCATTTTGATTCATATCCACATTACTGTCACTTTCATTTTCATCACTTTCAGTAACAGAGGCGAGATGGGATACACAATGAAATCCTTTTGTGATGGTAGACTGTGGAAAGTGGCTACATAATAAAAGAAAACTCAGACACTTTAATCCACACACTTTCTTTTAAACTACAGTTTTCATAACTACTATTTTTAACATAATTTTGTCAAAATAATTTGCATCTCCTTTATTTTGAGAGTTTCATAGGGCAGCAGCGAATCTATATATCCATACATTCCTTGTCATTACTGGCTTGGCACTACACACATATCTATGCTGGAAAGACCTCTTAACTAATCCTGAAAAAAGCAAACCTCAAGTCAGTTCAGGAAAACAAGATACTAATGGCAGAAGTGAATAAACTACTATGGTCCCTAGACAAGAAAAAACTACTACTTTAATGGAGTTATGGGGGGAGAAAAAAAAAAAAAAAAAAAAAGAAAAAAGCAATGTTTTGTGTCACAATACCACCTCAAAATGGGTCTCCATAGCTACCAGGCGGCTAACACACACGATAACAAAAGAAACCTGTGCAGGCCTGTTCTGGTTGTCATAATAGAAAGGTCTGTTGCTGGCTTCATTGAAGACAGAAGTAAAAACTGATGGAAATATAAATAAGCCTTTGCTTGTAAAGTGAATGAAGAGAATAAGACCAAAACAATGCCGCACACATGCCAATTAGACTTAAATGTGTAACTGTATTACAGCAATAAAGAAAAAATTGAAATCTAAGCATGGGTTACCAAGCGTCCTTAAAGACTGAGATAATGAAATATCAAGATTTTTTGCAATAAGAGTCACAATTATCTTGCCTTTGAGTGTTTAAAAATATTGTATTAGAATAAGAGGAAGAGATTAGAAACTTTCAGTCCCAATTGTGTATCTAAGTCCCTTATCTTATTTAGACAGCTATATTACTTTAATGACATGCTAATACCTGTTATATATTTTTGGCTTCTACCTGTTAATTAAATCACCAAAGATTACAGTAGCTGATTGTCATGGAAACTTAGCACATTAAATAAACTGTCCTTCATAAAATGGGGTAATTTGACCATGAAGGATCTATCAAATATGAAAAAACAATAAAAGTACGTTAACATGAAAATATTTCAACATGTTAACTATTAATCTCTTATTCTTTTGCTAGCTTATTAATGGATATTGCTTAGAGCATTATTATGTATTTCTACTCTTACTGTTTGAAAACAAACAATATACAATTTCAGTATTTCTAACCAATAAAAGGCAACTACATCAGCAAAACAATTACATTCCCCTTCCTCCACAGACAAATGCTGCTGTTCAAAAAAAAGAAAAATTAAAAAATCTGTTTCATTATCAGTCCATCCAATTATGATGATCCAAATGCAGAACCTGTGATGTATGTAATTTAGTCAGTTTACTTAGAGATGTACTTAACAAAAGGTGTACATACCCTAAAAAATACACACATCTCCAACAGTTTGCAACCTGCTTTTGGACTCAGCCTCAAGAAAAGAAATATCCTCCAAAATAACAAACCTTTTTGTGTAAACTTAGTATATGATACAGAATCGCAGAATATGCTAAGCTGGAAGGGACCCAAAAAGATCCTTGAGTCCAACACAGCCCTGCACAGGCGTGCCTGAGACGATCATCCAAACACTTCCTGAACTCTGTCAGGCTTGGTATTGTGACCACTTCCCTAGGGAGCCTATTCCAGCACCCAACCACCCTCTGGGGGAAGAACCTCTTTCTAATATCCAACCTAAACCTCCCCTGACACAACTTCAGGCCATTCCCTCAGGATCTGTCACTGGTCACCACAGAGAAGAGCCTGCTTCTCCTCTTCCCCTCACAAGGAAGTTGTAACTGCAATGAGGTCTCCCCTCAGTCTCCTCTTCTCCAGGCTGAACACACCAAGTGACCTCAGCTGCTCCTCACATGTTTTTGCCTCAAGGCCCTTTACCATCTTCGTTGCCCTCCTTTGGACTCTAACAGCTTAGTATCTTTCTCATGTTGTGATGCCCCAAACTACACACAATATCCAAGGTGAGGCTGCCACAGCGGCAGGAGGGAGGAAGGGACAATTCCCTCCCTTGACTGCCTGGTGATGTTGTGCTTGATGCCTCCCATGACACAGTTGGCCCTCCTAGCTGCCAGGGCACTGCTGACTCAGATTCAACTTTCCTTCGACCAGGACCCCCAGGTCCCTTTCCATGGCACTGCTTTCCAGCATCTTCTCCCCTAGTCTGTACAAATAGCCAGGGTTGCCCCATCCCAGGTGCAGAATCTGGCACTCTCTCTTGTTGAACTTCCTATGGTTGATGATTACCCAGTCCTCTTATTTGTTGAGGTCTCTCTGCCTCTGAGGGAGTAATTAGCACCTCCCACTTTTGTGTCATCTGCAGACTTGGTCAGTATCCCTTCCAAGTCATTTATGAAGATGTTGAAGAGTACAGGGCCTGAGATGGAGCCCTATGGAACCCCCAGAGTGACAGGTTGCCAGTCTGATGTTACCCCATTTACTCACTCAATGCTTCATGACAGGAACTCAGTCAGAATAAAAGAGATGGGATTAATAATCCTAGAACATGTCTACTGAATGTTCACATCATATGCTGAAGCCTGACAGAAATGTATTATGTAGTGAGTCATAGGAGAAAAAAAAAAAAAAAGCCCTGATACACTTAATGGTAATCTTTCTTTTCTTGTCAGGGAACACATACTATTTGACTTCTGAATACTGATTAGAAGCCATATATACACAGATTTCTGAAACTTCTTTAAGACACTCTGTATAAAGACTCATTTTCAAGGGTTTATAGGACTTCCAAACAGTCTTTAGCATGAGGTATTCATACAAAGTTCTGTTTCGAGCATGAGCTTCTCACTTGCACTCTCAGGCTTCTAGTAACAACTTTAATGAACAGAGAACAGTCTTTTTTCTTTTATTCATAAACATTAACATTCACTGTTCCATGCCAAACATGTGATGCCCATGAACGTACTGACTGGCCTACATCTTTGGGCTCACTGGGTACAGAATCTGGCAAAGTGCCTTTGGCTGACAGTGTTCCCTGTCCTTCAATGTCAGAAGCCCAGAGAAGTGTGTCTGCCTAGGGGACTGTCTGTACAAGTAGGGATCCACCCATCAGGTGTGCATGTCCCGCTCATGGATCTTTCTCACCAGTGTGCATATTAGCAGATTGTAGGGAGCAGCAGTTAAAGCTTTGAGCACTCCAGCTTCCATCTCCAAAAGGAGGCCTCCCAAAACAGANTAATAATTTCCAATGGGGATTTGTCACCCCTAAATAATTCTCCAAGTATCATCACATGCACTTGAATGGAACAGAAGAACCAAGGGTAGCACAAGGTGACAATGAAAAAAAATAAATGCTTAACACTGATCCTCAGCCTGCAAAGTATTAAAGTGTGTCTAACCTATATGTAAGGTTATCCAGGGGAGCTGAGAACAACTTTGGCAGTGTTTTTGCCTTTGCCAATTTCCTCTGTTTCTTACTAGTATGCCTGTAACACTTTCATCACATATCATGCATTTAACTCCATTACATAGTACAGACAAACCCTAGCAAAAAACTTTACTCTAAAACTGTAAATTGATGCAGCAGCACTCGTCACATACTTTACATTTTTTNAGAACAGTCTTTTTTCTTTTATTCATAAACATTAACATTCACTGTTGCATGCCAAACATGTGATGCCCATGAACGTACTGACTGGCCTACATCTTTGGGCTCACTGGGTAGAGAATTTGGCAAAGTGCCTTTGGCTGACAGTGTTCCCTGTCCTTCAATGTCAGAAGCCCAGAGAAGTGTGTCTGCCTAGGGGACTGTCTGTACAAGTAGGGATCCACCCATCAGGTGTGCATGTCCCACTCATGGATCTTTCTCACCAGTGTGCATATTAGCAGATTGTAGGGAGCAGCAGTTAAAGCTTTGAGCACTCCAGCTTCCATCTCCAAAAGGAGGCCTCCCAAAACAGGTGTGCTTGTAACCCTCAATGCCACGAGGGTGTACATAATTGCATAGGTATGCCTGTGTGTGCCAGCTTAGAAATTCTTGGGATTAGCTACAGAAAGGTATTCAGAAGTTTGTAGGTGATTATTAACATTTTGTAAGTATCTCATATAGTAATTTAGCTGTTTTATTGCAGATACTGATCCTAAAGGTACAGTTCACTGACAGCTGATTAATTACGTGACAGCAATAGAGTGCTCTGTCCTGATGTGCTTCAGACATGATCTGAGCAGTTTAGAGCTGTGACAGAAGTAAAGATCAGCCATTGCACTTTCATAGTGAAACGGACTAATGATACAATGGTAATAATGAAACTACATTAAATACTTACGTGTCTGTTGGTATTCTGATAATATTCAACTTGTAATTCAAAAATAGGCTAGCAATCTCAACATGTTCTTCAGGTTTTTCTACTTCAGGCTCTGGAAAAAAGCAACTTGTTAAATATGTATTAACAAGAAATATTATATATATTATTTTATATATAACATTATTACCATCTATTATTATTATGAATAGGTAATAATAATTTCCAATGGGGATTTGTCACCCCTAAATAATTCTCCAAGTATCATCACATGCACTTGAATGGAACAGAAGAACCAAGGGTAGCACAAGGTGACAATGAAAAAAAATAAATGCTTAACACTGATCCTCAGCCTGCAAAGTATTAAAGTGTGTCTAACCTATATGTAAGGTTATCCAGGGGAGCTGAGAACAACTTTGGCAGTGTTTTTGCCTTTGCCAATTTCCTCTGTTTCTTACTAGTATGCCTGTAACACTTTCATCACATATCATGCATTTAACTCCATTACATAGTACAGACAAACCCTAGCAAAAAACTTTACTCTAAAACTGTAAATTGATGCAGCAGCACTCGTCACATACTTTACATTTTTTAAAGGTGTTCAGAACCTTTCATAGCTCTGGATCAGAGAGCTTCTGTGTTGCTTTGATAACACTCCCTCTTCATTTTCTCCATTAGAGTGCTTTTTTTGACATAAATAAAGACACTTCTCAAAGAGTTTAAGAAATATCGTTAAGAGGAAGTAATACAAAATTGGCAAAACCTAAATAATAAAGAAGTTCAAATGAAATTAAGTTAACAGGTGCTAAATATAACCCTGAAAGTGTTTATGGTAATTAAAAGGTAATTACAAATTTATTTTGGAGGCTTTAGTAGACAAACCTCGGGGTTCAGCTGTCACAATAGTTTTCTTTTTCTGACGGATAAGCTTCCAAGAAGGAACTGGTGGTGGTTGTGGTGGTGCTACCAGAGGACAGGACCTAGTTCTAGTGATGAGGACAGGATGACTGTATATGTGAGAAAGTCCATATTGCCTCATCTTCTCTGAAGAATCAGCCTGTGAAACATGGAGAGATAATCTGACTGGGGTCAGATCTTTCTCACCATATCTGCCTAACAAAAAAGAACAGTATGCATACAAAAGAATTCAACACCTTGAAGTAACGAATGAAACAAAAATAGCTACCTGACCAGACTACCCAAAAACATTCTAATTAGAATTTGATACTCAGCAGAAAAAGTATACTTAGACATGCTTACACATACTTTACTTTTCGTAATGGATTTTTCAGTTGCTACAGAAAACATACCAGTGAAGAGAATTACTATGTAAAAAAACCAACAGTGACAAAATTTTCCTTTAAATAAACATTTAAAAATAGTTCATCTGAGGAAAAATGTTCTTCATGTTGAATTTATAAAGTGGCAGAATTCTGAAATCAAGTGGTCCTTCAGGTAACTTGTTAAATCTCCATTATGTAGCATTTCTTTGAACCAACACATAATTAAAGTCAAGCTTTTTATCTGCTTGCTCATTTATAAAACACACTAAAGTCACTCTGGTTGACCTGTATACCAAAACCCTTAGTAACAGACTTAAGAGCAGTTCTAAATGTGGACATGGAGTGGTGCTCTTCCCATTAAAATAATAATGGTCCAGTATTTAAGATTTGTCACAACTGAAAGTTCTGTTACAAGATTTGCACATCCTTTTTATTCTAAAAACACAGTCTTTTAAACACAAAATAAATCACCAATAACTTATTTCTTTAACATGCTCATCAGCAATTCTCTGCTTCTATCGTTGTCAAATGTTCCTCAGGTTCTGCATTTATGAATTCTGCAGAGAAGAACGTAGTTGTAGTTGTCAGATGAGTTATTTGAAGAGTGAGGAACAAATTAAATTAAAAATGCCAGTTAAAATATCCAAGATTAGAAAGGCTTTTGAAGAAGACCAGATAGGTGCCACAAAAAAGAATTTCTTAGCTGCTGAGTGCATGACAGACTTGTATGACTCAATTATTGTTTGGACTTTTTTTTTTATTTTATTTGAGCAAATCAAGACAAATTCAAACCACAACAATCCAAGGACATCCACACTAGAAAGCAAAGCTAAAAGGAGTACTGCAAAGATTCTGGAGGGAAATTCTGACACAGCTGCAGTCAGTGATAAAATTTTCTCCAAATTCAGGTAGCAACTCTTATCCCAGTGAATCCACTCTTCCAAATTATATTTCTATCAGTGTAGTATGTCTCAGCCCTCAATAAAGCTTGGAAATGGGCTTTTTGTTATCTGAAGGAAATCCACTACACTTCTATATTTAATTTCTGACAACTTCCAGTCTTTACTAAAATACTGGTTTAAATATATAGATGTATCTCTCATATGCTATCTGGTCTGTCATGCTCCTTTTCCAGTAATTTCTATATTCCAAGAGGCTGTAGTCAAGGTGATACTCAAGTTCTTAGGTGGCAGGAAAGATATAACCCTATGTCACCATTTCACTTTGTTTTTTGATGACTAGTATTACTTATTTTTAGCAAAGAGATAGCATTGACTGAGACCTTAAATTAAATTAAAATCACAGATAACAAGTTAATTTTGAAAATAGCATCAAGTACATGGCACAATTTAAAAAAAGTAAATAGTTCAAGGATTAAGAGCAGTAAAGCAAAACACTGGCAAACCATTTCTGGAAATTTCTTATTCTATGAAGCCTACCAGTTTCCTGAGATGGTAGCTCAAATTTTAATGATCTAACTATGATAAATATGATTTAAATGTCCAAAAAAAGAAAAACTACTTAATAATCAACTCAAGAAAGCCTGCTCTGGCATTATAAATAGCCTTCTGAGGAGTGTGAGTGACTATGTAGAAATTTAAGTGTTGTTTTTACCCCAGCTGCATCAAGTGCTATGCTTTCTCCAGCTGCTTTCACCAGCTACAACAGTAATGATAGAAATTGATGTAAACATAATATTTCTTATAGAACAACAAACATCATATTGGAAAATGTACACCAGAGAAGTCATTATTTTTGGAGTCTTAAAAAAAATTAAAATTCATGTTTTTCAAGTAGCCCTTAAAATAATTAGACTTCTCATTCAGAAGTATCTCATCATGTTGCATTTTCTAGTCCACATCTAGTCTCGGGAGATTTTGGCTTCTGGGATCCAGAGGAAACCAGAGAAAAACAGCAAAAACCAAGCAAACTTTGGCAGGAAAATGCATGTTTAGAATACAGAAGTACCAAAATATAAATTTAACTGATAGTCATCACCTAGTGACTCTTTCTCTATGCTAATTGTATTCTTCTTGCTACAACATAGTTGACATAAAATTAAATACTGATAAAACAAGAAATGCTTTCGTGTCCTGAGAGCACAGAATCTTACCATCTGCGTTAATGAAAAAATATCCTCTTCTAACAAATGTAGTGGTATACAGTAAGCATACACGACCATTTCTGGTTGGGTTGGCACAGGAGATTCTGCACAAAAAAACCATTAAAATGCCTTAGAATAAGATAAGCAGTAAATAAATGTAGTTGTACCTCACCCTAAATTATTCTGGTTTTGCTGCCTTATTTTTCTTTTCTTTGTCTGACTCTTACTTCATTGAAAAGAATAGCTCTCATTGTAAATTACTTGAAAAAGAAGCCATGGATGGAAAAAACACTTCATTTTAATCCTCACTATTTGTATCATCAACAACCTTTGCGTATTTCACTTATTTTACCTAAATGAATAACAGAAAATACAATTTGAAATACAAGTCCAAGGTACCTTTCAATGCTGTTCTTTTTTTTTCTTCAAATTTTAAAACCAGTAGATACTAACATAAAAACAACACACGTCATCTGGGAAGAGGAAGTAAAAACATCCTGATTGGTCAGGACTTGTTAAAGGCTTCTCACCAGTGAAGGCAAAATTTGATCTTGCCAACAAAAGGATCCAAAGTCAGAGCTCTGGCCACCCCTGCCAGAGGATATGAAGACTGAGATTAGTAGTTTGAGAAACAGAGTGCCTGTAAAGTGTGAAGGGGTGACTCCATACCCCTTATCCCACATGCTTTACAGAAGCTTGTTTTCCTGTAATTCTGCTATAGGCAAGCCATAAAAGGAGAAACACATTTATTTTGTTACCCCTAGAAATCTGTTGTACTAGGCAACCACACCATCATCTCATACCCCTGTCTGTGAAAGAAGCCATCACTACTTCCTGAATGATGAAGTGAAGCCAAGGCTGCCTGACAGTCAGTTCATTTATGCTGAAGGGAAATTAAAAGCATATAATACCTGAAATATAAGTCTCTGGATTAAGCAGAAAGACAACAACAACAAAAACAACAACAAAAACCCCAAACAAACAAACAAAAAGGATATCTATCTCTCCCTATTTTTCCTTAGTCCTCTAGAAAACATGTGAAGGGGTTTCAGTACACACATTGTGACACCTGTTTTTCATCAGAATGTTGTGGGGTTTTTTAAATTTCTTCACAGAAAGGGTTGTTAATCATTAGGACAGGCTGCTCAGGGAAGTGGTCGAGCCACCATCCTTGGAGATATTTAAAAGGTGTTCACTTTGGGACATGGTTTATTGGTGTGCTTGGCAGTACAAGTTAACAGTTGGACTCAATGATCTTAGAAGTCTTTTCCGAACTAAACGATTCTATGATTCTATCCTCATTTAACACTCCAGTAAAATGATTTGGGTCTGTCATTGTTCCCTTCAGCTTCACCTCAAATACAGGATAATTGCTTCCTATGTTTAGTAACTATTCAACTGGAAGTTGCTCTAAGAATAGGTATCTCCTGTGAAATCAAATAAAGCAATGCTATCTGCATATAGGTAAAAAAAAAAAGGGAAAAGAAAAGGATAAATAGGCAAATGGCTGGAAAATAAGATTTATTAGACTTGAAATCCATTTATTTAGAAGGCATGCTACATTTTATTCTCAAAGAAATAACATATTTTTGCATCTTAAATATTCTTTCAGAAACTCCATTACTCAATTAAGTATAAGCTGATGATAAGTCAGAGTTACTTTCCAGTGGATTCTTAATATTTCTGACTGCATGCTTGTGATTCCCCTGTTAAACACAGCTCTTGTGTTAGTTATAAATTTCAAATTAGTCAAGAGTATAATTTAGCTTCAATCTCAATCCCTATTGACATATCTGACCTGTTACAAATACAGCAATACTAGCTATTATGTCCTACACACTACAGAACAGTATGTGCCACAAGGCATACCATTTTCATTGCTTATGAGAAGTATTTCCGAAATAAAAGTATTGCATCAAATACCAGGTGAAATCTAAAGCTGTCATACTCAGTGCAGATGGGTTGTGAAATAGAATGTCTGCAGGGCAGACAATAAACAGCAATGAATAAATTATCAGAGCATGCAAATGATTAACCAGGCACATCACATCCACTTTAATAATACTATTACAATACTAGAAAGATTTTGTACATTATGCCAGTTGCTTAAAAAAATTGTATTTGATCCTTTTTCACCATACAAAAAATGGGGAGGATGTGTGCAAATTATTTGTGTACTGTTGACTAGTGTGAATTCAGCTTCTAGGGAAACCAGTTAAGACTGATAGCCTTGAAAAAATTGTATTATTAGACAAAAAAAATGTCATAATATACAGTACAACAAAACAGGTAGATTAAGCAAAGTCTATTATTTATGTCCATCAATTTGGATATAAGTATTTTATGGTGCTTTGTTAAAAGTTCTGAATCCTGTTGAGTCCTGCTGTTGTTTTAGGCATGGGTTAGCTTTGCCTATTGGAAGGTTACTTTTAGTCTTCAGAAAAACAACCTATGTGCTCTTCAGAATTGACATAAATATCACAAAATGATAATATGCATTTGTAAATCCAAAAGAGAATATTAGGCTTCAATCCCTCTTATAAGTGAAAACTCTTCTGAAGAGGTAAAAGAAAAATCATAATAACCTTACAGTTATGTGATATGTATCTCATTGATTATTAACATTACAGATCTACTTGGACAATTTCAAAAATTTTAAAGCATAATAATAATCTCTCAACACTTCTGTGACTTAGAAAATAGTAATATCTTTAATTACAAAACTGGTATCAAGGCACAATGAGAATACATGGTTGGTTTGTAGAACAAATTCCCAAATTCCTAGCTACTGCCTTCTCAAGTAGAGTAGTATTACCCTTCCAACAGCGCAGAAACTATTAGGAAACTCATTAGTTTAGAAACCTAAATAGAAAGCAGAGTGATGATTCTTTATAGGAACAAGGGGATTAAGTAACGCATATAACATCATATAATCATAAAAACTGTTTATGAAACAAGGGGACTCCCTAAGTATGAAAGGTTAGTTACTAAAAAGAAAGAGCTGATGAGTGGAAAAGTGCAGACTGTGTGCTAATACAGGCCAGTAGGAGGAACACATGAATAGTCTGTGAAAGCTTCTCAAGGAGTGCCCGACTGATAAGCCCCAGGATCAAAGAGTTGGTTGCTCTCAGGAAGAGTCATGTGAAGGGCTTGTCATCCTGCCGGACCCACACAAGAGGATGAATAGAGAAACAAGTTCAATACTTCAAGGATCCTGCAACTTATACTGTATTTGCAAGGTGCAGCAGGCATTGGTCTGAGTGTGCAAGTGAATCAGAACTGTGTGTTTGCATTGGATCTGGCTGGGACTGAGCTAACTTTCATCAGAACAGCCCATATGGTGCTCTGTTCTAGATTTGTCACCAAAACACTATTAACAACCCACCAATATGTCAGCTATTGCTGAGCAGAGCTCACATAGCATTAAATCTTCTGTTTCTTACTCCACTACCCCAGTAAGTATGCTGGGACTGGGCAAGAGGTTCAGTCCTAATTCTCTCCCCCATCCCACTGTGGGGAGTGAGCAGATGGCTGCACTGGAGCTTAGCTGCCAGTGTCAACCCACCACATTATAACACACTCAAAATCAAACATCTATAAGAGTAGTTTCCAAGTACTTAGAAGTAAATGGTATGTCAATGTGTATGAAACTAAATTAGGTAAAGAATATACAACACAATGGATACAGAAGGTTTTCCATTTTAAAAGTAAAATATAAACAATATCATGAGCAGTCAAATATCTTTTTAGAAGTAGTTCATATATATCACAAAGACGAAAAGTTCCCTTGAAGTCCTCGCACTCAATAGGTAGTGAAAGCTTGCAGCAAGGAAATAAGCACTTTTATCGTGCTGGGAATGAAACACTTTTCAAGTCACTTATAATGGGGAAAAAAAAAAAAAAAAAGAAAAAAAAAAGTTACTGTATTAAGTAAAGTCAGTGTTGTTATTCCCAAGAAAAATTCACGAACTTTTTACAACTACTGCCTCTGGAGTCTGACTTTGAACGAAGACCTAGTTTCAGATGTTATTTTATGCACAACAATGGTTCTACTGTCCTGGGCCACTCTGCAGACCATGTGTCTCATAAAGCCTGAAAGACTTTTCTCTTTTGACTACAGTCTCACAACAAAAATGCATTGTAATTCCGTACTATTTCAAATTGCAGAGCTTTTTTTTTTCCTTGCAGTATAATAATCTTATATTTGCTTTGTTATTAGATAGACACTTACTTCTCACTCTTTTCCAAGGGTCTCTTCCGGTTCAAATTTAGAATAAAGGAGCTCTCTGACCATTACACTTGAGCCCTGAATTAACAGTCTTTGCAAACAACCTCTTCACAGGGCACTAACTATCTTTCAGAAAAGGGTACAAACTGTGCTCTAAGTGACAGAACAAAGATCTAAATATCATGCCATTTTTTCATATGGAAACACTGCTGATGGTTTTTAAGGCTCTTTCACTCATTTTACACAATATTTGGAACACGTAACTTCTGCTCCACCTTTGCTTTCTTTCCCACATGACATGCTGAAGTACTAGTCAGCCATGTTTCTTATATTTACATGAAACACCTCATTTCCTATTCCACATCTACTACCACTAAAATAAATTACATTCCTGCAACACATTTTCAAATTTACTGCTGTTTAACTCATTTAGTGGTATATAAGGCAGGAATTCAAATAAATGCATTTGCTGATGACAAACAACAACACTGGTTTGTTATTATTTAAAATTATTTAAATCACTGATTTTCATCAGGATTCAAAACAAGAACCAGGAATCCAACTTATGTATTAAATTTCATCCTTGTTATACATTTTTACTTTGTAGTTATTTCCCCAAAGAAAGATGTTCTACCTATTCTCACCTACTGATTTGCAACTACAAATTATTCCAGTTAATAAATGTTTTTTGCTGCTAGTCACATGGAAATGCCACATGTATGCAAATATAAGCAATGCCAAAAGCAAATCAGTTTAATGCACACTTATGAAGATTTTTCTATATTTTGTGTTAGTAAACACGACATATCTTTATTGACTGATTAGCTGGCCAATTAGTATTTAATAGTGGTTTGTTCAAAATATATTTTATCAGGTTTTGTAAAAATAATGAATATAAATGCACAAACCAAAAATATACTTAATTTTTATGCTATTATCAATGTACTAATACAATAATTAAACTAATAAAGGTATATTTCCCAGACAAAGTAAAAAAAATGAAACATTTCCAGCATGGAGTGAATTCTAATGAATATTTCTGCTCCCCTACCCTTTGACAAAGAAGCATTCGTGCTTTTTCCACTTGCAATTCACTGTATAAAGCAGATGTTGAACAAATAAATTATTAAAGAGGAAACTTGAAAAAAAAAAAAAAGTACAGAAAAACTCTAAGACAGTTTACCACTTGAACAAAGTACTGCAATCACAGAGTCACAGAATACGATCCACAAGGATCATCAAGTCCAACTCTTAAGCACGTGGCCTCTCTGGGGACTTACCATGACCTTGGCATTATTAGCACTGCGCTCTAATACTGTTAATACTATTCTTAATATAAGTTACACATTTCAACAGGTTTGAGTGACTTCAGTCAGTAATGTGAGCTATAAAGAACAATTAAAAAAAAAAAAAAAAGGTATACATAACCTCCCCCCAATTAAGTCCACAACACAATTAAAGCAAAGCCTTTGCTTTACATATATCTCCTATCTGGCTTCAAAACAATAGGACTTACTTTCACTTAAAGCCTGGAGGGCTTGGGCTTTTACCATTTGTGGAGACTGACGCGCTACTTTGCTTTTTTCCTTTTCTCCTTTGTTTTTTTTCTTTCCTACTTTTTTCTTCTCTGCCTTTTCTATTAAGCAAAATAAAGATTATATATTTTTCTTCTTCAGATATAAGCTTTAAGTCATAAAGTCTTAAATGACTACATGCTTTAATAATATTTTAGATACATTTTAAAAACAATCAACCACAAACTCTTCCAAGTCTTAAGAATTGAGATACAATAAAGAACTAATGTAATTTAATTTAAAAAAATAACCAAAAAGATTAAATAAAAAATAAGATTTACTGAGAAGGACCCAGGAAGGCTTTGTTCCCACCTTTCAGTTAGTGTACAACTTTTACATCCTTGCTACATCATTAGATATTGTGAATTTCTGACACTGTGCCACATATATTTTTTTCATGTCCTTGCTCTCATGCATCAGTAATTTCCAAAAAAACTAACAGAGATGAGGCATTGATTCCCAATAGACATCGAAGAAGAAAGTCTCCCAAATTCAGAATATTCTTTCAAGCTTTAAAATTTTAGACCATAGGAAAATTCCTTATAATAAAAAAACCCGAAAATCCAAAACTATCATAGAATTATAGAATGGTTTGAGTTGGAAGGGACCTTAAAGACTATCTAGTTCTAACCCTGCCGCCATGGGGAGGGGCAGCTTCCACTAGACCAGGTTGCTCAAAGTCCCATCCAACCTGGACTGGAACACTTCCAGGGATGGAGCATCGACAACTTCTCTGGGCAACCTGTTCAGTGCCCCACCACCCTCACACTTAAGAATTTCTCTCCAATATTCAATCTAAACCTGCCATCCTTCCTTTTAAAGCCATTTCCCTTTGTCCTGTGACTACATGCCCTTGTAAAAAGTTCTTCTTCAGCTCTCTTCTAAGTCCCCTTCAGGTACTGGAAGGTGCTCTAAGGTGTCCCTGGAGCCTTCTCTTCTCCAGGGTAAACAACTCCTGTTCCCTCAGCCTGCCTTCATAGGAAAGGCTCTCCAGTCCTCTAATCATTTTAATGGCCCTCTTCAGGACTCATTCCAACAGGTCCCCATCTTTCTTATGTTGGAAACGCCAGAACTGGATGCAGTTCTCCAGGTGGGGTCTCACAACAGAAGAGCAGAGGTGTAGAATCACCTCCTCCCACCTGTTGGCCACATTGCTTTTGATGTGGCTGGCTTTCTGGGCTGCAAACGCATTGCTGGCTCATGTCTAGCCTCTCATCCACCAGTTCCCCCAAGTCCTTCTCCACAGGACTGCTCTCAGTTCTTCTTCTAGTCTGTACTCATATCTGAGATTGTCCCTGTCCAGGCATGGCACTTGGACTTTTTGAACCTCATTAGTTTCTCATGGGCCCAATTCTTAAGTTTGTCTAGGTCCCTCTGGATGGTATCCCTTACACTGTGTCAACTGCACCACTCAGCTTTACAGAATCACAGAATGGTTCCTGTTGGAAAAGACCACAGTGGGTCATCTGATCCAACCTTCCCGCTCAAACAGGGTCATTGCACAGGATTGCATCCAGACAGTTCTTGAATATCCCCAGTTTAAAGCCATTTGCAGTGAGGGAGAAGTCCACAACCTCTTTGGACAATCTGTCCCAGAGCGCAGTGATTTGCATATCAAACAAGTTCTTCTTCATATTCAGTTGAAACTTTCTGTGCATCAGTTTCTACCCATTGCCTCTTGTCCTATTGCTTGGTGCCACTGAGAAGAACCTGGCCCCATGCTCTTGGCACCCCTCCTTTAGATGCTTGTATACACACTGATGAAGTCGCCTTAGTTGTCCCTTCTTGATGCTCAACAGGCCCAGCTCACTCAGCCTTTCTTCATAAGAGAGATGCTCCAGTCCCTGAACCATCCTTGTTGCACTTTGTTGGACCCGCTCAAGGAGCTCCATGTCTTTCTGTACTGAGGAGCTTAGAACAGGACACAGCACTCCAGATGTGCCTCACTAGGACTGAGTAAAGGGTAGGATAATTTCCCTCCACCTGCTGTCAATGCTTTTCCTGATGCATCCCAGGATTCTGTTAGCCTTCTTGGCCCCCGTGGCACACTGTTGGCTCAGGGACAGCTTCTTGTCCACCAGGAGCCACAGCTCCTTATCTCCCATGGTGACATGGATGGCTTTGTGTCATGCAAACAATCCCAAACATTAACAGAGCATGTGATCAGAGCTTTTAGCCTCAGAGTTGGAGAGTACAGCGCTGCATCATAGCATAATAGTTCCCTGTTTCATACCTATTTCAGTTACTAATAGAACTTTTAAGTCTAAGAATTATAGGCAGGACTAAATTTACAGTGTCCTGGGAAAAAAAAAATGAGAGTACCCTGTTGAATGAATGCCAGTGCTGTTCCCAGTGTCTGCATCCCTGGGAATGTCCACTCCAAACACTGAAAAATGTACCGTATTAATGGGTGGGTCAAAATGATAGCAAAATCTCCTACGATGAGAGACTATAACCACAGCCAAGAAACTTCTACCATTTTTATAACACCTTTGACATTAAGACATAGTACTTGGGATTCAAAGGGAGGAAGTCAGGGATTTTTCTGAAAATTAAGGAAGAAATAGAAATTTAAGCATATTATTTGTAACTTCCAAAGGCATAACAAGTGTTGTGAAATTGTATCTATGCCTTCAAGTTAAAATAAGCAACTAAGGAAAACTCAAACACAGACATCGCAGAATAATAGACTGGAAAAAATAAGTTTCTAAATCTAAGTTTTTTCATTTAAATGTAAATAGGATTAGCAGCTCTTGAAGGAAATTATTACCTATACCTAGTAGCATAAATAGAAAAATTCCTGTAAGTAAAAACGCAGGTAGACATTAGAATATACTTGTCAGAACTCTGTAGGTAATCACACTTTGCATCACCCATTATGAAATGTATAATTTATCGATGGTCAGAGCAGCATTGCCTTTGGAGAAACTGTAACCCCTCTGATTGTTATCTCTCTGCAAGGAACCAGTCTTTAAAGAAATGGCTGTGACATGGAGCTGAAAAAAATCTCTGCCATAAAGGGAAGCGATTTACATAAAAGACCGGTGCTGCTTCTAATGAGATCTATAGCTAAAACAAAAGTGTTTTGAATTTGCATCATTGCAACATGTTCAGTGAAAACAACAAACCCACAGAGTTGCATGTGGCAACATGTGCAAGACACCCAAATTCAAAGCCAGAGATTATGCTAACCTTATTGGTGCTTGGCTTACAAAGATAACACTACCTAAAATTACAGACCTTTGCCAACATTATCAAGTGACTCTTCTTTCTCAGATGAATCTGACTGCTTAGTCACAACAGGCGGGGCTTCATCTTTTAACTCTGAGTCTGTGGTCTCTTCAGGTTTTGTATCTGACTGAGTAGTATCAAGCTCTGGAGTCCTCTCATCAGGCAACTTGAATTCTGGCACAGTTTCTTTCAGAAAGTTCCAAACTTTGTCCAAGTATTCAGGCCTTTAAAAATAAACTCACATGTATATGTCAGTGATAATGACATTTGCAATAAGAAAGCAAACTGGATTTTCATTTAGACAGCCCTTTACCACAACTTACAGTCCAACTCTTCAAAAGCTATCTGTGTATTCATTCGAATGTATATATCAAAAGACAAAGAGGTATAATTTAAAAAAATCTAAATATTTAGTGATGTATCCTGGTCACTTATTTAGTAAAAACAATTTCAAGCTGGAAAATCAAAATGTCTGTTCTTTAAAAATATAATATGGACATAAACACCCAGGAAACCAGAAAAATGTTATTGTGGGTAGGAAATACTATTTGTGGTTGAAAATGAAAGTCTATCAACTGTTTCAATTTAAAAGGTGGAAACACCATACTAGCTGACATTGACTACTTCCAAATTCATGATATACTTTCTATGGTATATCCAGATATAAAGTTACTATTACAGGCAGATATTTTGTAACTGCATACTAAATGAAACCTAGGTTTCTCTAACCTGGTTTTCATCAATGTGCTTAGTATTAGCTAAAATAATTATTTAAAGAGTAGGCATTAACTTATCATGATAAATAGCCTTACAAGTAACTTTGTATGGCCTACAAAGTAAAAAACAAACAAACAAACAAAAAAAAAAACCAAAACAAAAAAAAGAAACAAACCCACAATAAAACTGCATTCCTCAAAGCTACATTTCTCCAGTACCAGAATTTAAAAAATACACTTGCTAGAATGGATAATGAAGGACTTTTAGGGCTCAGCTTTATTCTTCATAATGCCTTACAGAATTAAATATTAAATAACTAATACTTTGTTTATTAGAAGAACTTACTGAAGAGGAATAACTTCTGGTATCCATCCAGTCAGTGTATGCAGAACTGTAAATTCCTCCAGCTCTCTTTTTCCAGTTTCATGCATACTGTAAGACAAAAAGCAGACATTTTACAGAATTATAACAAAACCAAATACAGTAAACTCTATAGTCTACATTGCTTTATGGAGGAATAAGACCATACACAGAATAGCTTGATGAAGAACAAGTCACTACTTGCAATTATAGGCATTTACCAAACCACTGTTAATTACTAGCCGACGAAGTCCATGTCTTTGCATATTTTAGCATTCCCTCTGGTACAATGGCATTTTATCAAAATGGCACTTTTTCAAAATTGTTAGCAAGCATACTCTGAATACTTGCACACAGTAAAGTCTCTTTTTGCAGGGTTGGAGATGTGGGTTTGAAATCCCTTGTGCTAAAAGGAGGTTATAATTCTACAATTTCCATTTTCTAAGCAGCTTCTTGCCGGGGGTCGACCTCACGAGCGGGAATGAACTTCACACATCAATGTGATGCATATTCAAATCCAACTTTATTCGAAACTTCTACTGATATATATACCTTTTTTACTACCATACACACGTTTCTATATGCAAAGCAATTGGCTGCAGCCACAGTCCATCCGCCCTTATTCAGATCATAATTGGTTAACAGTTAACTCACTGTGTCTTGTTACTGCTAATTGCCAGTCTCATTATTTCTGTTTTCTCATCCTGAGCTTATCACGGTTCCCTTGGCGTTCTTGTTTTTTTCCCAGCCAGTAGCTGCATAGCTTGGATAAACACCAGGTGTTGTTATCTACACTCTAGCTACATTCTGAAACACTGTGTCTGCTCAAAGCAATCCCACAGCTTCTCTACTACCAGGTTATTCTGCACAATTGGCTCTATTTCCACTGTACCACACTCCACTCTTTCAAACTGATGCAGTCTCCTACTGTCTGGAGAGATTTCCTGAGAGATTCAAGGCTAAAAGATGCCAGCACTTGTATGACTAACCCTTGTGCTCTGGACAATGAAGTATTTCAATCACATTCCTGCAAACAGACTTCCATCCTAGAAGGCAGCTCCCGGCAACTCCCTAGCCTGTGCAGATATACTTCAGATGACTCTTCTGACAAACAACATGATATGACCAGAATGGGGAAGCTTGACTACCCAGATTGGTGTTTTGAATTATTTTCTCAAGCTTAGTCATTTAAACACTTGGTGATCATTGCTCATCTCATAGGAACCTGTGGCCTTAATTGTCAATCTCTGCATCATAGGCCACCTTCTACTTTTCAGGTCAGTTCTAGGGAAGTGGATCGCTGTACAGCCCACAACAGCTGAACGGTATCAAAGGCATCAAAAGTAGCTTAAATATTCTATTTTCAGTTCTGGCTGAGTCATTACTGATTAAGGCTGACAATTACAACTTCATTAAGACTTCATGGACATTTTGCAGAAAACAACATGTAAAGCTTTTAGGAATAATGTCAAACAGATAAAACACATAAGGACAGTACTCCAGTTTCTTTGCAAGTTTTCTATGCATAAATTTAAAAACATCTCCAAAGTAAACACTGTGCCGTCTGTAGCTACAGATAATTTTGCTTTACTGATTTAGTGTCAGCTTTTGGAAATGTCTAATTGTCTTCACAAAATTTTTAGCAAAATATATTTCCCATGTATACTAAAACAATTTATTTGCAAGTGCTATGTGACTTCACAAAACAAACTGAAAATGAGATGACTAAACATACCTAGTATTTGCCACCTTAATGAGAGCTTTGGACAGCAACATGGGCCAAAGTTCATTTTGAGAGGTTGTAGCTGGTAATAACAAATTCTCCTCTTCACTGAAAGGCATAGTGTCATCCACAATGATTTTTCTCCAGCATCCCTATGATGTGGGGGTGGGGGAGGAAAGAAGAGAAAACTGAGTTTAAGGGCTGGAAAATGAACATGCATGTAAGGAAACTTTGAATGTTCTCTCAAGAACCCAATTCTATTGTAATTTAATCTACATTACAGATGGCTTTAGAAGAAGTTCACACATGATATAGAGGAGCGTGGAAACAGTATTCATAGCATTTTATTACTGCTCTGACTTACTTATTTCAGAGATTAATCTAATTGCAGCTATTTCAAAATATATTTCATCTCATATGTGTAGTCCATTATGTGCATGCAATCATTGCAGTTTCTTCATCTGCCATAACAGATGATTGAGAAACAGTAATTATTAAAAGATACCAGCTCTGTAAGTGCCTCTTTAAGGTTTCAGACTGGAAAATACTTGTGATATAAGCAGTCCCTCTGACTTCCCAACAACTACCTGTGGATGCTGGCTGCGGTGGGTAATGACCTGGAAAGCATTAATGCAGTATCTTATAAAACACCAAATGAAACAGCACAAAATGATCAAATGTTTAAAATAAAAAACAAAACCCAAAAAACTTCTACTTTCAGGATAAGAAAGAAACAGGTAAGACAAAGCACTGAAGTATCTCAAATACCAAACATTTAATTAGTAAACTGAACTAGTATTCTACAAAACTATCTTGTCTAACAGTCTCTGTCCTAGTGAAGACACAATAAGAGAATTAATGGGGCAATAGCGAGTATTTCTCACCCACAAAATGATGAAGAATGACCAAATCGCTAAATTGTTCACCATGTGTTATCAGAGAGGGCAAAATTACTGCTGCTTGTAACTCAAGTATGGATTCAAGCTGAAATTACAGCTGATTATGAGTTCTGTAAGTCTTCGAAGAAAACAAATTTAGGCCATAGGCAAAGATAACCAAAAACCATAGAAGAGGATGATGTTTTTTAGGATAAGTACTAATTTGTGACAACCAAAACAAACAAACAAAATACTTAAGACTTCCCAAGTTTGAAAAGGACCTAGTAAGCGAAATGATCACATATTCATCTCCTCTTTCAGTAACTGCTGCTATGGACAGTAGTGCAAGTTGATAAACAAAGGAAAAAATGCCATAGAAATAAAAATTAAAAAAACCAAAACCTACAGAAACAAATTAAATAAACCTCAGGAACACAAAGTGAAATTAGGATGTGGGGTAGAATTCACATATTGCACCAATTATAAGAAAAATTATTATCCACAGGTTTGACCTGTTGGACAACAATCCCCTCAGGGTTAATATAGCATTTTAGTGAGGCCAGTTAATTATTCTTCCACCCTTTTTCTCCTTTTAATTTAATTTTCCACTTTGTCCTGTGAAATCTGTTTCTTCTTTATCTTTACTGATATTTGTCGTTCCTCATTTGCACACTTTTTTTAGTCTTCAAACACTTGACCCTGTTTTTCTCTTGCTTCTCTTTCTGTGAAATATAGCTATACAACCAGAGCAAAACAAATTAAATAAACACAAAGGCCCAAACCAAAACAAACACAAAAGTGACAAAGAAAATAAAACACCCTAGTAACTCTTGTATATGATTTAAAATGCAGTCTTTTATCACATGAATACACAAAATCTGCAGCATTAAATTCACACATAGGATAATGTCCTCTGCTGAGCAATTTGGGAAAAGAATGTATACCTTCTCAAACTCATGGAACTCAAATTCCCTATGTGAATGTAAGTTATTCCATATGTCGAAGCAGTAGCAAGGGATGAGGAAAGCACAGGCATGTAAATCAGGTAAGTGCTCCCCCTTACAGGGAAGGTCACTTCCAACTTTCTTTTTCAAATTGACTGTGTCAAAAATATTTTCAAGTTCGGGCAACTGGAATTTTAAAACACTCAGTTATAGGTCTTAGTGTTGTCACATACTCTGTTTGCAAAAGACAAACATAACCAGAATAACCCTAACAACATAGACAACTTCTGTCTCAGTAATTATTTCTTTCTGGGAATGAGATTCAGTATGAAATTAAGTGTCTCTGTTGACTGCAAAATGTGTTAAGATGCTTTTGTTTGTTATCTCTAGAAACTCGTGGGATGTTGAATTTTACCAGTACATCTTCAACAAATAATCCTCACACTGGAAGTATTTAAATACACCTGGATGTAAACAGCTCTGTAAAGTCAGCCAACTGTGTCACTTAAACAATAAAAAACACTCTTTATCCTAATGCACCAGGGGAGTGGGCCACATGTCTGATTCTACTAAACATTTGCATCAAACCCACAAAACTAAAAGATTAGAATATTGCCTTTTAAGTAGTAACTGTTTTATCAAGTTCTAAGTTGTACAAAAACCACATGAACTATAAGATTGTATTTTTATTAACAAGCATCAATAATTTGTCAACACTTCTACTCCTACAACTCTCTATATTTTCAATAATAAAATATCCATACATTAACCATAAAAATTTCCTGTGTTAGCTTCATCATATTTATATATATTGTTGGAGGAAACTACTCACCATCCAATAAAGTTTCAATACATATTTTCCAAACTTATTGTACAGTGGCATGTGTTCCCTGGTACCTTTACATAAGGCATAAATGTGTTCCCATGGTTTCCAAAAAAGTGTGGGTATTTCACCAGTTAAGAATTTTTCATTATATATCCTCCAGGCAGCATAAATTTCACTTACAATCCATCTCATCAGCTATAACCAGAGAAAAATAGAAACAAAAAAATTAAAGTAATATCTTTTTCGAAAAAAAAAAAAGTCAAGCTATATCATAATGATCAAAGAATAAAAGAGATTCTGCTGTAAATAAAGAATTGACATAAAAGTATAGATGTAGCAAACGTGGGCAGAGCCCTTCCCAAATCTTTGTTCGCGAAGCTGAGCCATGATGATGATAGATGTAGCTTAATGGAAAAAATTAATTTCACTGGTACAACTTCTCTTAAAATCCCTACAATATCTATCTACAATAACATAAGACTTCATGAAACGAAGTAAAGGCACAATATAAATTATGTTGTTCATCATTTAATAATGACAAATGAGGAAATATGATTTTCAATTATGGTACAGGACTTGTGAACTGTCACTTGGTTAATTGCTTATTACAAGACAGCTGCTAAAAAGCAGTATTGGCTTTAATATTCATTATTTATACCCTGTAAAAAAATTCCTAAATTATTAAACATATTCAATAATTTTTAAAACTTAAAATAGAAGGTTTAACGAATCATACCTTAGTGCATGTGTCTTTATAACATGTAGATTTCTGATATATGCCATACTTTCACAAGTATTACCAAACTGTTACAGTGATTTGTACAAACCAGAATGAAAAGAAACTTTTACTACAAGTAACTTGCCCTAAAATTAATTAGTGTTTCTGTGGACCTCAAAATTTACATCACCTGTTTCCTGGTGAGTTCCTTCCATATATCTCTGGTACTGACTTTTGAATTTGAATTGAAGTACTGAATGAAATAGAAATTATGAAGTACTATTACACTCAGTACAGCACTCAGATTCCTTGAGTCTACCTATTGTACATTTTCCCATGACCAGTAGAAATTCAGTAAACATTTATTCAACTCTGGAGAGATGGAAAAGACTGGCTGGGTGACAGACATTTGCACATACTTGCAGGCACACTAAGACATCAGGAAAGTTTGAATGAAAAATATAAATCTATTCTAATACAGCCTTTATTTGCTCTTACTTTTAGACAATACTATCTCGTAGTATTTACTGTAGCTCATAGACTACATTTATATTTAAAGAAAAAAAAATGTTGGGAAAATATCTTACCATCATTGATTTAATTTTTCAAATTCTAAAAATCATACACACTAATTATAAAAATCTAGATTATTTCTCGCCACCTTAATCCCATTATTCTTTTTCCACTTAAAAAAAATCATCACCACTTACTTCTGTATGGTGGAAATTTGGAGTGAAATTCAAAAAGTTAAAGAGAGATAAGAATGAATTAGTTTTTCTTTTAAAGGGACATTAATGTATTTCTACCTACCTCACTACAAAATATATGCTCATTTGCTGACATAAGGTCAAATGAATTTTCATTTTGGACAACCACAGGAACCTAGGAGAAAGTAAATTAATTAAGTTCATAGCTAAATTACCTGGAAAAAAAAATCAATCAAAATTAATATATAACTGTAGTGACATGAAAATGTTAGACACGTGACAAACAGATTTACAAACTGAAGACCATTGGCTCACAAATCTTGTACGTGTTTTTGTATTTCTTAATAGAAGTTTCTTAAAATGTAAATGTCCAGAATTCTTAAAAAGTAATTATTTCTACCAGGAGATTTAAAGAGCATCAAATGAAACAATCACATAAAAAAAATAGAGATTCCCTCATTTTATTAAGCATATTTGCAGGTTTGAATTTAAATCATGAGCATAACACTGTCTCAAAGTGAGATTTCCTTAGCCACCCACCCATATTTCCTCATGGTCAGTTAGATAGGAGTATTGTCAGTATAAACAGTGACTTTGACTGTATAACATAGTTTTGATGACTATTACCTGTTTATACAACTCATTTCCTTTTTGTAAGCAGTTTAGAAATAAGTTACTGGGATTGTAGTTTATTGAACTGAATATATCTGTGCCTCTCATCACATATTGGTGACCATTGTTTGATTCTTTGCTGACCACATTAAATAGGCTTGTTTATGCTTTCTTTTATCGTTACTAAAAGATTAGGTAGCAACATGTATCATTCTTAATAGCCTTTCATCACTTGACAGTTATATAAATTTTTAACAACAATATAAAATTTCTGGTAATCATTGCTTCTTGATTCAAAACACATATTGGACCAAAAGAAGCATGAAAATTTTAATCAGGTCTTAAAGAAAACAAATGCTTTTTCTCACGCTCTAAAGATAGATTTTAAAAGCTACTTTTAATATAGATCCATGTTTCCATGGCTTTCTGGGCTGCCAGCTCTCTTGCCCTTATCCTTCAGATACCTTCACTCACTTTATGTATTTTGGCAGCATTTTCTATCCAATCTTTTGGTCTTGTCAATTACTTCTCTGACCTCCCCCTCCTCCTTCCTCCATTAAAAATTAAACTTGGACCTCTTTAGTGTCTATTTAATAAAAAATGGAACTGACAAGCTGACAAAAGGAAAACTGACAAGCCTGAAAAAGTTGGAAGGATGGTCCAAGTGCTTTAAAACGTCAGTATTTCTTCTGAAGCAAAACACTTTAAAACTTAAGACTGGTAACAGTGTTAGAGGACACTAAAGTTTGAAATTCTAGGCTGCTTATTTTCTTTGCAAATAATTTTTAAAATAAACTGAATAAAAGCTATACATAATTCTAAAATATTATAGTTACTTTCCAGACAAGTACTGTCAAAGACATGGATACACACTGTAGGTAGCCCCGAGAAATACAGTAGTTAAAGTGTAAAAAACTACTATCATTCTGGTAAAGTTAATTCATGTTTTCCTGATAGATATTTAGTTCAGATACCTGCCCAAGGGCAGCATTAGTTGGAACAGATAGAATTTTTTTTGCCATGACACTGATTTTTAAGCGAGAAAAAAGAACATAAACAAAAATAGAAAGGCCAGTTGTCTTCTAAATGAACATGGAGTCAAAAAGCAAAGCAGATGTGGGAGGATACGCTATCATGACGCTTTGCACCAGGAGGTGCTGGTTCATGGTGATCTTGTCCCATTAAGAAAGGCACTGAGACTCTGTATAGTATCATTGAAAATGCTATTGTTAGAGCTAACTATAAAGAAAGGGGTTAATATATGTAACATTCTGTCCTTTAAGACACTGGGAAACCCAAGCTGTGTGGCATAAAGCAGGCCTGTGATCCATCTGCACAGCATTCTAGGCAGTTCCCATCCACAGAAAGGGTACCTCATTTTGGTATTATGAGCTATGCTAAGATTTGAGCTATGACAGGATATTCTGACAAGAAAACAATTTCTGTTCATCATTTCTCCTGCAAAATTGAAAAGATGCTGACATAAGAAGTTGCTGTTGTGAGTACATAAGGGAAAGGAGATGCAAGTGGTGCAGTTGCCAGTAACATGCAGGAGCTTCCTGCAGGCTGCTCTGTTACCATGAGCTGTCCGAGCTTTTCCAGTGCCCAGGACTTAAAAGCAGCACCACAGCAGCCTCAAGGCCAAGCTGTGTGTACAGGACAGGTTAGCTGTTACACAGTTGGCTGGCTCCTCACTGTACAATGGTCTCCTGGACAGGATGACCATGCGTGGTCAAGTGAGTTTTACCTGTTGAACTCATTTCTCTACTAATTTTCCTCCACTTTTGACAAGCTAGGCAAGTAGCACTTTTTCATCATGATCTTGCTTGTTTCTTACCTGTTTTCCTAAAAACTCTTGTGGACGTTTCCATGAATGTACTTTTAAGGATGCTGGCAACTTAATTTTCCCTTCGGGATCATCAAATTGCTACATAAAATATGCAAGAACAAAAATGGAACACTTTTTTTAATCACAGTATTGTATCTTCCATGAGATTTAAAATAACATGTTCACATGATAATTCATTTAAGGAGCAAAATAGCATAAAAAGGAACTAAGAGTAACTACAACTGAAGCAAAAGAGCCCAAAGCCCAAAATGAAGATTCAGCACAAAAGCCACTTATATTGTCCTGAAAAGTTTATGTGTCCTGCACTATCTAAATAGGTCTATATGAAATGATTTTTTTTCTTTTCCACATTTCAGAAAGCTCTCCAAATAAAACATTTAAGCTTTTAAGTTAGGTACTCTTCTACCAAATTGTTTCTATGTAATTTTTCTAACTCACGTATTTTTATAGCTTTTTTTAATTGAATACTGAAAGTAAATATCTGAAGTGGTATTTAGACACAAAGCATGGTCCCTGCATTTAACACTACTATAGAAACCAAAGAGAACTATAATTATACAGCATCATGAATTAGCCCATTAAATTTATAATTTTCAAACTTGCATTTCTAAAGTGATACTCATCCTCCGTGCGCACAGAAGGCGTCATGATATATGATATCTATTTACTTAATAGCACAATGTAGGATGAGGAGATGCGTCTGATTCAGGTTATGTTGACTGAGAAACTAATCAGTTACATGGTTAATGCCTTTTATTTGTGCCTGGATTTTAAATAGCTTTTAGGCATGTGTGTGTTTCATAGTCCATGATGTACTCTATCTTCTACAGATCAAGCAAGAGAAAGAGTTGCTGGGGAGGAAAATCTGTTACACTTTGAGTACTTACTGATCAAAGGAAGGCAAAAGAAAACACATTTCAAAAGCATGAAAACCAAACACAAACCAAAGACTCCCAAATAATACTTTCCCCACATTTTTTTCTTATTTGTTTCATTGTGTAAGTTCCTTCAACATATCAAGCTGCAACAAGCTATTTCAAGTATCTGAAGGGAAAAAGATAAGTTGGGGGGAAACATAAATCTTTGGGGAATACCTCCTTTTTTTTTTTTTTTTCCTGAAAGTTTAAAGAAAGCCTTGTAGCCTGAACCCCACTGAATTGTACCAAGAGAGTTTATATTCTGCTTCAAGTGACACTCAACCCTGACTTTACGGTTTAACAGGAAAGTTTAGCTCTTAAACATCAGATAAACCAGAGAAATGAGACAGATGGAATGACCCAACACTACACAAACAAACACTAAGCAAACCCTGGAAAGACATCCCTTTCTTTAGCTTACTAGTACAAAGATACTTTGAAGAAGATTATAGGTTCAGCTAAACTTGGCTGACAAAATTAACTTATATTTAAGGTGGTTGTAAGAGACAACTGCTCAATCTCAGGAGTTCATTCTCTAAGGACAGGAGTCTCAATCACAAGTTTTATAGGAAGGACATGCAAGAAATAGGCACACGAGAGATAAGGTCAAATGCACAATCTGCAGTGCACTGATCTAAGAGAGGGGCACTTGGTAAAAGAGCTTTAGTGTTACAAGGACAGAGATAATTTCCAACTGATTCCTTTTCCCACACAAGAGAACAGGACTGTTCATATTCCTGTTCCAAGTGTAGTCAATGGTACTGGATACCACTACTAATTCTAACTGCAATTGCCTATACAATGTTAAATTCTGGCTACTTGCTTAAATCAAATGAGGCCACATTACAAAATTCTTTAGATCTGTAAATTCATCTTCTGTGGTCAACAGATTTTAAAATTTCTTTAAACATGTAAAAAGAATAATATTTCTTATAGCTTGTAGCTGAAGAACTGAAGAGTCCAGTAAAGCACTCAGAATGTTTCTTGTGCTAAAAAACCCCAAGGTTTTCAGATTTTCAAGTTTATTACAATAATGTCTGGCAGAGCTAACAAAATAGTGATAGATAAATGTTAAGAATACAGCCCAAAGACACCAAATGGGGCAATGAAACAAAGGAAAGGTACAAAGGAAAATAATAAATGACATATTAATGGCAGCAATCAGTAGGGAGCTTACACCTTCTCTCAAAACAATACCTTGGCCCCATAGGAGTATAATAAATTTAAGCTTGGGGGTAAGAAAAAATTAATCTACAAACACATATGCTAACATATATATATGGTACACAAGAATACATTCAGAAGAAATATATGGACAATGCAGAATTGGCATATAAAATAGATGATTAAGAATGGCATTTAACAGATTTCAAATATCACTTTAAAACGCTAAGTTTAAGAAACTCTTTCAGAAATAAATGTACTACTACGCTGTATAAAAGACACACACATTTACAATGGTAACTGGTGTGAAGGAATAAAAATTCCATACAAGACTTATAATTCATTCTAAAGTTGGAAAACTGAGGAATTTTTCTGCACCTGGCAGGTGCAAAATAACAATATATTTTGCTTTCTGCAAAATAACAATATCCCCTCAAACCATTCTCTAAATGCTAGAACTGCAGACAGTGTTTCACAGGTTCAGAAATTGAAAAGGAAAGACTTTAACATGCATTTTCCCCCCACAATTTTCACAGAAACTGCAGTCCCCTGAGAACGGATTGCTCTGACATACTACAACAGTTCAGCTGTTACCACATCCCCAGTTTTAATTATGTTATGAAATAGATTTAGGGGATGCCTTTTTTTTTAAAAATCATTAATGTGCACACATTAGTGCACACATGCATGTTAACAATTAATTTTAAAAGGAATAAATAAACAATGCACAATACTTCTAGTTTATTACTGCAGTTTATTAAACTGTAGTTTAATAGGGAACTACTTAAACATATTGAAAATATTAATTGAAAATTAATATATTTATCAGTAACACATTATTTTCAAGTTGTGATAAATAACCTACTAAACACAAGTACAAAAATTAAGTGGAAATAATAACGTGTCACACAACTTACTGAAATTTGGCCTTTTCCAGCTTTTCCAGCATCCCATTTTTCTGCATCGATATCTGCATCATTCCATTCTGGCCAAATCGGAAATCTTGAGTTCTCATTTGAAGCACTCACCTGGGAAGATGCAGGTGCCCTGGGAAACACACCATCGCATGAATAAAAATGAACAGTATATTAGACAATGGTAGCAGGAAGATTTTTACCATATAAAATATTCTGGGTTTAATGTACTGTAATAGAAATTTTAGTGATTGTAACTATGATAACTTTTTGTCGCTAAGCCTACAGAAGTGCTAGATGGTGTTAGTAGGTATAAATAAATAAAATATTTAAATGCATTTATACAAGGAATCCTGCTGAAGTAAATGGGATAGCTGAAGCACAAAAGCACAGTCTGAGGATAGTTTCCTCCCTCTTCCTTTTCCCCTGACTCAAGATACACAGTTCTCTTTCCCCTCCTGTGCCAGTCCTAGCATTAACAATCCAGTTCAACTCACTTGCCCAATCTGAAGGCTTTCGTTCTTCTTTTCTGATTTATTTTCTTTAACCAACCAAAAGGAGCTTGCCATGGATAAAAGACTTCCTGGGGAAAAAGACTTACTTCTAGGCATCTGTAAGCTGCTAGACTAGCCAGTTTTGTGTCCAGATAGTTTCATTTTCAGGGCCTCTTGTGCTACCACAACTCTCACTACCACCTTGGGTTTCAAAACTCTGGCAAAGGTTTGCTGAGACTGAAGGGATTTTCACAAGAGTAATAGACAATGCGTTCATAGCCACCAACTAGCACCAGTAGTACCTCTGCACATCATTTTTTCAGTGCATACAATGGGCTGAAATCTGAATTAGCTAGAATGAGAATACAGCAGCCTCTTCATCCTTAATTGCCACATCTTGAGGCAGACAAAGTATATGCAGGTCACATCTTAATTATATTCTCCAAAACCCATTGAAAATAAACTGTAGATGTTGTTCACTCCAAAGAACAAATGTAAGAAGCTGAAGTGACTCAACAAGTAACCTGCCACCAAGACCTGAGCAAAAGGATTTAAACAAACCTTATTACAGGAACAAACTTACAGACTTTGACTCTCTGGAAAAAGAGAGTAAGGTCAGAATTATCTCTTTGATACTCAGCAGTACACTACAGCATTAACAATACACTTACATGGTAACATGATACTTCTATTACATGATATACATCAGCTATAAAAAACCGATAGAAATTGTAATTTTCTCTTACCTTTCCTGATACCAAACACAAACACTTTTTTTTTTTTTTTTTTTTTTTTTTTTTTTTTTTTTTTTTATAAAAAATATAAATCTCCCNTTTTTTTTTTTTTTTAAATGAGAAACAGCAGAATTCCCACAAATACGTCCAGGAGATCAGGAAAATAACTTTACAAACTGGTGCCCAAAAATATTTCTTTTATGAAACAAAGTTTAATTTCTTTAGGAACTGGTATCTTCAGGAGATTTCAAAGGGAAAGCTTGCCTTTTTTTATGTTTGAGAACAAAGGATTTTTACATCCTGGACATAGATTGCATATCATGTGGATATTTACACTGATACACAAACCAGCAGTGATACTCACAATTTAGATTTTAGAATTGCTTTCTCTTGAAATTTTGGTGACTTCATGGAAAAAAAATGAACTCTGGTTATGATTTGCATCAATCTGACTGCACAAAGCAATGACATTTCAGATAAAATGATCACAGTGTCATAATACACATATACTCTTTTTCAGTTGTTGTACACAATATTCATTCATTGTTCCTATATAAGTGCAACAAATTTTATGACTACTTTCTAAAGTCAAACACAGACTACACAAATGAGTGTGTAGGGAAAATCGTATGTAGCAAGTGACACCTGAAAATACTATTAACTCTGATCTCCCAGAAGGCAGAAGCAGGGACAAGCCACTTCAGGGAACAGAGACATTGGTCAAGTGTAGAGCAATATAATTACAAAAGCAAAAGCTCAGCTGGAGTAGAAATCATGAAAGGATGTTAAGGGCAAAGGGGAAAGCTTCTATAAGCACACTGGCAGCAAAAGAAAGACTAAGTAAGGAAAGTGCATGTCTGCTGCTCAGTGGGGTGGGGAACTTAGTAACAAAGAACATGGGAAAGGCAAGATGCTCAATGCCTTTTTGTGTCTTGGGTTTTGTTGGCAAATTTGGCTCTGAGGGCTCCCAGTCCAAGAGTCTACTTCCAGTCTGTGGGAGTGTGATGGGTTGTTTTTTGNAAAGGAAGGCAGCTAGACAGCACTTAAGACAACTGGACACACACAACTCTATGGTGCTAGTTGGGATGTGAGCAAAGGTACTGAGGGAGCTGACCAGAGCACACCAAGGTTCCTGCCAATCATATTCAAAATACCACAGCAACTGAGAAGAGTTTCTGAGGACTGGAAAAACACAAACATAATACTTATCTTAAAATCTGGGATTTGGGTCTTCAGAATATCAGTGCTTGGAAACAATTTAAACTCAAATGGACAAGGACCTAAGGAATCTCATGTAAGCTGGTCCTGCTTGAGTAGGGAGTTTGACTAGATGGCTCCCAGAGGCATCATTCAATTAATATTTTCTGTGATTCCATAATAGTTTTGTTGTTTGCAATATTAAAGACAAAGACATAGATAAAAATAAAGATTTCTCACTGTCTAGACATTAGCTACATTCATCCACAATACCACTAACTCTTAATGAAAGACAGCTGTGAAAATTCAGTACCATCTGTGCCTTCTGCTGTGTAAAAAAATACACAAACACAGCTTCTACCTCTGTAACTGGAAGGAAGATGTATTCTACAGAGATACCTTGCTTTACTTGCTCAAAGTCAATTCAGTCATCTGTAAATTGACTCTATTGTGTTTGATCTTTCATTAATAGTATCATTTTTTCTCCAGTGTTTTCTTGAAGACTCAAATGAGGCTTCATTCTATATTCAATAATATTTAACAAGCAATAGAAAACCCTGAAGTGGTTATCAGTTTCTTTAGATTACTATGAATGTTTCTATCAGTTCCAGTTGTTTCAAAGACTGTTGTATCTGCACTAATGTCATGCATAAAGAGCAATAAAGAACAAAATTCTAGCTCTATCAACAGGTTCAACCCCTATGATATTTTGAAACCTGTCCCCTTTTAACAATGATTTAAATACAATTTCTAGCAGCTTCTTACTTCACATGAAATATGAATGACCTATATAGTGATTTTAAATATTCAAGGACTACTTCTAATTTTTCTGTATCTTTTGTCTACCTCTGTCTGTATTTGTTCTTTTAAATATTTATAGAGAAGCATGGAATTTTCACTTATGATAATGATAAAGATGCTCTGAAGCCATTCCCAAAGAAAATTAAATAATAATTGCAATAATTCATAGAATCAGAGAATGGTTTGGGGTGGAAGGGACCTTAAAGACTATCTAGTTCAAATCCCTTACCGCAGGCAGGGACACCTTCCACTAGACCAGGCTACTCAGAGTCCCTCCTCATTTCTTGCTATAAGATTTTCTGAATGCTTTGGGGTGATAACAATTAATTAAAAAAAAAAAAAAAAAGGCTATTTTAAAAAAGCAACAATGAGATATGGAAAGACTTTCCTAGCTTTCTGTCACAGTATGAGACAGAAAATTACTTTCCACTACACATTGGCATAACATAATACCTTCAACACTAACAGTGTGGAAGACATGGAAACAGTATAATCTGTGACTGAGATGTCTACACTAACTTGGGGAAGCCCAACGTTACTGTGTCTCTAAGAGTATAATTCAATAAGACTTTGGAAAAATTCATAAATAACTGCAATGTAATTGGTCTCCAAGTATAAATAATAAATGAAAAAAGATGAATTTATTAAAATACTGTATGTGGAGTAAGGCTATTAAAAAGTTTCTTTATTACAAGAAATGAATAATACAACTCACTGAGAATTCTTTGCATCAAACTATAAGACACAAGGCCAATGCAAATTACTGGTATTTTATGCTCAGGCTACATGGCTTCATTGTGCAACAGTATTTTATAAACCAATTTACTGGCAGACTTCTTTTTAATCCTGTGCTAAACCCTAAAGGAGAAAAAGGAAGAATAAACCACCAAATGAGAGAAACACCATGAAGCTGGCACTAATTCACCTCTGACCCTTTAAGACGCCCCTCCAAGAATACTGGTATGCTTGATATAGTGCCAACAGGGGAAATAGGGGACGGCAGGATAGACAAACACAAGAGGGAAAAAAAATGGAGATGGACTGCAACCTAACTTTTTCAGACTTCAGATTTACTAGAGACACAGGAAACAAGCCCACAAGGTACTGGAAGGATGCTCTCTCAAGTTAAACATAGTCACTTAGCCTGCGGACATAAACACCACTCCACTCTGTAAGCAAGATCTTGTCAACAAGGTCAATGGAGTTTCAGGGAGCAGTCTTCTTAAAACAGGTAAATCTACCTATAAATTAGCTATGATCACTCCTTACTGAGGTACTGCAGCAACACTGAAGGAAGTCTTCTTGAGAGAATTACAGAAGCATTGGTATTTCATTTCAAAACAGCATTGCTATTCCCCCTTCTTTTCCTGGTATTCATCTCACTCACCGGACAGTAATAATTTTGTGACACTATGCAGTTTTTTTAGACTTCAAAAAAGCACTGTAAGGCAGTAAAAAAAAAAAAAAGAAAAAGCAACGGAAAAGAAAAAAAAAGAAAAAAAAAAAAAAAGAGGTGTTGCTTTCCCTGGAATGTTTGAGCAGTCAGAAGAAACAATTTCTGGCCTCAGTAAAGGATTTTATATTAGAAAAAAGGGCAGAGAACAAACAGATGGTTCAAGGTTTCCTCCAAACACGCCATGTAGAGAACTTACTTAAGTTTTTCCCTAGTCTCTTCAGAACTCAAAGACAAAAGGCTTCTTTGAAGACCTTATTTATAGCAGAAAGTTCTTTTAAACTCCAATCACTGAAATGATTTTTAAAAAGTAGCAGCTGAATATCTTAGAAACCCACAGTGGAAACCATGGTAACACTGAAGTTCATAAGAATCTGGAAAGGATATGTGAAAGTTTGGTCAAGTATCAGTAACTCTACAGCAAAATGATTTGCTCTTGTTCTTCATACCTTGTGCCATTCTTCAGAAGAGGAATGAACAGAATGAGCCACAGTCAGACTATCTATAAGGAACTAAGGTGGTGCAGTTTTCTCTTTCTTATTAGAGTAGTAAGCAGCAATTGCAAAATAAAACTGAAAAAAAGAAAGTGGTGTTTACAGTGACTTACCATTAGTCTTGTCTTGGGCACTGAAGCCAAAACTTAAAGGATTCTCCACGGATGAAAAATATGCTAATCTAAATGCTCAGAGCCCTCATGTTTGGGGAGTCTCAAGCCATGGATGCAATTTAGGTACAATGAGCAGGACAAATCATTGAAAAGCATCTCTGTTGCAATGATAGTTGCCAGCAGAGCCTATGACAACATATTTTATTGTTATTTCACTTTTGTTGTTTCACTTTTTGTCTCTTCCTCGAAGAGCATAGAGTGCTTTCTCTGTGAAGCAAGGTCAAACCATGGAAAATTAAAGTGATGATAGAAAGAAAAGATGAACACCAACTGATTAATCTTTACAGGTGTATTATTTTTAAACAGGTGGGTACTTTAGATCACTACTTTCAAGTGCAATATTCTCATTTCTAAACATAGCTGACATCCTTGTAGGTGTCAAATGAACTACTAATAAGACCTCAGTAACCTGTCATGAATGAGCCTATTTCAAACACACACACATTTGCTAAGAGCAATGGTTACCTAGCCTCACATTTAGCATTGCCAGCTAGAAGTCATGCATTTTCCTATTCTTATTTGCCTGCATATTAATTAAAAGTGAATTGTTCCCTCTCAGTTTGCTTTCCAGGTTCTAGGAGCAGGGAGAAAAACCCTATATGCGAAATCCCTTGTACAAATTGTACATAGTCGTTTGTCTTGAACATTGCTTCAAAGAGACACTGATAGAAAACAGTGGTCTAGAAGCATTTTGCATTTCAAAACTATTATTTTTTAGTTTGTTTTCCTCATTCTCAGTCTGATTCCATTTGTTGCCCTATAAATATTGCCTGATTTTTGGTCTTCATAATTTAGAACTTCAGCTAAAATTGAGTGCTCCAGGTAGGACTGCTACAAGCTGGCCTAAATCCTTTAAGATTAACTAGTTTCAAAAGGTGTTGATGACAGATCAAGTGATCAGACTACCATGGACAACAAGGGATCCGAGCTGCATCTTGTAGTCATAGGTTTGAAAGCAAAAAACATCTACATCCAATTTGCAGACCAAATTTCTGTTTGATCAATGCATTGTTCTTCCAACTAGCAGAAAATGACTAGGGGTTCTGTAGTTCTCAATTAACAATAACACTTCAAGATCAGGAGCTTTCTGTCATTACGACAGATCAATCGTGAACTCTCTTCAAGTACAGTCAAGGAAAGCAAATAAAACACTATGACACATTAGCAACAGAGTGTCCAATACAAGAAATTAGTAAATTGCCACTCAGTATAATCAATTTTATGTCCTTTACATGAAATAGTATACTCAGTTCAGTTACCCTAGCAATGTAAAAATAACTTTGAATATATAGCAACAGGCAACAATTTAGAGCATGGAGGAATAACTAAGAGTAAAGGTACAAAATAATGAGCAGTACATATAAAAGTGGATTATTTATCTGTTTTTGTGATACAAGAAAAACAATGCATCTAACACAAACCAGAACAAATTTAAAACCAATAAAGGAAAACACTGGACTACTCAGAACACCATTAGTCATCAGATCTCTTTGACATTAGACATGACTCAGATGAGAATAATGATCTATAGCTTTTGGAATAGCCTATCTCAAGTAGCACATAACTCGGTCAAATTCTGGACCAAAAAAAAAAAAAAAAAAGAATTAAAGGAACATACCACCTGGGAGGCCTTAATTCCACTCCATCAAGCTCTATGTGAGAAACACTACAATCACAGAGCATCCACTTTCTCTGGTTGTCATCCAGGGAAGACGAAGATCTCTTTCCAAATCATTCAATTCAAAGAGGGAACTTGAAATCATACTTCCCCATATAACTGTACAACACCTTAGAAAATATGAAACCAGTAACATTTGTGAGTTTGTTTCTCCCAGGGTTGCCTACCCAAACAACTGAGCTGACCTTAGATTCAGCTATAAGAACACTGAGAGGATTGCAGCACCTCTTTTATAGGTGAGAGGTATACTCAAGTATATCTTAAGAACATGGACCATGCTTTGTTCCTTTCTTTGGATTGTTTCCTTGTTGGCTTCTGTAAAAATCTTCTGTTCTTTCTGTATGGCACCCGAGCAATTAACTAAGAAATAGAAGTGTCTGCATGGCAGAGTATGCCAGTACTTCTGTGGATTTAGGCCAACTCATTTCAAAAGCACTTTGCATGCATTGTTAAGAAAAGCAGGAAATCCCATTTCTTCAGTGGTGATTATAGAGATCATGGAAGAAGATGAAGACCATTCTGCTTAAGCAGATGAATAATCCAAGTCTCTAATGTGATATTTTAAGAATGCTCTCTAGTTTCAAAGCACAATTATTAGTGCTTTTCTTTTGACAGCACTTCTGCTATGTAGTTCTGCTGAAAGCTGCTTTTCTCTATTACGCTGCTCATTACACATTGTAATAGAAGTCTAGACTTCTCTTGCACACTCTGATTGTACAGTGTGCAACCAGTGGCTCATGAAGTGTTTGCCTGCGAGATCCTCTGACAATGCTTTGATATTCATGGAAAGAAAAATCTAAAACTAACACCAGTAGGGAGTACAGCATTTAGTGTGATATAGTCACTAGGATATTACTTAATGTTTTCATGCCCATGAGTCCACGAAGTTTGAACTCTACAGAACAAGTAGGCTGAGCTCTCAGGGGTTCATTGTTTTAATTAGAATTAACTAGAAAAATTAATTTGAATACATAATTTTCTAATTAACGTGTTATCTAGTTATTAAAAATTAAAAACTTACTGGTCGGCTTACGTGCCATTTTAATATGTTTATCATATTTACATGGGGAAAAACCCATTGTCTCACCACAAAGCATGAAACTAAAAAAGAAAGTTAAAGGTAGACCAAAAGAAGAAAAAAGTTCCAACAAATTGACTATGTTGATTAAAGCTATACTGTGTTTATACACTGAAAAATTTCAATGAATGAAGCACAGGTGCTGAAAGTAAGATCCTCATCTTTCCGGCCAGAAAGTGCTAGCACTAAACATTCTATTCCTGAGACTAATAAAATTACTGCCCTTGGAAATTCAAGTTACTTACAAAACAGACAATTAAAAAAACAATAAATGAAAAGCAGATCTTTTATACTGAGGAAGAACAGTGCAAACTCTTCAGGAATGTCTTTAGCTTTAGTTAGATGAGAGTTTAGGTATTAGTACAACAGAACAGTAATAGAGTTTGCAGATGGAGAATGATGCAATAAATAACTTTTGAAGAACAATTCTGAACCAAAGCATTTCACCCAAATTGAACCTAAGATCACAACACAGTTATTCACTAACATTACTATGTCTGTGGAAAGCATGTATGTGCATTTGCTCAGTGTTTCTCTCTTTAGTTCTGCAGCTGCATGTCCTGGAATGCTGAGCCATTACAGATTTATGTGGCTCCTGAATTATTTGGGAGAACAGGAAATGCCTTGTCAACATAAGTAATGCAAACAGCCAATAAACCCTCCAAAAAAGCTCTGGACTGCCATTAAAGCTAATATAATTCTGCTTATCTTTGGAAATATTGCAATTAACAGATTGCTAAATCAGATTGCTATCTCAAAACATCCTCACCTTAATCAAGACAGTAGGTGCAACTGGAAACAAATAACTACTGTGACTCAAGATACACTACAGCTCATACCCAGTCTTGTGAAGCCTTAAATGCTTTGGTTAGAAAGGATCTGGACTGAGATATTTGAGATAGAAGAGCTTCCCGAGTTATCCAAAATCAGCTTTGTAGTAAGAGTATAAAAATCGTGTAATATGTTACCAGTTACAGTTGTAAAGCAGTTTATGAATGCATTGCAGGTTTAAAATTTTTCATATAAATCTTCTTTTCCTTGCAAAGTCCAGTGAGTAGCTGTACTGGGTTTGGCTAGGACTGAGGTAGATCTCTTCACAGCAGCTTGTACAGGGGGATCTATTGTAGATTTGTGATGGAAACAGTGTTGATAACACAGGGATGTTTCAGTTATTGCTGAGCAGTGACTACATAGAGTCAAGGCCTTTTCTGCCTCTCACACTGCTCTGCCAGTAAGTGGGCTGGAAGTGCACAAGAAGGGACCAGAGGAGACACAGCCCAGATACATGACCCCAGCTGATCAAACAGACACTCTTTACCATACAGTGTCACACTCAGCAATAAAAGCTTGGGGAAGAAGAAGGAAAGGAAAGATGTTTGGAGTGATGACACTTGCCTTCCCAAGTCACCACTACATGTGAAGAAGCCCTGCTTTCCTGGGGGTGACTGAACAGCTGCCTGCCCATGGGAGGCAGTGAATGAATTCTTTGTTTTGCTTTGGTTTTTACCTGTTAAGCTGTCTTTATACCCACAAGTTTTTGTAATTTTACTCAGATTATGTCCCCCATCCTGCTGGGGTGGAATAAGCTAGCAGATGTGTGGGGCAGAGCTACCAGAAGGGGTTAAAACACTTGAAACTAATTGTACATTTAAAGACAGCCCAGTTTCTAATAAATGGGGCAGAATTAAGCATAAAATTGATACACCTAATCCAAAAATTGCAACCATCAGGACTAGTATCCTCAATGTCTTTTGTCCAAAATGATAAACCTGTTTCAAGTCTCTAGTAGAACTTCGCTATAACCAGCAAGCCATACTCATCTCTGACTGTAGCTTATACAGTCAAAATCAATAATAAACATTTACAAACAAATCTAACTAGCTTTTATAATAATATAGCAACCCCTTCTCTCAAATAAAACTATGTTGCAAGACAAAGATGTACCACTGGGCTACCCTCTTGGACCACAAACATGAGAACAGGAGTACTGAATGAGAGCATGAGTGAACTGTAGCCCAACACCTTGTCTCAAACAACACCTGCAAGTGAAAGCCTACAAAGAGCATAAAGGCATATGTAGTATATTTGGCAAATGCTTTTGACTGTCTCTAATCATTTTAGCTCAAGCACTTCCCAAGCTGGATGTGGTTGCTATGTATTTATAGAATCTTCAGTGGATTTCTTTTCTGCAGACTTGTGCCATGTTTCCATGTAAATCTTCAGTGCCCATTAAAACTTACATTAACCAACATGAAAGGTCCAGTACAACACTAAAAACAGCTCGAAGTTCAACCACCATACTCTCATCCACAAGTCATTAGTTCTTGCCATTCACAACTTCGGCCAACCTAGCAATCCCAGTGCAAAACACAAAAAAAATAATCTGTTCAGTCTATGTTTTTTAAACCACTGTTCTAGTCTGAACCTTAAGTATACTCACCTAAAGAACACATGCTGGCAGTGGATAAAATCTCAATCACGCACCTTGGCTGAAACCTTACCCTAGGTATACGGGAACTGAAATATGAACTAAAAACATCACCGTTTTTTCTGTTCTTACTGTCCTAGCCTTTAATCTTAATAATGAACATTAGGTAATCCTAGGCTTTAGTGCAGCAACCTGCTACTCATTGCAATCAACCAGGCACACAGCTAAACTTAAATCACTTCTTTCAGCCAGTCCACACTTCAGCCTATCTCTGCTGGTCCCTAGGGATACATCAGCAGTAAATACTGCTCTTCACAGAATCACATAATATGCTGAATTGGAAAGGATCCACAAGGATCATCAATTCCAACACAGAACTCTGCAAAGTACCATTCCCAAGCTACACCATGTGCCTGAGAGTACCATTCAAATACTTCTTCAATTCTGCCAGGCTTCGTGCTGTGACCACTTCCCTGGGGAGCCTGTTCCAGTGCCCAGCCATACTCTGGGTGAAAAACCTTTTTCTAATATTCAACCTAAACCTTCCCTGACACAACTTCAGGCCATTCCCTTGGTCCTGTCACTGGTCACCACAGTGGAGAGATCAGTGCCTGCTCCTCCTCTTCCCCTCACAAGGAAGTTGTAGACTATGATGAGGTCTCCCCTGAATCTCCTCTTCTCCAGGCGGAACAGATGAAGTGCCCTCAGCCACTCCTCATAGAGCTTCCCCTCAAGGCCCTTTACCATCTTTGTTGCTCTACTTCGGATGCTCTCTAAGAACTTAATATCTTTCTTACATTGCGATAACCAAAACGGCCCACAATATTCAAGGTGAGGCTGCCCCAGTGCAGAGCAAAGCAGGACAATCCCCTTCCTTGACCAGCTGGTGATGCTGTGCCTGATGCCCCCCAGGACACAGTTGACTCTTGTGGCTGCCAGGGCACTGCTGACTCAGATTCAACTCGCCATTGACCTCTGCACTCTCTAAAAAGAACCTACTCTGACCTTCCCTTATATACCTCAGAGACTTCTGCCTATGTCACAATTATCCCTAAATCACTTGCCTCTCTTGGCACTGACCATTAACTCCTTGCTTTTTTCCCCTATTAGCCCAAACCCTAATTGAGATAGATGCTGATGGCTCAAATTTAATTCAGAAGATTGGGCTTGATGGCATAAAGCTTCATCAAATTAATTTAAAAAGCATTTAATTCATTATCCATTCTTACTAGCCAGACTCTCTTTCAGTGCTGACAAAGACATCAATTCCTATTCACCACAGCTGTTAAAACCTGGGAAAGACAGATCCGCAGTAGCCTCTAATGGTGCAATTAAGAAAAGCTATAAGGGCAGCAGTTCTTTTGAACTCTTCAGCCTGTCATCTCTAGCAACTGCCTAGCTCCTGAAGGGAGTTGCTACCTAATTAGAAAGCAATAATAAAGAGAGACCCAATGGAGCATCCAGCAGGGACTCACAGGAAGTCTGCCTAAGCAAGTCCAAAGCAATTTTCTTGCCTCCTCCATATGCTTCCGAGGTCCCATTCCAGCAATGCAATATATCCACCGATAATCCTGATTGATTTTCCACAGGGCAGATGTACTGTGCTGACTGTTCTAAGCGCTTATGGGGGAAAAAAAGGAAGACTGATCTCACTGAAAATTGAAAAAGGTGATTTTAAGGTGATCAAAATATATTGTCCAGATGTTTATACACGTTACTTTTAGAGGGTTTCTACATTAGCTTTTCCCACAGGAGTTGAAATTATAACACCAAAGTTTCTTTTTTGGTAAACATTGACTGTTTTGGGGTTTTTTTACAAATTATTTTTTAAAAAAATTAGCTTTTTTTTTTTGTATTACTGATATTTCTATTTAGGATTTTGATCATTAGTGACATGTAAAAACAAGTAGCATTTACTATCAGAAAGATAATATTAGTCAAAAGACAAAGTCTTTTTAACATTTTTATCACTGCAACTGCAAGGTTTTTTTCTAAAATAAAACACAGAAAAGCTATCTTGCAACTACTACAGAATTCTAAACTTACAAAGCAACATTTTCCCAGGCAGCCTGCAAGCATCCATTCCTTTTAAACATAGGGAAAGTAACATTCCCCAGGTTCTCACAGATTTACACAAAATTTGTACAGTAATTATCTCTGTCTCACAAACATTCTGAATAAACTGGGTAAGAGAATGAACACAAACATACCAAGGTACATACACCCAGGGTTGTTCCCATCCCAGGTGCAGAATTCAGGACTTGTCTTTGTTAAACTTCACATGGTTGGTGATTGATCAGCCCCCCTCCAATTTGTCTAGGTCTCTGTACAAGGCCTCTCTGCCTACAAGGGAGTCAACATCTTTTCCCAATTTTGCATCACCTGCAAACTTACTTAGTGTTTCTTCAAGCCCAAGTCATTTATGAAGATGTTGACGAGCACAGGGCCTAAGATTGAGCCCTGCAGAACCCCACTACTGATGAGTCACCAATCTGATGTTACCCCATTCACTATCACCCTCTGTGCCTGACCCATGAGACAGCATGTGTATAAGACTAAATCCTAACTTCCACAACCCACTAAAAAAAAGACTTTGTAAATTGCCTTCAATAAAACATCTGCAATCATTGCAAACAATATTTCCTAGTAGTAGAAAATCATTACCTGATGAAACAGGTGTGTCCAACACAGGGATTACCAAACAAAATGAGGAATGAGTCACAATTACAAAGAGCAGTTGTTTTATCACCATGCTTAGCACTTTTTCCTCAACAATTATAAACATTAAGAGCATCAGTACCATTCATTTTGTCCCAGAGCAGATTCCGGTAGAACCAGCTCTGCACTCTTCCAATTTTTATTGATAATAATGGCACAGATCTAGCCATAAATCAAAAAACTTAATGTTCTCTGCATTTGGGGTTAGAACTGTACTTTCTAGTAACTAAATGACTTTCGTATCTTGTTCTCATAGACCTGCAAACACAGAATATCTCTACTGTAATACATACATTCATTATACATCATCTTCCCATTTCCAAACAAAGAAATAATGTATTGATCTGTCTGCTACCAATTGCATTCTCATCATTCTGACATCACAAATCCTATGACAAAGGGGTAAGCAGTCTAGAAGCAATGCAGAAAATCAAAAAATTAAATACAGCCTCCATTCCATTTTGCAAAAATCACTGTCTGTAGTTGTAAGTTTTGACCATAACAATCCAAACAAAAAGTTCCAGACAAATTTTAGCAGAGTGTCATTCAAAACTTGAAAGTGCCTAATTGCTTGTTCTCCCCATAGAGATTCTGTAGTTTATAGCAGTCGTCTCCAAAGCAGTGAGTGTGCACAAGGAAAAAGAATATTACAGCTTAAGTAGTGCATGCATATAATTGATAAAGGAATAAGTACACATGCATTGGAAGGCTGCACTCAAAACCCTTTTGATAATTAGGTTGCACAATCAAAAAAATTTGGAGACCAATGGCATGACTAAAGAAAAAAAATGTATGTTTCAATGCTTCAGTCCTTTCAGAGAGACAAGGAATTCTAAAGTATCTTCCCGATACTGGGTTTGGTTTATAAATTCCAATCCATGTAAGAAAGAAGGGCAAGAAAGAAGAAAGGCTCTTCAAGGTGTTAAAAAGTATTCTCAAGGGTAAACTTTTAGTCCCACTGTGTTTAGTTCCCAACTATCAACCATTTTCACTGATTTCAGAAACACCAGCTTTTCACAGGGGTTTTTGACTAGAGAGTATTAAGATGAATGTGGGTTTTCAGCAGGATGAATAAATACTGTAGTATAATAGAGCCTTTAATCTACTCAGAAAGCACAAATTACAGTGTAAAACAATATAAAAGTATAGCAAGAGCTGAAATCAAATCTTCAGCTATTTATAACACCATTCTCTATTGTTTCATGAGAAAATGGGGCTACTATTATAGCAAAGTTTTTGTTTCAAGACAAAAAGCTATGTGCACAAAAGTTCAGTAAGTTCATTGACTTAAATTAATTATCTACAGCTCAACAGGTGCTAAAGGAAAATCTTTCTTGACAACTTAATCAAGGTTTATCAGGTCAGTTGCTGAACTTGAAAAGCCATGCCTTGACTTAAACCATCCATTCATCCAAAAGCCCTTAGTAACACTCCAGAATGACAAAAAATGAGTAGTGATAGGTTAGTCAGGAAAGTAGTATCTCAGCTGCTGTAGCTTTAGATAATTTTTTTTGTGTGTCACAGACTTCTTATTTTCTCCTTTTACACTACCAGCATTTCTGATAATATAAATATTAATTGATTCAAATACAGAGGTGGTTCCAACAAATAGAGCTATTCCAACAAATAAAAAACCAATAAGATACAATTTGTTTGGTTTTTTTTTTTTCTTTTAAATCATCTTCTCTCTCTGTATGCCTGTATACAGTTGAGGACAATAACAACTCATATGGAAATGCATACAGCACTGAAATATTTAGATACTTACTCTTGAGAGTTCCCCCTGTTTACAGCAGGGGAACTCTGTATCACAGTGGTTTTAACACAAGATAAACCCAAAAGCCATGCTACAGTTAAAACAGAATTTATAGGCTTAATAAAAAAGCCCCACAAATACAAGCTATTTATTCTGTGTTATGACAGTTCTGCATTACAATCAGGTTACTGTAGCATACTAGACTACAGATGAAACAAAGTCACTAAGCCACCATTAGGACATCTTCAAGCTACTCCACCATATGCAAAATAACCTCCCTTCTTTTTCTCCAACAATGTTAACAAATCAAAGTGTTCCTGATAGCTTAGACAACACCAGAAAAAATTTTATAAACTGTTTGAAGCAGTATGAGGTTGCAGCCAGAACAACAGCAAAGTTACTAAGCAAAAGGTGCAGTGGGGAGAAGGGTCGAATTAGATACTGGCAGTCTACAAGAGAAAAGTCATCAAATGAGAATCAAAGTATGAAAAACAGAAACGTGAAAATATGAAATAATAAACTACTGTGCAGTAAAGGCTGGGCACCTAGAAACAAAATAATAACAAAAGGGGCATCTGAGATTGATTTCAAGAGAGAAATAAGTGGTACAATTGAAACCTTCACATATGGCAGAAGCAAAGAACAAGCACATACATCAGATACCTTTTTCGTTTGAAACCTGACAGTGCCATGAATTCAGGCTTACATAATTTAGGATGAGAAAGCTGCTTAAAATACAGAAATAGAACTCACAAGCCAAAATAGCAACAGTGAAACAAAGTCAATGCTTTCTATTTATTTATTTATCTTTGCAGGAAGAAATATACAAATTCATACCAGACCCAGCAAACAGTGAATCATTTAAAAATAACCGAAGAGTTGCTACTTACAGAGAAATATTTATGAAATTAATAGTAAGAATGCTTTTTTCAAAATATACTTACTTCCCTCAGATTCATTATAACATAAAGCAAACATTCGAGGCACAGGGAACTTCCCTTCTGTAAGTGAAACTGATGTGCTGTAAGTCATTAAAAGTTTTGTCCCAAAAACTTCAGCTAGTTTAGTTCGTGTACCTGATAAAAACGAGGAGG